>CM060129.1:27163029-27645529 GCA_030522415.1 Channallabes apus | reverse complement strand
TATTATTATTATTATTATTATTATTATTATTATTATTATTACTGTTAATACTGATCTAAGACCAGGACGAGCTCTTAAGACAGACTTTAAAGTTCTTCTGTGAGCTTCTCTATATAAATGTAATAAAAAAGTATTATTACTACTATGACTTATTATTTTTATTATTATTATTATTATAATTATTATTATTATTATTATTATTATAGTGTATGTAAATATGTAAATGTACACAGCTGTAGACTTTATTACACTTAATGTGACGTGAATAAGTTCAGCAGTCTGGTATCTACAGGAAGTCCATCAGCACAGCTGCAGATCTCCCACGCGGTGAGGTCAGTCAAACCCAGGACTAGAAGGGACACGTGTCGCTTCACCTTGTTGATTTCCCTGCGGTTTCGTCCACTGCTCCTCACTCCACTCTAAACCAGGTTTCACACCCGAGTGTGACCTTACAGACGACACTACGTGGTGTTAATCCCGTGTCACAGCGTTCCGTGCCCCGGTGTTCCCTCACTCTTCCCCTCTCTGACACACAGATGCCCCGTGGTGTCGGCACTGTCAGGCCCTCGAACCCGCTTACGCCGAGGCCGCGGCACTGCTGAAGAACGAATCGTCTCCCGTCCGCCTGGCCAAAGTCGACGTCACGGAGGAGAAGGAACTCGCCAAAGAGTTCGAGGTCAACAGCTTCCCCACGCTGAAACTGTTCACGGAGGGCCGCAGACAGAACGCCACCCTGTTCACAGGTACGGACTCGGCCTCCCGGAAACGTCACGCCGATCAACTCAAACGTAGCTTCTTATAAATTAACTATTCCACTCCGACAGTGAATGATGGACGTTCAGTATGTGAAAGTTCTCACAGGGTTCGTGTGTTAAAGGGAAGCGCAGTGTGAAGGGCATCATACAGTGGCTGCGGCGGCGCCTGGGACCGAGCGCGGCTCTCCTCAACGACCCGCAAGACGCTCAGGAGCTAATCGACGCGCACAGCGTGGTGCTGATCGGGTTCTTCAAGGTACAAAAAACCGTCTATTTAAACCTGAATGATCTCAGTTCCTTCAGTGGACAGACGGCGCGGCATTTCACAAGCGTCTCCGTCTCTCTGTCTCTCTCTGTCTCAGGACTTGGAAGGAGACAAAGCCAGAGTGTTTAAAGACGTGTCGCTGGACGTAGTGGACGTGAACTTTGGCATCACAAGCAGTCCAGAGCTCTTTAAGGAGTACAAAGTGGAGAAGGAGGCGGTCGTGCTTTTCAAAAAGGTGAGATGATCAACTAAAGCTTAAATAAATAAAGCTTTCATCCATTTAGATTCAACACAATTGTTGTGTATGTGTGTGTGTGTGTGTGTGTGTGTATGTGTGTGTGTGTGTGTGTGTGTATGTCTGTGTGTCTGTGTGTGTATGTCTGTGTGTGTGTGTGTGTATGTGTGTTGCAGTTTGACGACAATCGCGCCGACTTGCCCCTGTCTGAGGACGACAAGCTGGAGAAGGATGATCTCGTCTCGTTCATCAGCAGCAACAGCCTCGAGCTCGTTATTCAATTTAATGAAGAAGTGATTAATTAATTAAACCAATTAAACGTTTACATTTACGCATGTGGACGACTAAACTAATTAAATCCCACTCAGTATAGAAGTGATCACATTACATTCCTTTTCTGTAGAATGGAGAAAAGATCTTTTCAAACAAAGTCCACAACCACCTCCTCCTGTTCCTCAACAGCACCATGGAGTCTCACGCCGCCCTGCTGGACGAGTACCGCACTGCAGCCAGGGACTTCAGAGAGAGAGTACGTCCTCCAGCCGCAGCCATGAGGCCCGTCTCTTATTACTACACTCTATAGTGACTGTAATGCAGTGTGTGTGTGTGTGTGTGTGTGTGTGTGTGTGATTAAAGGTCCTGTTCATCAGTATAGACATCACCACAGACGTGTCCCACGTGTTGACTTATTTCGGTTTGTCCGCGAGCGAAGCCCCGGTCCTCCGCTTCATCAACACCGACACACTGAAGAAGTTCGCCATGACGGAGACGTCCATCACCGGGGACACGCTGAGGACGTTCTGTCAGGACGTGCTGGACGGAAAAATCAAGGTTATTCACTTCACCGCTTCTTTTGATAGAATGATAAAAGAAAAAGATGAAAGGAGGCGACACTGGAGACGGCGGGTCTCACAGAACGACCGCGTCCACCGAGACCTCCGGGACGGACGACCCAGTCATTTATTATCTTCCAGCAATAAACACTCCAGTGTCACATCACTCCAGTGTCACATCACTTGGTTGCCATTAAAGCTGCAGGATTTAGTTAATAAGTGTTGGTTCGTAGCGACGCAGGAAAGAAAATCGATTCAGTTACATCACGATTCCTTTATGCAAATTATTCCAACATACATTCTTATTTATATATGTTTACATTCAGAGGAGTAAAATACTGTATAGTTCCTCTATAATCTTAAACTATTCTCACACCAAAGTATTTATTTCATTTGTTTAGAATTATAAGTATAAATAATAATGAATGTAGATGTTTATAATCAGCAGTGAGGGAGCGATAACATGGTATCAGGTGACCCCTGGTGAGGCCCGTCACAACCACCTGGTGTCAGTTATTAATCACGCAATAGGATTATATTATAATCATATAGTAATTATAATAAATCATGTATTATTTATTTATACTTCATAATTCATTATCATTTATTTGTTATTTATTTATAAAATAATTCAACCAGAAAAATATAAACTGACCGACAGCTCGAGTGCATATTTACATTTACATCTAATCCAGGGGAACAAACAAACAAACAAACAAACAAACAAACAGGCTAAACAGGGCAAATGTCATCAGGGCAACAGGGCAAAAAAGCATGGATTATTTTTTCCTTTATACACAACAAATAGGAAATAATATTTATGACAAATGGAAAGGCTGTTTAAAATATAGAGCACAGCGCCCTCTGGTGGTCGGACATGGAGATGATCCAGGCTGGGCATTAAAGCAGATTATTAATAAAATACTTTTAAACTTTGCCCTGCGATGGATTGGCACCCTGTCCAGGGTGTACCCCGCCTAGTGCCCGAAGTCTCCTGGGATAGGCTCCAGGCCCCCCGCGACCCTGAACACAGGATTAAGCGGTATAGAAGATGAATGAATGAATGAATACTTTTAAACTTTTCAAGTGTTTCTTGTCCATATTTACAATAATTAAATTTACCTTGACTTGTACCTTTTTAGATTTAGACAAAATTTTATTTCCTTTAAAAACCCACAGTGTCGGGACTCAGCAGAGATTAATGACAATAAAAGTTTATATATGGAAGCATTGTTTATAAAATAATTATTTTTTACTACTTCTGGAATATAGACATGATGTTGCAAAAATGTAGAACTCTTAAAATCAGCATATTATTATTATTATTATTATTATTATTATTATTATTATTATTCAATTATTTAATTAATAATTTTTTTTAAAGCTATAGAAACAACTCAAAACACCCATAAGAAGACATGATAGTGTGTATCTGTGTTATTGTGTGTATCTGTGTTATTGTGTGTATCTGTTATTGTGTGTATTTGTGTTATTGTGTGTATCTGTGTTATTGTGTGTATCTGTGTTATTGTGTGTATCTGTTATTGTGTGTATTTGTGTTATTGTGTGTATTTGTGTTATTGTGTGTATTTGTGTTATTGTGTGTATCTGTGTTATTGTGTGTATCTGTGTTATTGTGTGTATTTGTGTTATTGTGTGTATTTGTGTTATTGTGTGTATCTGTGTTATTGTGTGTATCTGTGTTATTGTGTGTATCTGTGTTATTGTGTGTATCTGTGCTATTGTGTGTATCTGTGCTATTGTGTGTATCTGTGTTATTGTGTGTATCTGTGTTATTGTGTGTATCTGTGTTATTGTGTGTATCTGTGTTATTGTGTGTATCTGTGTTATTGTGTGTATTTGTGCTGTTTCTTTGCCTCTGTGACCCATTTTTGTATAATTGGTTAAAATAAACCTCAGTTCATCAGTTTTTATTCACTAGGTTCCGTCGTCACTCTATACTGCACACACTCAGCCCGAACTGCAGCAGAACTAATACTGACTAAAACACTCTGAGCTGCTACACACTGATTTATAAACTCAGATCATAAATCTCGTCTTTAGTTTCCGAATTATCTCCATTCTCACCGTTTCTGTGTATTTGATTTGAATTTAGCCTCATTTGAAGAGTGAAGACGTTCCTGAGGACTGGGACAAGAAGCCTGTTAAAGTCCTCGTGGGGACAAACTTCGAGCAAGTCGTCTTTGATGAGACCAAGAATGTGTTTGTGGAGTTCTGTAAGCCGGATTCATCATCTACACACACGTCTACATGTGTACGTGCACGAGGTCAAGTGTTTAATCTGTGTGTGTGTGTGTGTGTGTGTTATCGTCCCTTTCTCCCAGACGCCCCTTGGTGTGGTCACTGTAAGGAACTTGCCCCTGAGTGGGAAAAGCTGGGGGAAAAGTACCAGGACCACGAGAACATCATCATCGCCAAGATGGACGCGACGGCCAACGACATGGAGGAGGTGACGGTGCAGGGTTACCCCACGCTCAAATACTTTCCAGCGGGGACGGAGAGACAGGTCAGCACCTTCCGCACCAACACTGAGCTTATCTCATTAACTCTACTACATCACCTGTTCATCATGTGACTGCACTCGGCATTTTAACTCATACATCTGATAAACCCGCCCACAACTCTGACCTTTAACCTTTAACCTTTAACCTAAAGACCCCATAAAATACAAGAAAGAGAGAGACAGAGAGAGCGAGAGAGAGCGCATCGTCTACACCCGTTTTATTTCCCAGAATTCCTCCTGATTTTCTCACTAACGAGTTCTGGCTCTGCACCAATCAGCAGTGAGAGATCCTGCAGAGATTAGAACACCTTGCACATCTGTATCCGTAACCTCTGTGGTACTAGAGATCGTGAAGTCCAGTATTGATTATCATTCAGTAAAAAACATGATGTAGGTGCTAAAGTGTGTCTCACCTACAGTAAGGTGAAGAAGTGACTGTCAGACAGGATCATATACTGTAACACCATTTTACATAATACTTACTGCTTCTTATCTCCCGATCCAGGCTTAACGTTTTAATAAATATTCATAAACATTTATACTTTTATCAGATCAAAAGAAACACACTTGCTAAATACAGACTCATGCCCTGCCATCATTCTTTTATGTTTTAGTGTCCAAAATCTTTCAACAATCTTAACCGTCACTCAGATGAAACTTGGCCAATTTAGATTTCACATGAAAAGCTTTTATCATAAAGCTGAAAAAGTGTATAATTATAAAATGCTAAATTGTTAAAATATTGTAACATGAATTTGCCATGGTTACGGACACTACAGATTTTAAATATATATATATTTAACCCTTAATTTTGTACGAAATGCTTTAATTTCTATAACAGTTGTTAAAGGTCATGTGGTTCTAGAAGCTAATACCAATTTTAGTATCAATATTTTCATAAAGAAATATGAATAATTTACATTTTAAATGATTATTGTTCGAAGTGAGACAGTAAAGCGAATAATGAAAAATGGCCATTTTGATGCTCATATAAAATCGTCTCTCAAAAACGGCTGAAGTTAGAGATTTTAAATTTTTAGGGAAGCGAGATCGGTCACGTCCATGTTGTATAAACTTCAGAAGGAGCTCCTACTCGTTTTCTGTATTATATGTAATAATTAGCACCAATACTGTGTTTTGGCCGATTGTATTTATTCCCAGTTCAAGTTATTAGTTATTATCAAGGTTAGTTCTTCATATTCCTCACGGCGGGAATCGAACCTGGACCCTGCAGAAGCGATCACTTTTACATTCCACTGTTTTAGACCTGAAATCTGAATAAACTCTTACAAAATAATGTCAAATGTCCAGCACTAGACAGGGACGTCCCCTGGTGTGTTAACTGTGATGAAACCTGATGTTATAAAGATTTATTTTAGAGCAAAATGAACTCATTCTGTTTTAAACCCTCTGACCTGATCAGGTGGTCGATTATAACGGAAACAGGGATTTGGAAACATTCATTAAATTCCTGGATAATGGTGGAGTTTTACCAGAAGAAGAAGAAGAAGATGATGATGATGATGATGAAGAAGAAGATGATGAAGACCAAAAAAGCAAGGATGCGGTCAGTTATGTTTCATGTTTCAGTTATTTTACAAACTCCATTCTTCAGTTTGTAACATTCCAAACTCCTTGAGTTAAATATATGAATAATATAATTGTCACGAACTCCTGTCACTCCTCTCGTTTGTTGTTGTTTTTGTTCCCACGCTGTCAGATTTCTCCACTCGCGGTCACGCTGTCTCCAGACTGTCACGTCTTTTCCCACGCCTTCGTACCGCCCCTCCCACACACACCGGCTCCCCATTCACAAATAATTTCTCCCGACATTTAAGGAAGCGCAGCGCGCTTTCTCGCTGCCGAATTATTGCGTGCTCCACAGCCCAGTTTCCTCGCGGTTATTTTTCCTATGATTCATGCGTTTTTTGACCAAGTGCTTTGTTTAACGGCTTTCGCTTTTCGCTTGTCCCTACGGATTTGTTAGACCTGATATTTGCTTCACGGACATCGACCCACGCCTCGCCCCTCGACTTCGCTATCGTCTTCCGCTTCGGATTGTTTGACCTGGCCTTGACTGCTCTCACGGACACTGATCACGCTTCGCCCCTTGACTTCACGATTGTTTCTCACTTCCGGATTCCACATCCTTCGAGACACCGACAGGTGAAACGCCTCTGCTCCTCTCAATCTCTGCATCCACGTCTGTTTTTTCCACTACATAAAGGCACCCAGCAGCCATCCTCCACGTCAAGGTGAACTACAGAATCTCACTTCATTAAACGTCAGAGAACCGCTTCAGAGCTGCACCTCTGTCCTCCATTACAGTCCCGTGTTCATTATACACCTGTATTCAGTGAGAAAGTAACACCAAGCACTACCAACCCTATCTCCTACATTTTCATCATTAAAGCCCTTTTAAGAATATCATCCCAGAGTGGTGTCTGCTCTTGGGTCCTATCAGCCTGCCTGACCTCGCACAGCGCCGTGACAGAATAATTCGGCCAGAAGAATGGACCCAGCAGAACTGAGCCGTCTGAGGACCGCACTGGAGAGTCAGGGCACTCTCCTTGGCTCACACCAGCAGGATCTCCAGTCAGTCACTCAGACCCTGGCATCTGTCTCTGAATCTCTTGCTAAGCTCACGATCCAAGTACAACAGCTCCACACGACCTCCTCTCCGGCCGCCACTGCCACCCCACCACCGGAACCACGCCTTCCTCCGCCTCAGGCTTATGATGGTGAACCAGGCACTTGCCGCTCCTTCCTCTCCCAGTGCTCGCTGGTGCTAGAATTGCAGGCCTCGACCTTTCCCACAGAACGTTCAAAGGTGGCATATGTCATTACACTGCTGACCGGGAGAGCAAGGGAGTGGGGAACGGCAGTATGGGACGCTCAGGATGCCTGCTGCTTTAGCTTCGACAGATTCACTCAGGAGATGAGGAGAGTCTTCGACCGCTCATCCTCTGGCCGAGAGGCGGCTGGGAAGATATTAAGGCTTCGCCAAGGACCTCGTTCAGCTTACGACTATGCGATTGAGTTTCGCACCCTGGCGGCCTCCTGCAATTGGGACGAACAGGCTTTGTTTGATGCCTTTTTGGAGGGTCTTTCCGAAACCCTCAAGGACGAGCTTATGGGCAGTGGTGGCTCAATCGGTTAAGGCTGTGGGTTTCTGGGTTACTGATCGGAAGGTCGGGGGTTCGAACCCCAGCATCGGCAAGTTGCCACTGTTGAGCCCTTGAGCAAGGCCCTTAACCCTATCTGCTCCAGGGGCGCTGTAAGCTGGCTGACCCTGCGCTCTGACCCCAGTTTCCTAATTGGGATATGCGAAGAAGAAATTTCGCTGTGCTGTAAAAAGTACATGTGACAATAATTGAATATTCTTCTTCTTCTTCTTCTTCTTATCTCCCGTGAGCTACCATCTGATCTGGACGAACTCATGGACCTCACTGATGCTCGTATTCGTCTCCGACGTGATCGACCTCAGACAGTCAGGAGGTCTCTCTCTCCTCTCACCCTTCCACGCTCACCTACTTCTCCATGTCCACCTACTCCTCCATGCCCACCCGCTCACCCATGCCCTCACTCTTCTCCTGAGGAACCCATGCAGATAGGTCGAACCCACATCTCCTCAGAGGAACGGCAGCAGCGACGAACAGAGAGAGCATGCTTTTATTGTGGGCAAGCAGGTCATTTTCTCAAGGACTGCCCGCTAAAAAAGTAAGCCCTCCAGTTAAACTGGGAGTTCTGTAGGGCTCCACTCACAAAAACCTCCCTAACACACGTTCATGTTTCACTGTCTCCCTCGTCCATGACAACAAGTCCCATGCCATGCAAGCCCTGATTGATTCCGGGGCCGATCGGAACCTAATTAGCCTCAACACAGTCAGAAACTTGGGAATTCCTGTGCATCGTCTGAACCCCTCTTTCTCTGTGCGAGCCCTAGATGGCAGTAACCTCCCTCCCATTACACACCAGACAACTCCAATTACTCTTCGCATTTCTGGCAACCACGTGGAGGACATCTCCCTCTTTGTCGTCAACAGCCCCTATTCTCCGATCGTTCTTGGCCGCCCCTGGCTTGCTCTTCACAACCCCCACATCGACTGGGTTAAGAACATTATCCTGGGTTGGAGCCCCTCATGCCTCGCCTCCTGCCTCCGCTCAGCTGCTACTCACTCTCCACCTCCCATCATGATCGACGAACATCTTGACCTTTCTAATGTTCCACCAGAGTACTCTGATCTCAAACTTGCCTTTAGCAAAGCACAAGCACTCTCACTTCCCCCTCACCGACCTTATGATTGTGCAATAAACCTCCTCCCAGGTACCACACTCCCCAAGGGACGCCTTTATTCACTTAGCCCACCAGAGAGAGAAGCCATGAACCATTATATCACAGAGTCTCTTGCCACAGGCATCATTCGCCCCTCCTCCTCCCCCGCAGGCGCTGGGTTTTTCTTTGTCAAAAAAAAAGATAATTCCCTTCGGCCCGGCATTGATTATAGAGGCCTTAACGAAATTACTGTCAAGAACCGTTACCCGCTCCCACTCATGACCACAGCCTTTGAACTCCTTCAAAGGGCCAAAGTATTCACCAAGCTGGATCTCAGAAATGCTTACCATCTTGTTCGGATAAGGGAGGGGGATGAATGGAAGACGGCCTTTAACATCCCTACAGGGCACTACGAGTACTGCGTTGTCCCTTTCGGCCTTACCAATGCCCCGGCAGTGTTTCAGGCCTTAGTTAATGATGTCCTCAGGGATTTTCTGAACGCTTTTGTTTTCGTCTACCTTGACGATATTTTGATTTTTTCATGTTCTCTCGAAGAGCATAAGAACCATGTGCGCCTAGTATTGCGAAGACTCCTTGAGAATAAATTATTCATCAAAGCCGAGAAGTGTGAATTTCATCAGGATTCTATCGCTTTCCTTGGTTTCATTATTTCACCATCCATGATCCAGATGGACCCCACCAAGGTAGAAGCTGTCACTGATTGGCCGGCTCCCACTTCTAGACGTGATCTCCAACGGTTTCTGGGATTTGCTAATTTTTACCGACGATTCATAAGGAACTACAGCACCATTGCTGCCCCACTCACAACACTAATCTCCTCAAGACTCCGGTTCCAGTGGAACGAACAGGCAGAGGAGGCCTTCCAAAGGCTCAAGACCAAGTTTACATCGGCCCCTATCCTTACTATCCCGGATCCCTCCATACAATTTGTTGTGGAAGTGGACGCCTCTGAAACAGGGGTGGGGGCAGTACCGTCTCAGAGAACTCCCAAGGATAACAAGCTGCACCCCTGTTCTTTTTTTTCTCATCGCCTTTCACCCGCTGAGAGAAATTATGACATTGGAGACCGAGAATTGCTAGCAGTGAAATTAGCCTTAGAGGAGTGGAGACATTGGCTAGAGGGAACTGAACACCCCTTTCTCGTCTGGACAGACCACAAAAACCTGGAGTATTTGAAAACAGCTAAGAGACTTAACGCCCGACAGGCCAGGTGGTCCTTGTTTTTCTCCAGGTTTAATTTCACCCTATCTTACCGCCCTGGAGCCAAGAACTCAAAGTCAGATGCTCTGTCCCGGCAGTTTTCCTCGGACCAGGTCTTCTTGCCCCACGAGACCGTTCTTCACCCTCGCTGTTTAGTGGCAGCCACATTACTACACATTGAAAGACAGGTAAAACAAGCCCATGCCCAAGGTCCTACCCCAAGTAATGTTCCCCAGGGTCGTCTCTTTGTTCCTGCAACCATGCGCACTCAGGTCCTGGAATGGGGACACAACTCCAAGCTTGCTTGCCACCCCGGGGGCAAACGTACCCAGTTTTTGATCCAACAACGTTTCTGGTGGCCCACGTTGAAGGAGGATGTTATCAAGTATGTGGCGGCATGTGACTCCTGTACCAGGAACAAAAGCAGCAATAGGTCCCCAGCAGGCCTCCTTAGACCACTCCCAGTCCCTCACCGCCCTTGGTCACATATCGCCATCGACTTTGTTACTGGACTACCCAACTCCAGTAACCATACTTGCATCTTAACTATCGTCGACCGCTTTTCCAAAGCTGCCCACTTCGTGCCGCTCCCTGGACTCCCTTCTGCCAAACAGACAGCTGAGTTACTCATTCTCCACGTTTTTCGCCTCCATGGTCTCCCCACGGACATTGTCTCGGATCGAGGTCCACAGTTCACAGCAAGGTTTTGGAGAGCTTTCTGTAAACTCATTGGAGCCACCACAAGTCTATCCTCAGGCTATCATCCACAGACAAACGGCCAAACCGAGAGAATGAATCAAGAGTTGGAGGCAACTCTTCGGTGCATGACCTCTCAGAACCCAACCTCTTGGAGCAGATTTCTCCCGTGGGCCGAATACGCCCACAACTCTCTCCCAACTTCCTCCACGGGTTTGTCCCCATTCCACTGCTGCCTGGGCTATCAGCCACCTTTGTTTCCTTCCCAGGAGGAGGAGGTAACAGTCCCTTCTGCCCAGGCGTTTGTCCGCCGGTGCAAAAGAACCTGGCTACAAGCCAGAAGACAACTCCTCCAATCTGTCAAAAACTATAAGAAACAAGCGGATCGACGTCGCTCCACAGCTCCAAGGTATCACATCGGCCAGATGGTCATGTTATCCACAAGGGATGTTCCCTCGTAAACTCTCACCCAGGTTCATCGGACCCTTCACCATAACTAAGATCATCAACCCCTCTTCTGTAAGATTAAGTTTACCTTCCACCATGCATCGCATCAACCCAACCTTTCATGTATCCCAAATCAAACATCTAATTTCCAACCCGCTATGTGCTAGCAGCGTAAATCAACTGTATTATATTTTAATCTACTGTTATTAAGACCATTATAGACGAACATGAGTGTTTAATGTTAATGCAGGTTTATGTGTTGTTCAGTTACTCAGGTGTAAAGCTGCTCTTGTTCTAAAAGTAAACAAACTACAGCGGAACCTCGGCATACGAACGCCTCATGAATTTTTACCTTTAGAACTGAAATCTTGCAAGAATTTTGCCTCAGTGTGTGAAGACCAGTGACTGAACTGATTATTATCAAGAACGTTATCGAGGACGTTATCGAGGACGTTATCAAGGAGAAAACGGAGCCGCTTTCAGTTTGGTTTTTAAAGCAGCCGGTGCCGAGAGGAATCATAAATTAAGGTTAAATGAGGTTTAAAGTCTATTTATTTCATATTTTACTTCATTTACACGTTTTATAAATGTTTTGATTGTTTTTATATGCAAAAATACAATTATAGTGTTGGAAATTGGTAATATTGGTGATATTTTGTGTGTGGCTGGAACGGATTATCTGTACATTACTTCCTCTGGGACGACGTGTCTCACAATACAACATTTCACCTTAAGAAATCGTCTTTCATGCCGAGGTTCCGCTGTACTGCTACTTCTGTGAGGAGGATATCTGTTTCTTTTTTATATTAAATATTATAATAATAATGCACTTTATTAATTATAATATTATTTAACGTTTCCTGTTCAGGTCTCGAGCGAAACCACAGACGAGTCGGAGAAACCGTCTAACGGATCCAGCAGTAAAGACGAGCTCTGAAACATCTCACACCATCTCACACTGATTCACACTACAATGAAATTCTTCCTCATTCATTCTGATAAACACACATTTCACACACGTCACACTCAGTGACTCTGATGCTTTTAAAGAGAAACTGAAATGTTGAGGTCAAGCATTGATCATGTGGAACTAACGGTTTGTAATAAAGTGATTAAAGGACACACACTGGATCCTGTAAACGCTTTGTGTTTAATCACGTGTCACGTCATTCACACTGTTTGATATGAGACATCTGGAAATTTACACTGATTTACACTGAGTACAAAGTTTTACTGATAATAATTATTGATAATGAGTTCAGCAGGAGGGGGAATAGAGGAAAATATTCATCTACTGTAGCACATGGAATCTCAACCTCGTGATCAACAAAACATGAAGTCGTATCACGTCAGCATCCGTAAGGGAGCCACAACATCACTGGAGTAACCAGCACTGAGCATCTTGCATTTCGTTTCTTAAATATTGGCACCTTCAGGCAATCATTTTCATGAACAAATATTTACTATATGGCAAAAAGTATGTGCACCCCTAACCACAACACCTGAATCTGAACACAGAACCTAACGCTCCTGTAGAGTGTGTGAATGAACACAAATCCACACACACACACACACACACACACACACACACACACACACACACACACACACACACACACACACACAAACTCCAACATCTAGTGTACAGTTTATAAAGGGGAATAAATCTGAAATGGGATGTTCCACATGTACACATGGCTCTGATGGTCTTAGAGTATAGAAGATGATCAAGTCTATTTCTAGATATCATACTAATTCCATCCACTGAGGAACCTCTGTAGTCTAATGTCTGCCAAATACCTAAATGTAAATGTAATGTGTTCATTCCCAGTATTACGACCCTCGTAGGACCTCTGGTCAGCACTCACAGGACACGCATTCACACACTACAGGCAACTTGGGAACACCAATTAGTCTAATCTAATCTAATCTAAACCAGAAAAAGGCAAAATAAGTAGTCAAAATCCACCTCTAAAGTTTGGACTACTCAACATTAGATCCCTTGCGCCTAAAGCACTTATTGTTAATGAAATTATCTCAGATTATTGCCTTGACGCACTCTGTCTCACTGAAACCTGGCTTAAACCAAATGAATATTTTGGTCTGAATGAGTCTACTCCGTCAGGATATTTCTATAAGCACGAGCCCCGTCTAATTGGTCGCGGTGGTGGTGTCGCCACTATCTACAATGATGTACTTACTGTTACCCAGAAAATAAGGCCCAGGTTTAATTCATTTGAAGTGCTTATCATTAATGTTGCACTAAATGAAATACGTAATAAACCCTTGCTATATTTTACCCTGGCCACCGTGTACAGACCCCCGGGGCCATATGGCGATTTTCTTAAAGAATTTGGACATCTGCTATCAGACCTATTGGTTAACTCTGACAAAGTGTTGATAGTAGGAGACTTTAACATTCATGTAGATGATGCTAACGACGCTTTAGCACTCACATTTATGGATTTACTAAATTCCTTTGGGGTTAAGCAAAATATAATTGGAGCAACTCACCGCTTTAATCATACGCTAGATTTAATTATATCCCATGGTATAGATGTCTCTAATATAGAGATCATACCTCAAAGTGCTGATATCACAGATCATCACCTCCTGACATATACTCTACCCGTAGAACAGATTAGCTGTGTCTCCCCACGTTATCAATCTGTTAGAAATATGAATCCCACTACTAAAGACAGATTCACAAGTAATCTGCCGGATCTGTCCCAATTTCTTATTAGACCCCTAAATGCAGATGATCTAGATGAAGTGACTAGCAGCATGGGCACTATTTTTACCAGCACATTAGACACTGTTGCTCCCATCAGATTAAAAAAAGTCAGAGATAAAACATTTGCACCGTGGTACAACAGTCATACTCGCGCCCTAAAGAGAGCAACCCGTAACCTCGAGCGAAAATGGAGGAAAACTAAATTAGAAGTTTTTCGAATTGCGTATAAAGACAGTATGTGCAGCTATAGACAGGCTCTAAAAACTGCTAGGACCGAGCATCTTAGCCAACTGATAGCAAGAAACCAAAACAATCCCAGGTTCTTATTTAGTACAGTGGCTCGCCTAACAAAACCTAAGATGCCCGCAGAGGGTATCCCATCACAGTTTAGAAGTGAAGACTTTATGGACTTCTTTAATGAAAAAATCAATAATATCAGGAAGAAAATAATGGAGGTTCAACCTCTAATAGTATCTCACGATCCAGTTCAGCCTATAGCTTCACATTTAGATTTTCACTGCTTTACAAGTATAGAACAGGAAGAGCTGTATAAACTCATCACCTCGGCTAAATCAACAACGTGCCTGTTAGACCCAATCCCAACCAGATTTTTAAAAGAAGTGATGCTTACGGTTGGAGAGCCACTCCTAAACATTATTAATTCTTCATTACATCTAGGTCACGTCCCTAAACCTTTCAAGTTAGCAGTTATTAAGCCGCTTCTTAAAAAATCTAATTTGGACGCGAATGAAATAACAAATTACAGACCGATTTCAAACCTCCGGTTCATATCAAAAATACTAGAAAAAGTAGTATCAGCTCAAATTTGCACATTCTTGCAGGATAACAACATCCTTGAAGAATTTCAGTCAGGTTTCAGGCCCCATCATAGCACAGAATCTGCACTAGTTAAGATTACAAACGACTTGTTTTTAGCTTCAGACCAAGGCTGCATCTCATTGCTAGTCCTGCTTGATCTTAGTGCTGCATTCGACACTATAGATCATAATATTCTCATAGATCGCTTACAAAATTATATAGGTATTCAGGGACAGGCATTAAAATGGTTTAGATCTTACCTGTCTGATCGCTACCATTTTGTAGATCTAAATGGAGAACCGTCTGGTGTAATGCCAGTGAAATATGGGGTCCCACAAGGGTCAGTTTTAGGACCTCTGTTGTTCTCAATATACATGCTTCCCTTGGGTAACATCATTAGAAGACATGGGATTAGTTTCCATTGTTATGCTGATGATACCCAATTATATATCTCAACTAAACCAGACGAAATACCTAAGTTGTCTAGATTAACTGAGTGTGTCCAGGACATAAAAGATTGGATGACCAATAACTTTCTTTTATTAAATTCAGATAAGACAGAGATATTACTTATTGGCCCAAAAACCAGCACACAACAGCTTTCACAATTCAGCCTGCGCTTAGAAGGATGTACTGTTATTACCAGCTCAGCAGTAAAAGATCTGGGAGTAATATTAGACAGTAACTTGTCTTCTGAAAATCACATTTCAAATATCACAAAAACAGCCTTTTTCCATCTTCGAAATATTGCTAAACTTAGGAACATCTTATCCGTATCTGATGCAGAAAAACTAGTTCATGCATTCATGACCTCCAGACTGGACTATTGTAATGCATTACTAGGTGGTTGTCCTGCATCCTCAATAAACAAGCTTCAGTTAATCCAAAATGCAGCTGCCAGGGTTCTCACTAGATCCAGAAAATATGATCATATAACCCCAATATTATCATCCCTGCACTGGCTACCTGTTCAGTTTAGAATAAATTACAAAATAGTATTACTTACATACAAGGCCTTAAATGGTTTAGCTCCCACATACCTAACCAGTCTTCTGATACGCTACAATCCACCACGCGCCTTAAGATCACAAAGCTCCGGACTTCTGGTAGTTCCCAGAATTTCAAAATCTACAAAAGGGGGTAGGGCTTTTTCATATTTAGCTCCAAAGCTTTGGAATAGCCTTCCAGACAGTGTTCGGGGAGCAGACACGGTTTCTCAGTTCAAACGTAGACTCAAGACGCATCTTTTTAATCTGGCATACACATAACTCATCCCAGTACTCATACTCCAGTACACCTATACCGAATGGCAACTACGCTAATTCTCCCCATCTGTTCTGTATTTCTCTACCCATCCCGAGGCATCGGGAGATTTTGCCAGCTTCAGTAGACAAAGGCCGACCCTGCGAGGTTCCTGAGGCATCCAGAGAAGGACCAGCTCCAGCTGGATTCAGCTTTATGATGGTTGGAGCTACACATGCTGCTCCTGTGCTTCCAGTGATCCAGACCTCATCTGCCCTCTGCACCTACTGACTCGTCCCTATGCTGAACTGGTCTTCATGTCAATTTAAATAATTTCTGTCATATTGAATTTTCACCTGCACAACACACAAGATGTTATATCATTTCTATCTGTTATCGCCCAAATGAGGATGGGTTCCCTGTTGAGTCTGGTTCCTCTCAAGGTTTCTTCCTAATGCCATCTCAGGGAGTTTTTCCTTGCCACCGTCGCCGTCACCCTTGGCTTGCTCATCAGAGAAATTTCATTCATTCGTCTCATTATTATCTGCACATTTTTCTCACACATCCACACTTCCAATTATTTTCTTTGCTATAATTATTATTATTATTTGTTTTTATTTATTTATTTTCTATTATTATTTTATTTATTTATTTATTATTATTATTATTATTATTTTTTTTTTTGTTAAATTTCTTTAATTTTTGTGAAGCTGCTTTGAGACAATGACCATTGTTAAAAGCGCTATATAAATAAAATTGAATTGAATTGAATTGAATTAATCTGTATATCTTTGGACTGTTGGAGGATTATAAATATACCTGGAGGAAACCTAGTCACAACATAAAGTGCAAATGTGCAAACAAAAGCAACAAAGTGACAGTGCGACAACATAACATAAGGTGTTGTGGTGATGGGTTGAGGTCGTGGAGAAACAGTAAACATTCCTTAACTTAACGTACCAGCAAGAATTGAGAAGTTAAGTTAGTGCAAAAAGTAGTCAAAACTACACCACTGTGCTGCCATTTTACTAGTTAGTGGTGCTAACAGTGTCGTTTAGTTTTGATCAGATTTCACACAGTGTGTGTGTGTGTGTGTGTGCGTGTTTTCTCTAATGAAATAAACAATAATTAAAAGAAGTTTTTTATAGTCCTATAAAAAATTTTTAAAAACCTATCCAAGATATAAATGAGTATCATTATAAGCGGGACTGACCAACACTAACTCAGACACCAGCCCTGATAACTCAGCCAAGCTAAAGCTCTTCATTCGCCATTTTGTTGTTTAAAACACAGCATTTTATTAGTGGTGCTCGCGAAGCGAAGAACACTATAGTTATCTCACAGGCTTATTTTTTTTCTCTTTTTTTTTCTTCTGATTATTCTTCTTCCAAATAAAAGTTCGGCGCGAAACTAGTCCCGCACCGTTTGTTGTAGACCCATGAGTGAGGTCAAAAAGTGAGAGGGTGGTCAAAAGGTGCTCAAATTTGCCCCATTGACTTATAATGGGAATTTTGGCACATAACTATTCCTATACTGTTCGTCGTAGACCCATGAAAGGGGTGGCAAATTGTGCGGCTCATTCGGCAGTATAGTTTTTTGACTCTTCTAAAGAGGTGGGTGGTAAATTGTATCACCCTAAAAATCCCATAGATTCAATATTGAGAAAAAAAAATTATGGATTCTAGCACAGTGTGAGAATTTTGTATAAAGATCAAATTTACCACATTTGAAGAGGCTTACAAGCTGTGTCAGAACATAGAGAGGTACATTTCCTGAAGAAAATGTCAGTGGTGCTTGCTGTGGCAAATAATCGGAGTCATGCTATGCAACATGCTATGCTACATGTAAATGTCACTAACATGATGCTTAGCATGTTGCATAGCATGACTCCGATTTTTTGCCACGGCAAGCACCACTGACATTTTCTTCAGGAAATTTATCTCTCTAGTTACAATCTTGAAATTTTCTTTTTTTCCACTGTCATAAAAGATATTGTAATCTTCAAGTAAAAACTATCTTGATGACCTTCTTGTTATCTCTATAAGCAGAATTATTTAATAACCCACAGTGTGTGTAAAGTTTTGTGTGTAATAATTGGTCTCGACAGCTGTAGGGGTTCAGACACAGAAACATGACACCACAGTGCACACACACACACACACACACACACCTGAGTCGCGAGAGTAATAGATTAGAGGAATCAGGAGATTATAAAGAGATAACTGTGTGTTAGAGACGTTTACACAGTGGCTGAGCTTACAATAAACACAATAGGATGGAAAGCTGGAAACACATTTGTAGTAATGTTTACACCTATTAAACCTCATACTACACACACACACACACACACACACACACACCCAAGGGAGTTTGTTGCAATGGAATGTGCAGACAGATAGATGAACAGGTTTGGTCAGAACGTCAAATACCAATTATCATAAATACATAGAAAGTTCACCTTCTACACAGAGAGGGTTTGACGACACACCACACACACACACACACACGCACTCGCACACACACACACGAACATGCACACACATGCTCACACACGAGCACAACAACATGGAAGTACAAGACAAAATTAAAATCCAGAAGGAGGAATGACGCGCTGGACGACTGTTATAAAGGAGGACGAGAGAGAAGATCAGTAAGTCCTATAGGTTCTGAAGGTTCTGTAAGTTCTGTAGGTTCTGTAGGTTCTGTTGGTTCTGTAAGTTCCACAGTAATAAGTATAACTGAAGCTACAGGATAATCCAGTAACACATTAGCATGTTTATTAGCCAGACTGTTGGTTAGCGTTACCGGTTTTACTGTCTGAAAAATAACAAAACACTGTACGACTTTTATTCTTAACATCAGCGACTGCTGTGGATTTACACACACACTCTACACACACACACACTCTACACACACACACTCTACACACACACTACACACCACTATACACACCACTATGCACACCACTATACACACACACTCTACACACACACACACTCTACACACCACTCTACACACACTACACACCACTATACACACCACTCTACACACACACACACACTCTACACACACACACACACACTCTACACACACACACACACTCTACACACCACTCCAGGGACGTGCACTCATAGGAGGCAGGTGAGGCAGTGCCTCACCTTGCCACCAGGGGCGGTAAAGGACTCAACATGGTTTCCTCAGCTGTCACCATAAGTTGTTAAAAAATGAATAATATAATAAAACATAATATAATATCTGTCCTGTGGTCTATGCTTTTAATGCAATTTTGGTGTGTTTCCTATACATTTGGATCATTTTCATAGTCAAAATAGCTGTATTTCTTGTTCAAATAACAACGGGAGACGAGAATGATGGAGTCTGAGGCAGTGACAGGTAGTGCCTCTCAGCGCGTGCGTGTGAGAGTGTGCACCACTCACACACTGTACTGAGCACGTGCAAACGGCGCGTGCTTGCAGTCAGCGGGAAAATACAGGCCTTGAGGCAGCCAGTACCTTTGCCTCAAAGATGGGGGCGATAGTGAGCCTGCGGCTAATAGTTCACGACACGAGTAAATGCGAGAGTAAATTAAGAAGAAGAAAAAGAAAAGAAAAACAACCAAGAACATTCGGTGCTAACGCGTTGCTATTTGGCTTTATTTTCCCTGAAAATGGAGGATATAATCTCGAAGATAAGAAAATTTTCAAAACTTCATTTACAAGTAAAGGTAAGAATACTGCAGTGGTGTGTTTAAAATGTACAGTGGTGTGTTTAAAATGTTATTAAATTTAATCAAGAATGGGATAACAACCATGTATGCTTGTAAATCTGACTTGTGAGTCAGTGCCTTAGCGTCATACAGTACGTTTGTAAATCTGACTCTGAGTCAGTGCCTCACCAACCCCAACCCTCACCGCACGTCACTGCACCACTCTACACACACTACACACCACTATACACACCACTATACACACCACTCTACACACACACACTCTACACACACACCACTCTACACACACTACACACCACTATACACACCACTATACACACCACTATACACACACACACTCTACACACACACCACTCTACACACTCTACACACACACACCACTCTACACACTCTACACACCACTCTACACACTCTACACACACACTCTACACACACACACACACTCTACACACTCTACACACACACTCTACACACACACCACTCTACACACTCTACACACACACTCTACACACTCTACACACACACCACTCTACACACTCTACACACACACCACTCTACACACTCTACACACACACTCTACACACACACACACACTCTACACACTCTACACACACACTCTACACACACACCACTCTACACACTCTACACACACACTCTACACACACACACACACTCTACACACACACACTCTACACACTCTACACACACACACTCTACACACTCTACACACACACTCTACACACACACACACACTCTACACACACACACTCTACACACTCTACACACACACACTCTACACACTCTACACACACACTCTACACACACACACACACTCTACACACACACACTCTACACACACACCACTCTACACACCACTCTACACACCAATATACACACACACTCTACACACACACACACTCTACACACACACACTCTACACACTCTACACACACACACTCTACACACACACCACTCTACACACCACTCTACACACCAATATACACACACACTCTACACACACACACTCTACACACACACACTCTACACACTCTACACACACACACTCTACACACACACTCTACACACACACACACACTCTACACACACACACTCTACACACTCTACAAACACACACTCTACACACTCTACACACACACACACTCTCTACACACACACTCTACACACCACTATACACACCACTATACACACCACTATACACACACACTCTACACACACACTCTACACACACACACACTCTACACACTCTACACACACACTCTACACACACACACACACTCTACACACACACACTCTACACACTCTACACACACACACACACTCTACACACACACACTCTACACACTCTACACACACACACTCTACACACTCTACACACACACACACTCTACACACTCTACACACACACACTCTCTACACACCACTATACACACCACTATACACACACACTCTACACACACACTCTACACACACACACTCTACACACTCTACACACACACTCTACACACCACTATACACACCACTCTACACACACACACTCTACACACACACCACTCTACACAATCTACACACACACCACTCTACACACACACACTCTACACACACACACCACTCTACACACTCTACACACACACTCTACACACACACACACACTCTACACACACACACTCTACACACTCTACACACACACACACACACACTCTACACACACACCACTCTACACACTCTACACACACACACACACTCTACACACACACCACTCTACACACCAATATACACACACACTCTACACACACACACTCTACACACACACACTCTACACACTCTACACACACACTCTACACACACACACACACACTCTACACACACACTACACACCACTATACACACCACTATACACACCACTATACACACCACTATACACACCACTCTACACACACACACTCTACACACACACCACTCTACACACTCTACACACACACCACTCTACACACTCTACACACACACTCTACACACACACACACACACTCTACACACTCTACACACACACTCTACACACACACCACTCTACACACTCTACACACTCTACACACACACACACTCTACACACACACTCTACACACTCTACACACACACACTCTACACACACACCACTCTACACACTCTACACACACACTCTACACACACACACACACTCTACACACTCTACACACACACTCTACACACACACACCACTCTACACACTCTACACACACACTCTACACACACACACACTCTACACACACACACTCTACACACTCTACACACACACACTCTACACACTCTACACACACACTCTACACACACACACACACTCTACACACACACCACTCTACACACTCTACACACACACCACTCTACACACTCTACACACACACTCTACACACACACACACACACTCTACACACACACTCTACACACTCTACACACACACTCTACACACACACACACACTCTACACACACACACACACTCTACACACCACTCTACACACACACTCTACACACACACACTCTACACACACACTCTACACACACACTCTACACACACACACACACACTCTACACACACACACACACTCTACACACCACTCTACACACACACTCTACACACACACACACACACTCTACACACACACTCTACACACTCTACACACACACTCTACACACACACACACTCTACACACACACACTCTACACACCACTCTACACACACACTCTACAAACACACACTCTACACACTCTACACACACACACTCTACACACACACACTCTACACACACTCTACACACACACACACACTCTACACACACACTCTACACACACACTCTACACACACACACTCTACACACACACACTCTACACACACACTCTACACACACACACACACTCTACACACACACACTCTACACACTCTACACACACACACACACTCTACACACACACACTCTACACACTCTACACACACACACACTCTACACACACACACTCTACACACTCTACACACACACACTCTCTACACACACCACTCTACACACTCTACACACCACTCTACACACACTACACACCACTATACACACCACTATACACACACACTCTACACACACACACTCTACACACACACACACACACACACACTCTACACACACACACTCTACACACTCTACACACACACACTCTAAACACACACACTCTACACACACACTCTACACACACACACTCTACACACACACACACACACTCTACACACACACACTCTCTACACACACACTCTACACACCACTCTACACACACTATACACACCACTATACACACCACTATACACACCACTATACACACACTACACACCAATATACACACACACTCTACACACACACACTCTACACACCACTCTACACACACTACACACCACTATACACACCACTATACACAGACACACACTCTACACACCACTCTACACACACACACACTCTACACACCACTCTACACACTCTACACACACCACAATACACACTCTACATACACACTACACACCACTATACACACTCTACAGACACACTCTACACACACCCTACACCACACACTCTACACTTCACACTCTACACCACACACTCTACACACTCTACACCTCATACCACACACTCTACACCAGACACTCTACACACTCTACACCAGACACTCTACACACTCTACACCTCACACCACACACTCTACACACTCTACACCACACACTCTACACCTCACACTCTACACACTCTACACCTCACACCACACACTCTACACCTCACACCACACACTCTACACCTCACACCACACACTCTACAACTCACACCACACACTTCAATTCAGTTTTATTTGTATAGCGCTTTTAACAATTGACATTGTCTCAAAACAGCTTTACACAATCAAAAGAATTATTTAAGTTTGTATGGAATGTGAATATGTATGAATCAAAATGTTCAGATATTCCCTGGCGAGCAAGCCCGAGGGCGACAGTGGCAAGGAAAAACTCCCTGAGACGGTAATAGGAAGAAACCTTGAGAGGAACCAGACTCGACAGGGAACCCATCCTCATCTGGGTGAAACAGATAGCAGGAAATGATCTGCATTTATACAGTGTTAAGTGTTAGGTTCAGCTATAATAGTTGATGTTAATTGATGTTATAATACTTGATGTAAAATGGAGTCCAGTAGTTATTCGAGACTCAGATAGACTTGTAGAAAGTTCCAGTCCTGAACTATCGAATTGTCAAGTCCTCAGAGAAACAGCTGACCACACCAGTCGAGGCCAGAACCATCTTCTAAGTATAGAGAATCATCCCCAGACACCAGACGCATCCTAAAGAGACACACGGGGCATCCATGCGATGAGACCTCCAACCAGAAACCGGGCACCAGGATGGATCAGACAGGTCCGGAGGGCAGTGGGAGTCTGGATCACTGGCAGCTCAGGAACCACATGTGTAGCTCGACAGAGAGAGAGAGAAAGAGTGAAAGGGGGAGACAGGGGGAGAGAGGAAAGAGAAAGAGGGGGAGGAAGAGAAGAGGAGGAGAGATTGCAATTAGGTATGGTCACAGTCACAATGTCTAATGTGAATGTATATTTACTGTAGAGTGCAAGCAGGGACTCCGGCAGAACTAACTATGACAGCATAACTAAAAGGGAGAGCCAGAAGGAAACACAAACATGAGGGCTCCCTGAGATGTAAAGCAAACAATCACCTCACCGTCAACAAACCTGAGTGATCAAATGAGACTGAGGAAGACAGCATCTAAACATACCAGTTCACCATAATACTCTACGTCCATGAGTCCCCCAGATCTGCTCCTTTACCTTATGGCAAATCTATTTATAAAAATGCTTGGCTAAATAAATAGGTTTTTAGCCTAGACTTAAACACTGAGACTGTGTCTGAGTCCCGAACACTATTTGGAAGACTATTCCATAATTTTGGGGCTTTGTAAGAAAAAGCTCTGCCCCCAGCTGTAGTTTTCATAATACGCGGTACTGATAAGCAGCCTGCATCCTTTGACCGAAGTAGGCGTGGCGGATCGTAAGACACTAGCAGTTCGCTCAGATACTGCGGCGCGAGACCATTTAATGCCTTATATGTCAAGAGTAGTATTTTAAAATCAATGCGAAATTTCACAGGGAGCCAATGCAGTGAAGATAGGATAGGGGTGATGTGCTCATATCTTCTGGTTCTAGTGAGGACTCTCGCTGCTGCATTTTGGACTAGCTGAAGCTTGTTTATGCACCTAACTGAACAACCAGACAGTAAGGCATTACAATAGTCCAACCTAGAAGTGATAAAAGCATGAACTAGTTTTTCTGCATCATTTAGCGACAATATATTTCTTATTTTGGCGATATTTCTAAGGTGAAAGAATGCTATCCTGGTGATATTATCTACATGAGCTTCAAATGAAAGGCTGGAATCTATAATCACGCCGAGGTCTTTTACTGTTGCACTTGACGGAACAGAAAGGCCATCTAAAGTTACGGTGTGATCTAAGATTTTACTTCTAGCTGTATGCGGTCCTATGACTAGAACTTCTGTCTTATCCGGATTAAGCAGAAGGAAGTTAATTAGCATCCAATTTCTTATGTCCTGAACACATTGCTCAACTTTAGTAAGATGGTTTTTCTCATCAGGTTTTGTTGAGACATATAACTGTGTGTCGTCAGCATAACAATGAAAACTAATACCATGCTTACGGATTATGTTGCCCAGAGGAAGCATGTAAAGGGAAAAAAGCAGTGGGCCTAAAACTGAACCCTGCGGAACGCCAAACTCCACTAGAGAACATGCAGAATAATCACCATTTAAGTCTACATACTGATAACGATCGGTCAAATAGGATCTGAGCCAGGAGAGGGTTGTACCCTTAATTCCTACTAAATTTTCTAATCTGTGAAGAAGAATAGCATGATCAATAGTGTCAAAAGCTGCACTGAGGTCGAGTAATACAAGCATAGTTACACAACCCTGATCAGAGGCCAATAGGAGGTCATTTACTACTTTAACGAGTGCTGTTTCTGTGCTGTGATGAGGCCTAAATCCTGACTGATACAGTTCATGTATGCCATTTCTATGTAGATATGAGCATAGCTGCTCCGCTACTATCTTTTCCAGAATCTTAGAGATAAAGGGGAGGTTTGATATTGGCCTGTAATTGGACAGCTGACAGGGGTCGAGGTCAGGTTTCTTAATTATTGGTTTAATAACTGCTACTTTAAAAGATTTTGGAACATAACCAATGCTGAGTGAGGAATTAATTATTCTCAACATCGGTCCTGTTATTACTGGTGCTATCTGTTTAAGAAAATGTGTCGGTATAGGATCTAATATACAGGTTGATGAATTTGTAGAAGAGATGAGTGAAATTAGTTCATTCTCTTCAAGAGGAGTAAAGTATTCTAGGTTTGAATCTGACATGGCTAGGTTAACATCAGTATCAATTACATTGTTTGGTTTCAAAGCCTCAATTTTATGCCTGATATTTACAATTTTATTATTAAAAAAGTTCATGAAGTCCTCACTATTGCATGATGTTGTTGTGGAGATTTCTGTAGTGGTCTTATTTCTGGTTAATTTGGCTACGGTATTAAATAAAAATCTAGGATTATTTTTATTTTCGTCTATAAGAGTGGAGAGATACGTTGATCTAGCTACACTAAGAGCTTTCCTATAGTTCAGGATGCTCTCTTTCCATGCTATTTGAAATACCAACAATTTAGTTTGACGCCATTTACGCTCTAATTACCGAGCAGTCTGTTTTAAAGTGCGCGTGTGATCGTTATACCAGGGAGCGAGTTTCTTATCTCTAATAACACTTCACACTCTACACCACACACTCTACACACACTTCACACTCTACACCTCACACTCTACAAACTCTACACCTCACACTTCACACTCTACACCTCACACTTTACACACTCTACACCTCACACTTTACACACTCTACACCTCACACTTCACACTCTACACCTCACAACTCACACGCTACACACTCTACAACTCACTCTATATACTCTACACCTCACACTCTACACCTCACACTCTACACACTCTACACCTCAGACTCTACAATTCCCACTCTACACACTCTACTCAATCTACACCTCACACTATACCTCACACTCTACACCTCACATCACACACTCTACACACTCTACACCTCACTCTCTACACACTCTACCCCTCACACTCTACACACTCTACACTTCACACTCTACACCTCCCACTCTACACACTCTACACCTCTCACTACACACTCTACACCTCACAATCTACACATTCTACACCTCCCACTCTACACACTCTACACCTCACACTCCCCAACTCACACTTCACACTCTACACACTCTACACACTCTACACCTCCCACTCTACACACTCTACAACTCACACCTCACACTCTACACTCCACAACTCACACTTCACACTCTACACACTCTACACCTCGCACTTTACACACTCTACACACTATTCACCTCACACTCTACACCTCACACTCTAAACTCTACACACTCTACACACTATACACCTCACACTCTACACACTCTACACCTCACACTCTTCACACTCTACACCTCACACCTCACACTCTACACCTCACACTACACACTCTACACCTCACACTTCACACTCTACACCTCACACCTCACACTCTACACCTCACACTACACACTCTACACCTCACACTACACACTCTACACCTCACACTTCACACTCTACACCTCACACTTCACACTCTACACCTCACACTCTACAACTCACACTCTACACACTCTACACCTCACACTCTACACTCTACACACTCTACACCTCACACTCTACACACTCTACACCTCACACTCTACACACTCTACACCTCACACTCTACACATTCTACACCTCGCACTCTACACCTCACACTCCACAACTCACACTTCACACTCTACACACTCTACACCTCACACTCTACACACCTCACACTCTACACCTCACACTCTACACCTCACACTCTACACACTCTACACCTCACACTCTACACACTCTACACCTCACACTCTACACCTCACACTCTACACCTCAAGCCAGGTTTCATCAGAGCTTCATAAAGAACACATTGATCTCTAAACTAGGTCCAGGGTGTGTCCCTTACTTCAGTGTGTCTCATATTCTCATGACCAGGACAAAGCACTTCCTGAGGATATGACATGAGAATGAGATTAGTGCATGCGAGTGTGACACCATACACACCTCACACTGTCAGGTTTAAACACCTGATCCACTGTAATGTCAGGGTGTTTACAGAGGCTTTTTGGGATGAACTCCTTGCTTGATGCTGACCACACCCAGTTACGTGTATGATGTCACATGACTGAAGGCATGTCATGTCTAACAAACAATTCCATTTTAAGGGTTTGGTTATAAAAGCTAAACTGTCCTTATTTGAATTCCACACCAAGACAATTTGACCCACTATTCAATAAACGTAATAATAAAAGTAAGTTAAGTAAGAGGATAAATGTAATGGCACCCATGGCACATGGGAGCTGATGCACTAGCTGTGCTGCATTATTAGTCATATTATTTGCCATTTTCTTTACCTTTTATGGTGTTTGTGGGTGTGGCTAAATGAAAAATCAGCTGTCCTGAGCATGCTTGGTCATTTTAAGTAATTCTATTGCATCCTCTAGTGTCAGACAAAAATGTATACACACTTCAGGAAAAGTAAAATAGTATGCTGTATATTATATTAATAAAATATTCATATTATCATATTATTGTCATAATATTATCATATATATCAATTTATAATGTATAGAAATTAATTGTCAAGATGGACTAACCTGAGGTGACCAGAAGACGTAGCTTTAGCGGTTAGCCCAATGTAGCGTGGAGGATAAACCCAAACGCGGAAGGAAGCGAGCAGGCAGGATAACCACGCGATTTAGTTTAAGGACTCTCACAAAAACGGAGCAAGGGAAAAACACAAATTTAACCCGCGTCCTAGAAATACACACACAATAGCAAAAGACAACGGAACCAACATGTGAGTACTCACGGTTTGCTGAAACGACAACTGGAGCTGACATGGGCCGAACTCAATGACTGAGCGGTAAGCCATTGTTTGTTTACCTCTTTTATACTTCCTGGTTTTGCGCCCGTCTTACTTCCGGGTCCTAGTGCCGGGCACAGATTGCGTGTGCATGACAGTACCCCCCTGTCCAGGACTGGCTCCTGACGGTCCTGGGGCGGAGGATACCCTGTGACGGTAGTCCCGAATTAGCTCCGGGTCGAGAATGAACCGGGCCGGGATCCAAGATCGCTCCTCTGGGCCATAGCCCTCCCAGTCCACCAGGTATTGCGTACCTTTGCCCCGAGGGCGCGAGTCGAGGATTCGGCGCACGGTGTAGGCGGGACCGCCGTCGATGATCCGGGGAGGAGGAGCTGGGGGGGTGGGTGGAATCATGGGTGATGTGATGAAGGGCTTGAACTGGGACAGGTGGAAGACTGGATGGATCCGGAGCGCCGCAGGCAGCTGGAGCCAGTAGGTGACAGGGTTGATACGGTGGGTGATGCGATAAGGGCCAATGAATCTGGGGGAGAGTTTCTTAGATTCAGTGTGGAGATGTAAATTCTGTGTAGACAGCCAGACTTTGTCACCTACGTGGTACAATCGTCCCGGTGGGTGTCGACGGCGGTGTTGGGTGATGTAGCGGGTGTTGGCTTGTCGTATGGCTGCGTTGGCGAGGCGCCATACCCTTCGACACCTGCGGACCAACTGGTGGGCCGAGGGTACATCAACCTCCGGTTCTTGGTGTTCGAACATCGGAGATTGGAAACCGTAGCACACCTCAAAAGGGCTTAACTTGGTGGCGGTGGAGACGTGAAGATTGTGAGAAAGTTCAGCCCAGGTGAGGTGGCAGGCCCAGGAGCGCTGACGATCTGCCACGAAACACCTCAGGTAGCGCTCCAGCTGTTGGTTGGTCCGCTCCGTCTGACCATTAGTTTGGGGGTGGTAACCGGATGAGATACTGCAAGTGGAGTTGATCAGACGGCAGAAGGCCTTCCAGAACCGGGCAGTGAACTGGGGCCCTCTGTCCGAGACGATGTCCTTGGGGAACCCATGCAGGCGGACTACGTGCTCTAATATCAGCTCGGCTGTCTGTTTAGCTGACGGGAGTCCGAAAAGGGCCACCAAGTGCACAGCTTTGGAGAAACGGTCCACGATGGTGAGGATGGTGTCTTTATCTTCTGAGACCGGCAGGCCCGTGATGAAGTCAACGGCAATGTGCGACCAGGGCCGGCGAGGAACAGGGAGTGGTTGGAGTTCCCCGAGTGTTGGTCGATTGGTGCTCTTAGCCCGGGCGCACACTGGGCACGCCTGGACGAACTCGTCGATCTCCTTTGCCATGGATGGCCACCAAAAGGCACGTCGGACGAAGTGTAGGGTGCGTCGTGTAGCTTGGTGTCCAGAGATGGGGGTGGAGTGTCCCCATTGTATGAACTCGCTCCTCATTGCGTTGGGTACGTAGAGTCGTCCAGGCGGCACGCCTGCCGGTTCGTTCTCCGAAGCCTGTGCTTGGCGCACCCTTGTCTCCAGTTCCCAACGGAGTGGGGCGATAATTTTGGATGACGGTAGGACAGGCGCGGGATCCGCCCGGGGGGCGTCCTCTTCGTGTTGCCGTGAGAGTGCGTCGGCTTTGATATTTTTGGACCCCGGGCGGTAGGAAAGATGGAAATTGTAATGTTCAAAGAACAGAGCCCACCGCGCCTGTCTGGGGTTCAACTGTTTGAGATTCCGGATGGTGATGAGGTTTTGGTGGTCGGTCGAGACGATAAATGGTTCTCTGGCGCCCTGGAGCCAGTGTCGCCATTCTTCCAATGCCCACTTTATGGCCAGCAGCTCGCGGTCCCCCACCCCGTATCGCTGCTGAGTGGGATCAAACTTTTTGGAGAAGAAGCTACAAGGGTGTAGCTTCTGGTCTGGACCTCGTTGAGAGAGAACGGCCCCGGCGCCCACATCCGAGGCGTCCACCTCCACAACGAATGGTTGGTTGGCATCTGGATGAAGAAGGATGGGAGCGGAGGTGAATCTGTGACAGAGTTCGTGGAAAGCGGAGATGGCAGTAGAGTTGAGTTGGAAGTGATGAGAAGAGGGTTTGGTCAGAGCGGTTAATGGGGCTGCAACCGTACTGTAGTCCCGGATAAAGCGACGATAGAAGTTCGCAAACCCGAGAAACCGTTGAAGTTGCTTGAGAGTCTTGGGTAGGGGCCAATGACACACAACTTCGAGTTTCTGCGGGTCCATGGCCACACCCTGGGGCGAGATGACAAAACCCAGGAACGTGGTGGAGTGCTCGTGAAAAGCACACTTTTCCAACTTACAGTACAGTTGGTGGGCGATTAATCTCTTCAGTACCGCTCTGACGTGTTGGACATGTTCTGTAGGGGTATGTGAATATATGAGAATGTCGTCTAGGTAGACGAAAACCCACCGGCCGAGCATATCTCTGAGAACGTCATTTATGAAGTGTTGGAAGGCTGCAGGTGCATTGCAAAGTCCAAATGGTATAACGAGGCTTTCATAGTGTCCTGTGGGGGTGATAAAGGCCGTCTTCCACTCATCGCCCTCTCTGATGCGCACCAAGTTGTAGGCGCTCCGGAGGTCCAACTTCGTGAAAATGGTGGCGCCAGAGAGGGCGTCCAGGGCAGAGTTGGTAAGAGGCAAAGGGTGTCGGTTCTTAATTGTGATGTTATTGAGCCCCCGATAATCGACACATGGGCGTAGTTCGCCGCCTTTTTTCTTCACGAAGAAGAACCCCGCGGCAGCGGGTGATGAGGAGGGCCGGATGGTACCATGACGTAGGGCGGAAGACACATACTCCTCCATCGCCCATGTCTCAGAGGTGGACAAGGAGTAGAGATGGCCGCGGGGAGGGATGGAACCCGGCTGAAGGTCTATCGCCAGGTCGTAAGGGCGATGAGGTGGTAGGTGAGTAGCCCGTCGCTTGCAGAACGCTTCAGCCAGGTCCTGATAGGCGACAGGGATGGCGTTGGTGTCGACGTCGGGGGGCCTCGGACTCCCTAGAGCATGTCCCAGCCGGAGCCCGTAGGCAGAGTTCGGAACAGGTCGGGCCCCATTGTAAGATCCGGTTTTGGGTCCAAGAGATTAGTGGATCGTGCTGTAGAAGCCACGGGTGCCCGAGTATGATGGGTGGAGATGAGACGGAGGTGAGGTGGAACTGAATCAGTTCGTGGTGATGGTCGATGATGAGGGTGATGGGTTGAGTCAGGCTGGGATAACGCTTGGAACTTTACCCCCAGTTCTTTGGCATAGGAAGAGTCAATGAAGTTGCCTGCGGCCCCGGAGTCGATGAATGCAGTACTTCTGACCCGTTTGTGGCCAAACTGGAGGGATACCTGTACCGTGAGACGAGAGACGCTAGGTGTCGTGGCGGAGAGGTGAAGGTGACCCGGTGAGCAGCTCCCATCACTCACCGGGTTTGAGCGTTTCCCTGGCGACGTGGACATATGGCTCTGTGATGTTCTGCTGAACCGCAATAGGCACAGAGCCCCTCTCTGAAGCGTCGTTCTCGTTCTGCAACGGTCAGGGATGCGCGCCCTAATTGCATGGGTTCCCCGGCTCCCGTGTCAACCACGGCAGGAGGTGGAGAACCGACATGTCCATAGGTGGTATTGGTAGCGGGACTTGATGGTCGTGGAGGAGTGAAGGCGAAGGTGGGTGCTGGCGGCAAGGTTCTAGGGGCTGGCCTCGGGCGAGAGATGAGGCGCTAGTTCGTCTTTTATCCTGGAAGCCAGTCCCTCGTAGTAGGATGTCCGGAGCGCTGTGTCTCCCCAGGTGGTCTGGACGGCGAGTGTTCGGAATTCGGCGGTGTAGCGACTCACAGACGATCCTCCCTGCCGCAGGTGATAGAGCTTTGTGTCGGTCTCCACCTCGCCCGCAGGGTGTTCAAAAGTTAATCTGAGTTGGTGGGTGAACTCATTATATGAGTGGGCGGTGTCTGTGTCTGCCCGAAGAACTGCCGTGGCCCACTCTGCTGCCTGCCCTTTTAGCAACGGAACGAGAAGAGCAATGCGAAGGCGATCGGTGGAGTACTTGGTGGCATTAAACTCAAACACCAGATCGAGAGCTGTCAGAAATACGCTGCACTTCCCGTCCGTGCTGTTCCACTTCTCTGGGAGAGAAAGAAAAACATCAGAAGGAAGGGGGGGGGGGGTGCGGCGCCGCGGCCCCCGCGGCGTGCGATCGAGCAGTGACGTCATCAACAGCTGCGCGGAGATCCGCATTCTCCCGCCGGAGCTCAGCGACCTCGCGGCGGAGGGAAGCGAGATCCCCGGTTAGCCGATTGATTAACGCCGCATGCTGATCTACAACGCCGCAGAGACTCGCATAATCCGCTGGGTTTACCGCGGAGGGCTCAGTCATTCTGTCAAGATGGACTAACCTGAGGTGACCAGAAGACGTAGCTTTAGCGGTTAGCCCAATGTAGCGTGGAGGATAAACCCAAACGCGGAAGGAAGCGAGCAGGCAGGATAACCACGCGATTTAGTTTAAGGACTCTCACAAAAACGGAGCAAGGGAAAAACACAAATTTAACCCGCGTCCTAGAAATACACACACAATAGCAAAACACTCACGGTTTGCTGAAACGACAACTGGAGCTGACATGGGCCGAACTCAATGACTGAAATCGTTTGTTTACCTCTTTTATACTTCCTGGTTTTGCGCCCGTCTTACTTCCGGGTCCTAGTGCCGGGCGCAGATTGTGTGTGCATGACATTAATTTAGTATAAAAAATTTATATAGGCTTTTTTTTCCTGAACTGTGTATACATTTCTTTGGCTGACTCTAGAGGATGCAATAGAAATACTTAAAATATACAGAATGTGTATATACAATATGAATTATAGAGTTACAGACTGACAGTGAAATAATAGATGTTGTGTTACAAAACCAGTGAATAAATGTCCTTTTCTTCCTTTTAAGACGTAAATGGAGATTCCTGAAGCCTCAGTGTTTGCAGTCGGTATCACGTCCGAACTTCCCTCATACACAGAAGCGATTCAGTGTCCACTGCCTTCAACACCACCGCCTAGTTATGTGGAAGCAGGTGAGTCTGAGGCGTCCTGCAACTCAGGGACATTTCTCTACCCTGAGTAACAAACATAACAGCGTTCATCTTAATGTCCTTTTGTACTGTAGCTACTGCACTCAGCACGGTGTGAGACTTGTTCAGGTGACAGTTCTTCAACCTCAATTACATCACTCAAGTTCAGAATTTGTCTCAACGGCCATGAATTGATGAATTGGTCTTTGTACTTCCGTGTGGGTGTGAGTGAGGTGTCAGGTTTCATGTTAATAAAAATGTGGAGCTTCATACCTGACATTGCTCACATCCACATAAAAAGTGTATGCTTTCATGCTTTAAAATCATACATTACCTGAAGTACCGCAAGTACAAGTACTATTACATTCCTAATTTTTACATAGTTGAAAGACAAGAGTTTTCATGAACTGGCCGTCCTGCATGTATGTGCGTATTCTCATTTTAAGTGCAAGCTGAGGGAATCCAGTTAGTATGAGCTTTACTTGTACAAGTATAAGAATAAAATATCTTGTTTACTCTAACAACTGTTACTCAGGGAAGAATAAACGATGGATGCACCACTCTTATTCAGACTCAGTTATTTGTCACGTGTACTTTACAACACAGAGAAACTAGTATTATTATTTTATTTATTTATTTTTATTACATATTTTAGTTAGGGGGTCAGTCAGAGTAAACTCTTCTGCTACAACCAAATACAGCGATGTGCTTCTCAAAGCATTTAGACAAATCCTAACCCTTTTGGAGCAATATTTTGTACTCTGGCCAGATTAAAGAACAAACAGCACTCTTAGATAATAATTGGAGAAAGAAGGGCTGTGTATATGATCCCAAGAACATCCAGACCCACAGTGAAGCACGGTGGTGGGAGCATCATAATGTAAACCTGTGCCTCAGAAACCTCATTACATGTACACACATCACATGTCTATCAAAGGAGACGTGAATGGAGCAAAGGGCAGAGATACAGTATACCAGGGGAGAACGTTGGTCAACAAGACTGTAAATAAGATTGACATTTCAATAAGACCAAGGCTTCCTGACAGCTTCTCCACTAAGTATTCTGTCAGTTTTGGAGGGACGTCTTGTTCTTGGTGATGTCACTGAGTTGCCTCACTTTCACTACACAGTAAAATCCCCAGTGCTGATTTAAAATTGCTGGGTGTTAATTTAACACTGAGGATTTCGCTGTGTACCTGTTGGTGATTGGTTTGCATGTTGCGTTATCTAAAGCACCAGATCAGGCCGACCTCAGAGATGTTTCAAACTCCCCCCTCACTGACAGTTCACACACATACGTCCTGTGTGTGCACTGTGTGTGTACTGTATGGTTTTTACATCTATTGATCTTAAGAACTCCTCTGTATGCACTTGTAAAATGACATTTATTGGACAGACTCACTGGAGCCAACACAGATGATGGAATGTGTTTGTTCCACTCTTCTTCTCCTGCTTGTGATGTGCGCACACTGCTCTAACACATAGAGATTTACGACTACTTATTAACACTGAACTTCTTTTCCTCATATCACACTTTGCCACCCGGCTTTGGGTACGAGCCAGTGCTGCGGCAGTCCTGTCTCGCTCGCCCTGCTTGGGGAACCTGTCCGTCGGCATCAAGGTGCCCGGGACCTCCATTGGCGTTCCGTAGGAGTGTTTTTTTTTTTTTGGGGGGGGGGGGGGTACTGTCAGGGATCACCCCTAGAGGGCGCCCAAAGACTCTGTGTTTTGTGTAGTTTTATGTTTTGGACTCAGTTTCCCAGGATCCACCTCCCAGGTGATGGGAGTGCTCACCTGAACCGAGGCAGCTCATTAGTTTTCTTATAAGTAGCCATTTGTTTTGTTACTGGTTGTCTTGCATTGGTTGTGTTAAGTTGGCATTTGTTTTGTAGAGCTGTGTTTTGTTTACATTTGTGTGGTTGAGTTTGCACTGTTTTGTTAAATTTGAAGTTAGTTTGTCTCTTGGTCTGTTTGTCTTCCCTGTTTAGTTATTGTTGCAGTCTGTTTAGTCTCCTACTCTGTTTAGATCTTAGTCTGTTTAGCCACTAACCTGTTTCGTACCTAGTCTGTTCATGCCTAGTTTGTTTCGGTCCTAGTCTATTTGTTTATGTTTTGTTTCATTATTAAAAGACTTGTATGTCCTCACCTCTGCAGCTATGCCTCACCCCAATCCCACAGGCAACACCCTCATGACAGACGAGGATCTAATGGCGCTTTTCCACTGCATAGTACGGCACGACACGGTTCAGTACAGCTCACTTTTGGGGGGTTTTCCACTGGGAACAGTACCTGGTACCTGGTCCTTTTTTTAGTACCACCTCAGCCGAGGTTCCAAGCGCGCCGAACCGTTACCAAAATGTGACGTGTAAACTCTGCTGGTCACTGATTGGCCGGAGAAAATCGTCATTACTGCGTCACTGAATTTGCGACACGAGACACAACAGAACCGCTATATTTAGAACCAGCCAGAGAAGGATCGGACGCACCTTTTTGTAGTAACCAAAAATTTTCTTTGGCTGCCATCAGCCTCTTTTGAAACAACTCCTTCGTCTCGCTGTTAAAAACATCCACATGCCGAGAATAAAGAACACCATGCCGTCGATACGCTCCATTGTTGTGTGTTTATTTGTGGCGCGGTTACGATGATGTCATGGCAGTAGAGGCGCCGCAAGTATAACGACACGTGAATAATCCCGCCCACTCTAAAGTGGTACTACACTGCAGTGGAAGCGCAAACCGAGCCGAACTGAGCCGAACCAAAGTGAGCTGTACTGAACCGTGCTGTGCCGTACTATGCAGTGGAAAAGCGCCAAAATAATCCCAACCTTCCCTTATCCCTAGATGCATGTAGTGTTTTAAACTTTATCTTGGGCCTTTTCCCATTCCATAGGAAATGTTTAAACATTATATCATATTGGTTAAAGATCAACTGTGGTATGGTGAGTGGTAGCATAATAAGCATATAATTAAGCTGAGGTCAAACCACCATATTAATTATATTTACCTTCCCCCATAAAGTTAGCTGAATTTCTCTAGTTATTTCTTATGTTTTGTAAAAGTGGTCCTAAATTTAGCGTAGGGATCTCTGCTTATCATGATGACCAAATATTTTATTAAATAAAATTTTATTTGTATAGTGCTTTTAACAATTTACATTGTCGCAAAGCAGCTTTACACAATCAAATTAATTATTTTAGTTTGCATGAAATGTGAATGTGTATGAATCAAAATGATCAGAAATAGGTTTTTAGGAAGACTATTCCATAATTTTGGGGCTTTGTAAGAAAAAGCTCTGCCCCCAGCTGTAGTTTTCATAATACGCGGTACTGATAAGCAGCCTGCATCCTTTGACCGAAGTAGGCGTGGCGGATCGTAAGACACTAGCAGTTTGCTCAGATACTGCGGCGCGAGACCATTTAATGCCTTATATGTCAAGAGTAGTATTTTAAAATCTCAGCTGGTCATGTGACTGAGAAACTGTAAAGTAGTGTAATTTTCTCTGTCCAGAAGATGAGAGAAAACTTACAATTCCAGGTTTACCTCTTACACGCCGCTCACACTGGAGACTCCTTCCATTAATGTTACATAAATGTCTCATATCATGTTCACTTTATTCATATCTGTACATGTGACTGACCTGTAACTATAGAAACTATACCGTATCAGAGCGAGTGCTGCCAGAGCTGACAATTAATCAACACCTCCTAACCAATCACAGTCCAGAACAGCATTGTGGTATAAATGTTAATATTGCATTTATATTTTAATTTGTAGTGGGTGTCCCGCCACTGCAGTTGGACAATGCTGCATCTCCTTATCCTATCCTCTACATTTCCCCAGCGGTCACGCCCGTACAGCTCACACAGCAAGGTAAGTGACTCTGTTTTTCCCTGCTGTAGGTTACTGATATTGATAAATATAAAACAATATTATTTTATTCAGTATAACTTTAATTCACAATAGCTTTACTATTAGATACCCAAATACTGTAGGGTGGAACACTTAGCCCAGACATTTCCCATGTTTTGAGCCGGTTCTTGATTTATTCCCATCATCTCTCCGTTCTAACAAGATAACATGTTGAACAGGATATCCTAGAACAGGATAATTATTCTGACGTATGTACCTAACATTGAGCAGTTCCCCCTTGCTGCTAAAACAGCTCTCAACTGTCAAGGTCTGGACTGGATTTTTGGAGGTGTGTGTGGTATCTGTTGTGAAGCCGCCAGTATCAGATCCATTAAGTCCTGTAAGTCCTGAAGTGGGGCCTCCTTGGATCAGACTTGTTTCTCCAGAACATCCCACAGATGCTCGATCAAATTGAGTCAACACCTCTAACACTTTTGGTGAAGGACACGTTTCAGCATGGTCACCATGACCGGTCTGTAGCTACGCCACCCCCATACGCAACAAACTGCTACGCACTGTGTGTTCTCTCTCCTGTCCATCAGAACTAGATTTCACTTTTCCTGCAGTTTGTGCTACATTATCTCTTCTATAGAACCAGACTACAGGGGCCAGTCTTCATTCCCCCACATGCATCTAAAGGATGGACATCTAATCAGTGCTATTCAGTTCACCTGGCAGTGGTGTTAGTGTGATGTCTGATCAGTGTAGAGCAGTGGTTCTCAAAGTGTGGGGCCCACTAGTAGTTATTATTTTGTTGACAAGTGGGGCTTGAAAATTCGCTCACCCCCTTAAGTGGGGAATGACAGAAAAAGTTTGAGAACCACTGGTGTAGAGGAACATCGTCTGCACAGAGCCTGTGTTTTTATTAGAAAGTGATTAGATATTATTTGAATAATTAAAAGTGGATCTTAGCAGCTGCTGGTTATTTTTAAATGATCTGTTACGACCTCTAGGGGTTAGCCGCAACAGAAAAAGAGAACTGAGTGAGCTTACACCAGACAGACAAGTTCAATAGTTTCAGGGTTTTTTTTCTACACGAGATTTTCTTCAGGGGAAGACAAGACCAAAACTAATTAACCTGAAACGAAAGTATAGAAAATAAGATATAGATTAGCTTACCTACCTCCCTAAACAATAAACAGAATGAAAAGATATGAAAAGAAATGGCGTCTAATCCCCTATTTCCTGTATGTAAAGAGTTAAGTTATTTACAAAGTATTTACAAAATGTCAGTGCTTACATCCAGCCGAATCGGAATCCACATCATAGTCAAACAGGCAGCGTTTCAGATAAACAGGAGAGTCAGAGTCCGTTATCAACAAAGACTATAACATTCAAACTCTCTTGCTCTCTGGTACAAAAACAAATGATGAAAAATACAACAGTCGATTAGAAAATCTAAATACTAGCACACGACAGATCGAATTTAACAAGGCTCAAAAGGGGAAAAGCTGAGTGTTTGGGGGGGTCTTTATATATATATCAAATAGATACAAACAGAATCTCAGAATCATAACAAAAGTGGATCTCAGCAGCTGCTGGTTATTATTTAATGATCCAGAAACACTTAAACCTCCATCTGAACCCTTGTTCTAAGTCTGGCCTAATTTGGCATAAAAGGTGTAACCATGGCAACCATGGCATTATACAGAAAGAGTTTTTTATTTTATTTATAATTTTCCAATATGTCTGTTATTTTGTCCCTCAGTAACCGTCCAGCCTTCACCCCATCATGTGACTCCGCAGCAGCAGGTGGTTGGAACACTGGGAGACGCCCCCACTGCGATTATTTGCCCTCACTGTCATTGCCTAATTACCACCAGGGTGCATAATAAGCCTGGAAGTGGAGCATGGGCCATGTGCTGTCTGCTTGTATTTTTGGGGTAAGACACATCATCAGAGTAACTGCTGAAACAGGTCACATGATCAGGTCCAGACAGCACTGAGCAGTTAGAGTGGAGGTGAGACAGGGCAGATCTGTGAGATTAGACATGTGGTTGTTAGACTTAGTGTCTGTGTTCTGGCTTTAATGATTTATAAAAACAACCAAACATCAAATCCAGCAACATTTCCTGCAGACATGAGTCTAAATTACAGCTGAGAGCGCAGGTTCACCCACCTGACTGACACGGTATAGATACGACTGAGTGTCACTGCTGTGATGATTTAATGAGAGAAACACTGACGCGTGTCTACTGTTTGTTTCAGACTCTTCTGTGGATGTTGTTTAATCCCCTGCTGCATGACGGAGTTCCAGGATGTTCATCATTCATGTCCTGCCTGTAAAGGATACTTGGGGAAACATCCTCACTAACACACCCACGTCTCTAATCTCTAGTACGTTTGTGTAACGGCAACACTCCAGTTGAACCTGAACACGGAAGTGGACCGCTGTTCAGGACACGATGTCATCATGATGTCTGTCTCCTTTGAAGTCTCAGTGTGTGTGGAATGCACAGATCTCATCCTCTGACCTACACCCTAGGGGAGGGGGTACAGTACCAATCAGTCGTGTCTGCTGTGAAAGCAGCCTGCCAGGTGATTTGTGGTTATGTTAGTCTTGGTCTTAAACCAAACAATAGCGTTATTACTCAAATCTTTCATGGAACGATCTGTAACAATAAATTAACCAAACTAGTAAAAGTTGATGAAAACCCCAGGCTAATGAGGAAGATATAAAATGTGTAAATTACATTTCACTTGAGCAACATGACACAGTGGAGAATCTAATGTCTTTACTTTCAGGAAATCACATCTAATGATTATCGTAATTATAGTTATTATTTAGTTCTTCTAAAAGTCTGTTTCAGTGCTCGCTGTGGGTTTAATCCAAATCCTCAATAACTTAAAACCAAATCACCTATAAACAGCTTTTTACATATACAGAGTTACATATACAATAAACACTTAAAATATGAATTATTGTACATGTACATGAGAGATAATGAGCCTCAGGTGTTCTGTTGGATTTTGCTATTGACAGACTGATGGACTGATGATAAATGTATTAATATTTTGATATATTTTCATGCCATGCATTGTAACACCTGTACAGGTTATGTGCAGTTGAAATGTGCAGGTTGGAGTAAAAGGTATGAGCTCCGTGTGAAGTTTATACACTTTACTCCAACCTGCACATTTATATCTGTAGACGTCACTTCCTGTATAGTGTTCATTGTGATACTGCAGTAATGTTGTATTTGTATATGAAACACATGTATGTGTGTGTAGGTTGTTTTTATACAGTGTAAAGCACGTCTCAATGTTTCAAAGAGAATGTTAGGGACCTTCTGTTGTCTGTGTCGGGTGTGTGCGCGTGGCATGATCGCAGAGCTGACGGTTCAAGATAATGGTTCTTTATTTAAATTAAATAAGAACAAAGGCAAAACCAACACAAACAGAACTATAACGACAACTAATGCTAGACGCCTGACTGAAGTTCAGCCAGGCTATTTATAACAAAAGGAAACATCATCTAAACACAATTAGCTTCCCTCGGTTCAGGTGAGCTTCTACGTCACCTGACCGAGGTGCAGACTGGGAAATGAAGTAGAAACTTACAAAACAAACTACAAAACAAACTCAAACAAACGGGCGTTTGGCGCCCTCTAGGGGGTGACCCTTACAGAGAAGCCCAGACAAACTTTTTTTTAATGCTTTCAAACCGTATATACAGTAACTTTTATAAACCTATATATACACAGAGTCAGCCAAGGAAATCTATACACACTTCAGGACAAAAATAAAAAAAAATTAAATATTTTAATACTAGATTTATTGCTGTACTTTATATATTGAGATAATAATATATGAATATAATATACATCATGATATATTTTCTTTTCCTGTCTGACTGTGTATACTGTATACTGTACACTCTGTCGCTCGCCTGCTCCTGACGAGGGCTCGCCACCATCAGATCTGCACAACATCTTTGGCACAGCTATTATGCCGGATTCAGTGACTGGGGTTTGGGGTTTGACATGATCTAAGACTGTCCACATAGCAGGGGGTAACCTGCCACTTAGCCACAAATGCTAGGCTTTCATTTGAGAGAGTTGAAGTCATGGTCTTCACCACCAGATGTCACTCACATTCAGTGTGTTTCAGACTGCAGTCCATTTTTAATCTTCAGTCTAAAAAGCTTCATCCTGGTGACACTATAGATGAACAGAGTCTGAATTCACTAACAAATATATACCCAATAATGTGTAGTATACTGTATATATTACTTCTTACTCCAGCTTAAATTAACCCTTTGGATTAAGGTGGATTAATATGGTAAAAATGGTGTAAAATAATAAGAATATACTATGTACATGTGTATGATGATTGTATATACAGGTGGGAACTTAAGTAACTGTACACAAGGTGCACCAGCAAGTTGAAATTTTAATAAAAGAAATAATCATATTAGTGCAATGAAAACAGAATGTATATGTATATTATACACATGTATATGTATAGTATATGTATAATATTATATAATGTACATTAATAGTGAGGTCAGAGTAGGAGATCCCACTGCTGACACAAAGTAGAGTTTTTGGAAAGTGACATTTGCAATAAAGAATTCCTGTAGAGTTCCTTGAAGCATTCTCTTGCTGGATGTTCTCCTCTGTTCAGCCAGTAGGTTGTGGCAGGGATCTGAAGTGTTCTCCTTGATGGTTATCTCTAAACACTCTATGGGAGTGCTCAATATTGAGCTAGCCTTCCTGATTAGCTTGTTACGTTTCTTAGAATAACTGCTTCTGATGCTGCTGCCCTGGGAGATCACAGCAAAGAAAACAGTAAGTCCCCTACATATGAACAAGTTCTGTTCTAAGAGCTTGTTCGTAAGTCCAATTTGTTTGTAAGTCCAGCAAACATTGTCTAGGTACTGATACATAACATAATTGGCTGTACACAGTATAAAACCTATATGTTTTTAGAATCGTGTTTAAACAATGTTTAAGCGATGTCTGAAATCTTTTCACCTCACTCCGTTCTCTCAACCATTTTATTTTTGTCTCCATCGTTATTAGTTGGCATTTATTAGCTGTACAAGAATCATTGCCACTGCTTTCGCACTTCCAAACATTCTGGGATGCCTACTGCATGTGTGGGACATGTCATCTAACTTCTGTCAGCTTGTTCGAATTTTTGAAAATCTAATTTTCTTATGTAGGTGACTTACTGTGATGCACTTCGCACAACAGACTAATAAAAGATGTGCAACATTTTGCTGAAGACATTAACGGACCTGAGCTTCCTTAAGACATACAGTCTTCTCTGTTTGTTTGTTTGATAAATAACTGATTGAGCTGGGGGGGTATTCTTCGTACGTCGCTTGAAACATCCGGGATGAACTGACACATCTAAGATGAGATCATGGTGCTAATTACGCTCCGGCTAAGTCGGTTCTTCCAGCACACCTGTTGTTGATGATTAGTATGACTGGATTGAGTTGTCTAGGATTATTGTGCGTTCGTGCGTTGGTTTAAAAGGCGATATGCATCGACAGTAGAAACACTGATCACAAGCCCTTTGATTGGTTGACGAAATGACAAAAGAACAAGTTACATTTTTTTTGTAACAACTGTTATGCGATGAAATGCCCCCCCCCCCACATGTTATGCGCTGAAATGCCCCCCTGCCATGGAATCCCCCTCCCCCACCACACACACACACATAATCGCTATTAAATATTATATTAGAACATAATATGCGCATATGTTTTACAAATTACATGAGACAATAAAATTAAATAAGAAATATGAAAATAAATATGTTGTATATGGAAAAATAGAAATATGAATTTTTTTTTCAAAAACATTTATACTTTTATATTGTTTACTTTATAATAAAATTAGTTTTGTCAAATTTTTAATTATAAAAAAATATTTTTATTATTTGCATATTCATAACGAACCCCTGAAAAATAAATGTGTTACAAAATAAACATTATACAATGTCACGTTTCCTTATATGTCTGTGTCGGCCGTGTTTGCGAGGCATGATCGCGGAGGCAAGCTGACGGTTAACAATGTTCTTTTATTTGAAATAAACATAAACAAAATACACTCCAACATAAACTAAACTTTCGGTAACGGTTGCTAGACGCCTGACTGGAGTCCAGCCAGGCTATTTATAGAACTAAACATAGGCAAACATCAAATTAACTTCCCTCGGTTCAGGTGAGCTTCTACGTCACCTGACCGAGGTGCAAACTGGGAAATGAAGTAAAACTGAACGAAAAACAAAACTACAACTCAAAAAACAACACAACTATAAATGGCGCTCTGGCGCCATCTAGGGGTTAACCGTTACATACAAGAATTTGAATTAATGGTCTTGAGGGCTGTCTCGTGCCTAGAGTTTATTATAATAATAAAAAACCTATGAATTTATGTTCTAATATAATATTTGATATCAATTATATATATATATATATATATATATATATATATATATATATATATATATACTCAAAAAAATTTGACCATTGGTTACTCAAAAAAATTGTGGCAACAAAGTGACACTTAAAATAATTAGTAGATTTTAAGTGCCGAAAATTTGAGTAAAATGCATTAAATAAATTGTTTAAATTTAAGCAAAATATTCAGTGATTTGTAATAAAAGCAATACCTAAATTGTGTTGCATTTAGTAATATTATAGTAAATTATGAGTTGATGTAATCAAATGCATTAAGTAAATATAAAGCAATTTAAACAAAAAAGCTTTACACTAACTCATTATCCGGCCTAAAATTGGTTTCAATCTACTAATAATTTTGTTCATATTTAATTGATATTTACTAAATATCTATCTTAAATAAATTTATATTTACTAAAAAATATATGTAAAATTAATAAATATTTATAAAATATCCAAGTGTAAATGATTTAAGTTGACTAAATAAATTAATATTTTAAAATCATATTTTTGCATTATGCTGATTAATGGAACTCATTTTTCCTGCTTACTTTTTACTGCATTAACTACAATTTACTGAAATTACGGTACCAAGAAACTGACATTATAAATATAAGTAAAGTCACAAGATGGTATTGCAAGATATGTAACAATTTATTTTTGCAACTTGGAAACAAAAATGTTTTCCTGCAAAATGCCAAAACACATTCTGAGATCACTTGGTTAGCATCGCTCAGATACATACTGTACAGTACAGGCAGAATGCACAAGATTAATACTTACAACAAGTGCTTACTGTATGTAGACACATGTTGCTTTACAACATTTTTAATTGTAAACAGGTTTGGTGAGGCTTAAAACAAAATTATATACATATATATGTTTGCTAATTTTTTTTTTACAAAAATGTGACATTTCTTAAAGAAAAATTAAAGAAGTCCCTTGACTTAAGCAAGAAGCTAATTTTAAAGAACTTTTTAAGCTTTTGAGAACTTTTGGAGACATCCTCCCACAGTCCAGCTATAAGAACAGATTCTTAAAAAGGCAAGATCAAGTGCATATGTCAGTGCATGATCCAGTGCATACCAGCACGCAGCAAGACCTTTCAGAACTTTTACCCTCCTCAATTATGATCCCAGTGTCCTCTGGTTCTTCTGACACAATGTTCTTGATCATAGATTTTCATAATTTGTGTTGTGAGGAGACAACACTCTGTCTCCATCAGCATTCTGGTGAAACAAAAACAAAAAACATGTTCGAGATTGGAAACGTCTATTCAAAAAGATCCATTCATGTAGACATAACCCACATTCCCATGGTGTTCTTATGTCCTGGTGAATAGTTTACTATATCTTAACTTATATCACATGATTTAGACCTCCTACGTAAATTATCCATGAAACATGATCTTTATCATAATTAAGTATGCATCTTGTCCTAATTACTGTAAGTGTTAGAAATGTTCAGTGTAAAATCTCACATACAAATATTTGTCAACTTGGCAACTAATGAAATATGCATATAAAAATGAAGCCATTTTTTTTTACAAAGTAAGAGAGAGAGAGTAAAAGAGAAATATAAGTTTCGGAGCTTAAACATTTTGTAGGTAACATATTACTGCAGTCATCCTTAACATCCCGTGAAAACGGCAAACAGCATTTACTTTTGAGGCAATAGACTTCAGGAGCCTTCAGGAGCCTGGTCGAGAAGGTCACCCACGACAAGGATCATCGTATCTGGACCGCTTCCCACATTTCAGCGAGGAATCGAGAAGTTCAGTAGATTATTTGCTTTTAATGAATGGTTACAATCTTTGTGTCAACAACAGAAATTACGCTTTGTTGATAACTGGAATGTTTTCTGGGAGCGTCCTAGGCTCTATCACACCGATGGCCTACACCCTAGCAGAGCTGGAGCAGCGGTCCTCTCTGACAACATCTCCAGGACACTACGAACCATCTGACTGGCGGTAAGTCATACTGTAGATTCCAAACATATTAGACACATCACAACTCACCGTAGTGATAGACGCACACACATAGCTTGTCCTATAGAAACTGTGTCTGTTCCCCGAATACTGAGAAAAAAAGAATAAATTTGTTAAATTTGCCCGAAACAATCTGATAACCATAAAACCAGAAAAAGCCAAAATAAGTAGTCAAAATCCACCTCTAAAGTTTGGACTACTCAACATTAGATCCCTTGCGCCTAAAGCACTTATTGTTAATGAAATTATCTCAGATTATTGCCTTGACGCACTCTGTCTCACTGAAACCTGGCTTAAACCAAATGAATATTTTGGTCTGAATGAGTCTACTCCGTCAGGATATTTCTATAAGCACGAGCCCCGTCTAATTGGTCGCGGTGGTGGTGTCGCCACTATCTACAATGATGTACTCACTGTTACCCAGAAAATAAGGCCCAGGTTTAATTCATTTGAAGCGCTTATCATTAATGTTGCACTAAATGAAATACGTAATAAACCCTTGCTATATTTTACCCTGGCCACCGTGTACAGACCCCCGGGGCCATATGGCGATTTTCTTAAAGAATTTGGACATCTGCTATCAGACCTATTGGTTAACTCTGACAAAGTGTTGATAGTAGGAGACTTTAACATTCATGTAGATGATGCCAACGACGCTTTAGCACTCACATTTATGGATTTACTAAATTCCTTTGGGGTTAAGCAAAATATAATTGGAGCAACTCACCGCTTTAATCATACGCTAGATTTAATTATATCCCATGGTATAGATGTCTCTAATATAGAGATCATACCTCAAAGTGATGATATCACAGATCATCACCTCCTGACATATACTCTACCTGTAGAACAGATTAGCTGTGTCTCCCCACGTTATCAATCTGTTAGAAATATGAATCCCACTACTAAAGACAGATTCACAAGTAATCTGCCGGATCTGTCCCAATTTCTTATTAGACCCCTAAATGCAGATGATCTAGATGAAGTGACTAGCAGCATGGGCACTATTTTTACCAGTACATTAGACATTGTTGCTCCCATCAGATTAAAAAAAGTCAGAGATAAAACATTTGCACCGTGGTACAACAGTCATACTCGCGCCCTAAAGAGAGCAACCCGTAACCTTGAGCGAAAATGGAGGAAAACTAAATTAGAAGTTTTTCGAATTGCGTATAAAGACAGTATGTGCAGCTATAGACAGGCTCTAAAAACTGCTAGGACCGAGCATCTTAGCCAACTGATAGCAAGAAACCAAAACAATCCCAGGTTATTTAGTACAGTGGCTCGCCTAACAAAACCTAAGATGCCCGCAGAGAGTATCCCATCACAGTTTAGAAGTGAAGACTTTATGGACTTCTTTAATGAAAAAATCAATATCAGGAAGAAAATAATGGAGGTTCAACCTCTAATAGTATCTCACGATCCAGTTCAGCCTATAGCTTCACATTTAGATTTTCACTGCTTTACAGGTATAGGACAGGAAGAGCTGTATAAACTCATCACCTCGGCTAAATCAACAACGTGCCTGTTAGACCCAATCCCAACCAGATTTTTAAAAGAAGTGATGCTTACGGTTGGAGAGCCACTCCTAAACATTATTAATTCTTCATTACATCTAGGTCACGTCCCTAAACTTTTCAAGTTAGCAGTTATTAAGCCGCTTCTTAAAAAATTTAATTTGGACGCGAATGAAATAAATTACAGACCGATTTCAAACCTCCCGTTCATATCAAAAATACTAGAAAAAGTAGTATCAGCTCAAATTTGCACATTCTTGCAGGATAACAACATCCTTGAAGAATTTGAGTCAGGTTTCAGGCCCCATCATAGCACAGAAACTGCACTAGTTAAGATTACAAACGACTTGTTTTTAGCTTCAGACCAAGACTGCATCTCATTGCTAGTCCTGCTTGATCTTAGTGCTGCATTCGACACTATAGATCATAATATTCTCATAGATCGCTTACAAAATTATATAGGTATTCAGGGACAGGCATTAAAATGGTTTAGATCTTACCGGTCTGATCGCTACCATTTTGTAGATCTAAATGGAGAACCATCTGGTGTAATGCCAGTGAAATATGGGGTCCCACAAGGGTCAGTTTTAGGACCTCTGTTGTTCTCAATATACATGCTTCCCTTGGGTAACATCATTAGAAGACATGGGATTAGTTTCCATTGTTATGCTGATGATACCCAATTATATATCTCAACCAAACCAGACGAAATACCTAAGTTGTCTAGATTAACTGAGTGTGTCCAGGACATAAAAGATTGGATGACCAATAAGTTTCTTTTATTAAATTCAGATAAGACAGAGATATTACTTATTGGCCCAAAAACCAGCACACAACAGCTTTCACAATTCAGCTTGCGCTTAGAAGGATGTACGGTTATTACCAGCTCAGCAGTAAAAGATCTGGGAGTAATATTAGACAGTAACTTGTCTTTTGAAAATCACATTTCAAATATCACAAAAACAGCCTTTTTCCATCTTCGAAATATTGCTAAACTTAGGAACATCTTATCCGTATCTGATGCAGAAAAACTAGTTCATGCATTCATGACCTCCAGACTGGACTATTGTAATGCATTACTAGGTGGTTGTCCTGCATCCTCAAACAAGCTTCAGTTAATCCAAAATGCAGCTGCCAGGGTTCTCACTAGATCCAGAAAATATGATCATATAACCCCAATATTATCATCCCTGCACTGGCTACCTGTTCAGTTTAGAATAAATTACAAAATAGTATTACTTACATACAAGGCCTTAAATGGTTTAGCTCCCACATACCTAACCAGTCTTCTGATGCGCTACAATCCACCACGCGCCTTAAGATCACAAAGCTCCGGACTTCTGGTAGTTCCCAGAATTTCAAAATCTACAAAAGGGGGTAGGGCATTTTCATATTTAGCTGCAAAGCTTTGGAATAGCCTTCCGGACAGTGTTCGGGGAGCAGACACGGTTTCTCAGTTCAAAAGTAGACTCAAGACGCATCTTTTTAATCTGGCATACACATAACTCATCCCAGTACTCATACTCAATTCAATTCAGTTTTATTTGTATAGCGCTTTTAACAATTGACATTGTCTCAAAACAGCTTTACACAATCAAAAGAATTATTTAAGTTTGTATGGAATGTGAATGTGTATGAATCAAAATGTTCAGATAGTCCCTGGTGAGCAAGCCCGAGGGCGACAGTGGCAAGGAAAAACTCCCTGAGATGGTAATAGGAAGAAACCTTGAGAGGAACCAGACTCGACAGGGAACCCATCCTCATCTGGGTGAAACAGATAGCAGGAAATGATCTGCATTTATACAGTGTTAAGTGTTAGGTTCAGCTATAATAGTTGATGTTAATTGATGTTATAATAGTTGATGTAAAATGGAGTCCAGTAGTTATTCGAGACTCAGATAGACTTGTAGAAAGTTCCAGTCCTGAACTATCGAATTGTCAAGTCCTCAGAGAAACAGCTGACAACACCAGTCGAGGCCAGAACCATCTTCTAAGTAGATAGAATCATCCCCAGACACCAGGCACATCCTAAAGAGACACACGGGGCATCCATGCGACGAGACCTCCAACCAGAAACCGGGCACCAGGATGGACCAGACAGGTCCGGAGGGTAGGGAGTCTGGATCACTGGCAGCTCAGGAACCACATGTGTAGCTCGACAGAGAGAGAGAGAGAGAGAGAGGGGGGGAGAGAGGAAAGAGAAAGAGGGGGAGGAAGAGAAGAGGAGGAGAGATTGCAATTAGGTATGGTCACAGTCACAATGTCTAATGTGAATGTATATTTACTGTAGAGTGCAAGCAGGGACTCCGGCAGGACTAACTATGACAGCATAACTAAAAGGGAGAGCCAGAAGGAAACACAAACATGAGGGCTCCCTGAGATGTAAAGCAAACAATCACCTCACCGTCAACAAACCTGAGTGATCAAATGAGACTGAGGAAGACAGCATCTGAAACATACCAGTTCACCATAATACTCTACGTCCATGAGTCCCCCAGATCTGCTCCTTTACCTTATGGCAAATCTATTTATAAAAATGCTTGGCTAAATAAATAGGTTTTTAGCCTAGACTTAAACACTGAGACTGTGTCTGAGTCCCGAACACTATTTGGAAGACTATTCCATAATTTTGGGGCTTTGTAAGAAAAAGCTCTGCCCCCAGCTGTAGTTTTCATAATACGCGGTACTGACAAGCAGCCTGCATCCTTTGACCGAAGTAGGCGTGGGGGATCGTAAGACACTAGCAGTTTGCTCAGATACTGCGGGGCGAGACCATTTAATGCCTTATATGTCAAGAGTAGTATTTTAAAATCAATGCGAAATTTCACAGGGAGCCAATGCAGTGAAGATAGGATAGGGGTGATGTGCTCATATCTTCTGGTTCTAGTGAGGACTCTCGCTGCTGCATTCTTTACTAGCTGAAGCTTGTTTATGCACCTAACTGAACAACTAGACAGTAAGGCATTACAATAGTCCAACCTAGAAGTGATAAAAGCATGAACTAGTTTTTCTGCATCGTTTAGCGACAATATATTTCTTATTTTGGCGATATTTCTGAGGTGAAAGAATGCTATCCTGGTGATATTATCTACATGAGCTTCAAATGAAAGGCTGGAATCTATAATCACGCCGAGGTCTTTTACTGTTGCACTTGACGGAACAGAAAGGCCATCTAAAGTTACGGTGTGATCTAAGATTTTACTTCTAGCTGTATGCGGTCCTATGACTAGAACTTCTGTCTTATCCGGATTAAGCAGAAGGAAGTTAATTAGCATCCAATTTCTTATGTCCTGCACACATTGCTCAACTTTAGTAAGATGGTTTTTCTCATCAGGTTTTGTTGAGACGTATAGCTGTGTGTCGTCAGCATAACAATGAAAACTAATACCATGCTTACGGATTATGTTGCCCAGAGGAAGCATGTAAAGGGAAAAAAGCAGTGGGCCTAAAACTGAACCCTGCGGAATGCCAAACTCCACTAGAGAACATGCAGAATAATCACCATTTAAGTCTACATACTGATAACGATCGGTCAAATAGGATCTGAGCCAGGAGAGGGCTGTACCCTTAATTCCTACATTTTCTAATCTGTGAAGAAGAATAGCGTGATCAATAGTGTCAAAAGCTGCACTGAGGTCGAGTAATACAAGCATAGTTACACAACCCTGATCAGAGGCCAATAGGAGGTCATTTACTACTTTAACGAGTGCTGTTTCTGTGCTGTGATGAGGCCTAAATCCTGACTGATACAGTTCATGTATGCCATTTCTATGTAGATATGAGCATAGCTGCTCCGCTACTATCTTTTCCAGAATCTTAGAGATAAAGGGGAGGTTTGATATTGGCCTGTAATTGGACAGCTGACAGGGGTCGAGGTCAGGTTTCTTAATTATTGGTTTCATAACTGCTACTTTAAAAGATTTTGGAACATAACCAATGCTGAGTGAGGAATTAATTATTCTCAACAGCGGTTCTGTTATTACTGGTACTATCTGTTTAAGAAAATGAGTCGGTATAGGATCTAATATACAGGTTGATGAATTTGCAGAAGAGATGAGTGAAATTAGTTCATTCTCTTCAAGAGGAGTAAAGTATTCTAGGTTTGAATCTGACATGGCTAGGTTAACATCTGTATCAATTACATTGTTTGGTTTCAAAGCCTCAATTTTATGCCTAATATTTACAATTTTATTATTAAAAAAGTTCATGAAGTCCTCACTATTGCATGATGTTGTTGTGGAGATTTCTGTAGTGGTCTTATTTCTGGTTAATTTGGCTACGGTATTAAATAAAAATCTAGGATTATTTTTATTTTCTTCTATAAGAGTGGAGAGATACGTTGATCTAGCTACACTAAGAGCTTTCCTATAGTTCAGGATGCTCTCTTTCCATGCTATTTGAAATACCAATAATTTAGTTTGATGCCATTTACGCTCTAATTTCCGAGCAGTCTGTTTTAAAGTGCGCGTGTGATCGTTATACCAGGGAGCGAGTTTCTTATCTCTAATAATTTTTCTTTTAGCTGGAGCTACATTATCTAAGGTACAACGAAATGTCGACTCTAAATATTCAGCCGCCTGATCAAGTTCTGTGGGGTCAGACGGTGGACTAATCGAAGTTGGTAACTCTGGGAGATTACTGATAAAACTCTGTGTGGTAGTTGATGTGAATGTATGTTTAATACGGTAGCGCGGTGCTGTGCGTACAATATCACTGTGACACACTTGAATGGAGACAAGATAGTGATCTGAGGTAATTTCAGACAGTGGAATTGTGAATACATTTCTTATAATTAATCCGAAGAATATTACTAAATCTAAAGTGTGACCTGCTTTATGAGTGGGTCCTACTACACACTGATTTACGCCTACGGAGTCCAGTATGGATATAAATGCTGTTCTCAGAGGGTCTTCTGGATTCTCAAAATGAACGTTAAAATCTCCAGCAATTAACACTTTGTCTACAGAAACGACCAGGTCTGAGATGAAATCCGCAAATTCACTAAGAAATTCAGAATACGGCCCTGGAGGTCTGTAAATTATAATTAGTGGAATCGACTGAGCTGATTTAATATACTTAAATAGACTTATGTTACTATAGAGAATTTCAAATGAGTTAAATTTGTGTCAGTGTTTTTGTACGATAGACAGATTATCATTATGAATAACTGCGACGCCTCCTCCTCTACCAGTTAACCGAGGCTGGTGTATGTAGCTGTACCCAGGATGACTAGCTTCATTTAGAGCTACATACTCATCCTGTTTAACCCATGTTTCAGTTAAACAGAGTATATTAAACGCCTGATCTGTGATAATTTCATTAACAATAACTGCTTTTGATGCGAGAGATCTAATATTTAACAATCCTAGCTTCAGATCAGAGGTGCCGGCTGCGCATTCAGTATTGATTTTGGTGAACTTGAGCGCATCAGAAAATGAACCCAAACTCCGTGTATACTCGCCGCACAGATGTGAAAAATATATACTTATAGAAAGAGAAATATCTGCTTTAATATAAACTAATGAAAAAAAAATATTAGATTATGTAATTCGTATGAGAAGTGAATTACTGTATAGGCGCGCTCACTGACGACGAGATGACATGATCAGCACAGCCGTAACCAAAGGAATCACTAACTTATCAATGAATTATTAAAATGGTCAGAGTGAGTTTCCTGGCTGTTTTAACAAATATTTGAAGTAGATAACAGTAGCCCACATTTATAAAAGCATTTTTATTTATATAAAACTATAAATAATAAAAAAAAAATAATCCGGCATTTATTATTAGGTGTGCCCGCTGCCAAAGTTCTTCAGTAACAAACCTATAAAACATGTACATCTGTATGAATAAATTGTTTAAATGTGATCAGTGATTTATGTAAATGACTCAGTTTAGATGTAAGTAAATGCTCCTGTAAATGTGTTTGCTGAAAGATATCTAATCTCTCATATCGGTGCGCGCGTTCATCTGACTTTAGATCAAAACTCGGCAAAGTTAAACAGCGCACACATTTAACGTACATTGACTAAAAGGTTTATTCACAACCACGTTTCAGCCATTCACACATGCATTGTGCTGTTGTTTGTACACACTTTCAGTTTTCCCCTTCTACTCTCCTCTTTCATCAAAAATGCTCCTGATATGAGCCGACACGTGCAGATTTGTTTCAGTCAGAATATTTATCAATCATAAAGAGAGGCGACATACTTGCTGATTAAACACTGCATTTTTTTTTTTAAAGTGAAAGCGCGCGATGTGAGCAGCTTTCAGATTTTAAATTTACACAAATTTAAGAAGAGGCCTGAAGCAAGATCCAAGATCCTCCCCAGTTTGCTGAAACCATGAACAGTGGTGATTTTAGTTTCTCCGAGTGTATACTGTAGGTGAGAACAGCTATTCACACTTGAGGTGTATTATTTGCATTTGTATGTGTCTGACTTTGCAAAGCACACCTGTAAAACCTGTTTAAATGTAAATGCTCCTCGCTGCGCTGTTTGGCACGCTAATGACGATTTGGTCAGCTGTGTGAACGCTCGCCCTTTAGATGTTACGCGGCAAAAATATGTTAGTATATCATGACTGTAATCATGACTGAAATATATGTTAGTATATCATGACTGAAAAAAGGTTATGTAATTTGTATAAAACGTGGATTACTACAGCGCATCCACTCACAGCCGAAACCAAAGACATCAACGGCTCTGCCTATTCAGAGGCTCTGCCTATTCAGTAAAGAAAAACACTGTTATTATTTCAATTTATACTGTAAAGCTGTGAGAATTGGGGCAGGGATATTATGCCAATATTAAATATTATATACGATATTAAATTTCAAGCCCTGGTCAACAGAATTCTGTGACAGGAAACAGACAGAGGCAGAGATTGGTACCCTTCGGAGTGAGTTGGGAGTTTGCAAGGCAGAGAAGGATGCTCTTCGGAGTGAGTTGCGAGTTTGAGGAGACGGCATAAATATTTAATACAGCAAATTAAATATTTTGGTTTATATTTTGGTTTATATTATATGGTTAATGTATTTTGGTTTATATTGCAAACGAATAACGAATCAAGAGCCTGTGATTATATTGCATAAATATTATTTTGTACAGACAAATATCTGAATTTTTATTTATTTATTTTTTTTAGATTTTTTTTTAAACAAATCTCTCAAAAATAGTAAGATGTATTTTGGTTATATACTGCAAACGAAAAACGAATCCAGGGTCTTGTGTCATCTTATATTTTGTGTTCTTTAAATTTGTAGTAGATTTATTAAATGAAATAAATTACACTAAACGGGGTTCTGTATTGTTTTCAGTGAACTTGAGCGCGTCAGAAAATGAACCCAAACTCCGTGTATACTCGCCTCACAGACGTGAAAAATATATACTTATAGAAAGAGAAATATCTGCTTTAATATAAACTAATGAAAAAAAATTATTACATTATGAAGTACTGTAGATAACAGTAGCCCACATTTATATAAAAAAGCATTTTTTTATTCATATAAAACTATAAAAAAAATAATCCTGCGTTTATTTTTAGGTGTGCCCGCTGCCACAGTTCTTCAGTGACAAACCTATAAAACATGTACATCTGTATGAATAAATTGTTTAAATGTGATCAGTAAATGCTCCTTGCTAGTGACTGACATCGGCGTGCTGAAAGATCTAATCTCTCATATCGGCGCGCGCGTTCATCTGACTTAACGTTTCAGCCATTCACACATGCATTGTGCTGTTGTTTGTACACACTTTCAGCAAATAATGTAATGAGAGGCCCCGATTATACTGCATACATCTTTTTTATTGATTTATTTTTTTATTATCTATTCTGGAAGATTGCTCTATTTGTTTTAGTTATTTCTATATTTAAATCTTGATGTCTTAAACTCTAACAACTGTAAGTATTGTCGAAATAATTTTTTTTAAAGCCCTAGTGCTGTTTGTGCTGTTTTCTTTAATAATAACACTAAACAGATAAAAAAAAAAAAAAGTCTGTCTAAACAAAATAAAACCAATGTTTTCTAACTCATATTTTTTTATATAAACATACAGTAAAACATCATTCAGTACAACTGAATCGCAGAAAAAAAAAAATCAGCAAAAATATTATTTAGTACAACGCAATCTTTGGATCCTTGATGAGACGGCATAAATATTTAATACAGCAAATTAAATATTTTGGTTTATATTTTGGTTTATATTATATGGTTAATGTATTTTGGTTTATATTGCAAACGAATAATGAATCAAGAGCCTGTAATTATATTGCATAAATATTATTTTGTACAAATACTGTAAATCTCTGAATAAAACAATGATATTTTATTCACAAATGTAAGACAATATATTTTGGTTCAGTGCCAGACAAAGTGCGAGCAAATAATGTAATGAGAGGCCCCGATTATACTGCATACATCTTTTTTATTGATTTATTTTTTTATTATATATTCTGGAAGTTTGCTCTATTTGTTTTAGTTATTTCTATATTTAAATCTTGATGTCTTAAACTCTAACAACTGTAAGTATTGTCGAAATAATTTTTTTTAAAGCCCTAGTGCTGTTGTTTGTGCTGTTTTCTTTAATAATAACACTAAACAGATAAAAACAGAGTCTGTCTAAACAAAATAAAACCAATGTTTTCTAACTCATATTTTTTATATTTATAGTTTTACATGTTTGTTGGATGTGTAAATTATCATAATTGTAGTATTACTTCGCTACAACATATTGTTTTGACTTTATTATGACTTAAGCTCTGAATATATTTAAAAACCGATACGACGGAAAATGTCAATTTGCGCCACCTGGCGGTCATTTCACGAATTATTTTGAAATGCTCCTGGTTTATTTTGGCCGCTGCCGCTTTCCACGGCGGTGAGTGCGACGGTAATGAGCAGTCTGGTTGTCACACCACTGTATTGATCGTGCTTAAAGCTATTACACGATAAGCAGGACCTTTCATTCCAAATCCATTGCGGTGGTGTCCAGAGGCAAAATGATCTGTCCAAATACTTCTGGTCCTCACTGTGAATATCATCATACAGTCCAGTTTGATTATGAAATCCCTGACACTGCATATAGGCAAACAGAACCCTTGTTGAATGATACAGAGTAGGACTGTCTGTAATCCATGGTTTATTTTTCAAGCAAAATAACTTGCAGGAAAAAAACATGACTGTCTATAATTGTTTATGTTCATGGCTTCGAGGTGTGTAACCCACTTGGAACTTCAAGGAAAAAGCACAAAATAACAGCTGTTTATTGGGTTTTGGCAAATCTGCCATCCAAGTTGTGATCTGCATTAACATCAACACCCCGAGCTTTACTTTGAAATCTATACAATATTGTTCATGAACCTTTTCCTGTATTACATGATTATACATTTTTTGTGAAAAGGCACAGAATGTCTGTCTTTATCACATTGTATGTATGGTGTATATAAATACCTGTAGATAAGAGACAGACAGACACTGCATATGCACCTGTAAAAGAAATAAATATACATTTCTGTTCATACATTCAAAATACAGTCACTGACAGTATAAAAAAAATCTAAAACAGGGAACTTATCAGAAGTAACTCAGTCAAATGTTAAAGACTTTATGACAAAAGATATTTAGAACATGTGAGATTCAGATAGAGGCCAGTACCAGTCAAAAGTTAGCACACACTTTCACATTCAGTTAAATGGTGTCCAAACTTTTGACTGTTACTGTACGTCATGTAGACATTTTAGAAAATTTGTCATGTTGGCAAACGTCAGTCAGATAAGTTCCCACTTGTGGCATCCAACACACAACAACAGCGCCTACTCAAATTACTACCGAGAGGATTTACATTAACGTACAACACCCGGATACACAGAGTGATAGACCCGCTATGAGGTGATTATCGCTGGTTTCACTAAAACACGATAACATTTACCTAACATTATATACACAACGTTAGCTTATATTTTATCTACCTTGCCATACACTGTAGGGTGGCATGTCTTGCGGTTTGGCGGTGTTTTTTTCCCCCACCCGCATCATGTCTCCTCTTTCTTCCCACCTGACAGGCCGCTGGTGAACTTGCGGCTGCCATGTCGTTCATTATTGTGTGGGACTTTAAGCTAACAGCACCGTTGAGTTGGTTAGCAGCATGCTAACAGGTGCCCAGCTTTACGAGACCTGACTTGCTGGATAGATTCTCGTCCAATGAGAGAGGATTTGCACGTTCAAACGGATACATGCAAACGATTGGTTTAAAAAAAAGGGAAAACTTCGGCGCGTTGAGATGGGAATATTAAGGTTATATTATTATAAAAATAAAAATAAAAGTCGTTAAAATTTCATCATTAATTAAAACGTCGTCACTGAATAGTTATTGTCAATAAATTAACACTGATTTATTTACGTTTATTTGCCCTGTAATGTGCATTTTGTGCTCTCATGTGGTAACTTTGCTAATACTTTGACTTGGGGTAGGAGAAGAGAGGCAATGCTGCCACTACTATCGGTAAAATATAGAAGGGCACATTAGTGTCATGTTTTATGCAGATAATTTTAAATTAGAAGGGTATGTTATTAACAGTTTTATAAAGTTAGACGGCCTTCCTCAGTCCTATCCTTGACCTGAAGCAAATTAAGATGTCCGTCACCTGTTACACCACAAACTAAATGCAAAGACTTTGTTTTTCACAGATTCAGCAGCAGTAATTTAACCTAACTTTAGCATTAACATGACTTCAGTTAATTAAATATACTTTGTTAACCATATTAGCTTCGGCAGCTCATGTGCAATGAAATGAACTAATGTTAGTCTGTCAAATTGCATTAACACCAACATTGCTACTAGACATTTATTCATTAAAAATTAGAGAAAACATCTTACCTTGAGGTCTTTGATATGTGATAAAGCAATCCAACAAGCTTCTGCTTGGTTCATGTCCATGTGGTGCGATTCAGGCGGAAGTGGATGTTGATTAAAATTAGAGTGTGTTTTGAGTTAAATCCACCTTTTTATTTGAGACTTTAATTTTCCTCACTTAATTTCTACTCAGTTTATTTAGTCTAAGTATTTTCAACAAAAATTGAGTACAATAAATTAAATGTTTATCAAAATTTGCTGAATTAAGCTTAATGTTTAAAACTAGCTGCACTCTTTTTAATAGTGTAAAGGTTAATCAAATTTTCTATTAAATATTACTTCACCCCAGTCCCAGTTTTTACAGTGTATATATATATATATATATATATATACACACACACACACACACACACGATACTTTTCTTTCCCTCGGATAAGCGGAAGAAAATGGATGGATGGATGGACTTTTCTTTCCCCACGTGAGTCAGTCCACGTCAGCGCTCTTTAACCAATCAGATGTGACCTCACCATTTCAACCAATCATAACCCGGCAGGAGCGCAGCCTTAATCCTGTTTACATGAAATAAGGCTGCTACCGAGCAGGTTCAAGCTTACGGACATGTTACTATGACAGCAAATGCGAGATGAGCATCGAAGAACGAAACAATCCAAGATCAGGACAAATCCACAACAATCAAATCCAGCTAACTGAGTTAGCGACGTACGAAGAACGGACCCCAGGATGGAGACAGAAGGATTTGATGTGACGATTATAAGTTTTTATTATTTTCAATCCTATTAAGTTCTAGTTGGTGACTGTTACATTTTAATCACAGAACACACACATGCTTATGGTTGCTGGATTTTGTGCTGATTTCTGACTTGCCCTCTCTCTCTTACACACACACACTAATTGGTCATTTTGTCAGAGTGGAGCTTGGCCATCTGAAAACAATATAAGGGGAGATAAAAACCAGGTGAATGTAAGATTGGGCTCCTACAAAGTGTCACTTTAACCGCAATAGACAGCCGACACCAGAAACGGTCTAAACTGCTTTCTGGTTGTGTTTTACACAGAATGAAATCCCTGTAGTTGTATGACTTTAGGGCTGCATCTTCCATGACCCGAGTGGAAGCTCTGATAACGTACTTCCATCTGTCCTATACCTCACTTGCTATACCTCCTGTTGCTCACTACGTTCCAGAGCCCTTAGTTGTAAATATACACACTATAGAGAAAGGATTCCAGTATGAAGAGCTGCACCACGTGATGTTTGTAAGAGCCCTATAAGAGTGCTTATGATACTCACGGGAAGACCTGTCTGTTTGGTGATGGCGTGGGATTATTAATTAGGAAACTCAAAAGAAAACTGAAAACACAAAAATAAACAGAGCTCCGCCGTCTATGAGAGACTGAACTGAGACATGTCTCTCTCGGTCTTTCTTTCACTCATGCTGGTGTTTTAGAGAGACACAGGCTGGGTCTTTGCCTCCCTCTCTTGAGCGTGCTCGTCTGTCTGTCTTTTTTTTTTCTCTTTCTTTCTTGGGTTCTTTGACCTCTATGACGTTCAAATGAATGTCAGAGTATTCTTACTGTAATATTATTTATATGTTCATATTGTGGGTTACTGGGTTACTGATCGGAAGGTCGGGGGTTCGAGCCCCAGCATCGTCAAGTTGCCACTGTTGAGCCCTTGAGCAAGGTCCTTAACCCTATCTGCTCCAGGGGTGTGTAAGCTGACTGACCCTGCGCTCTGACCCCAGTTTACTAATTGGGATAAGCGAAGAAGAAATTTCATTGTGCTGTGAAGTACATGTGACAAATAATTGAACATTCTTCTTCTACTTCTTATATGTTTATGCCTTAAACTGTATACTTATATAAATCAACTATACATGAGGTGTTGAAACTATGTATATAGACATAAGACCACACCCACCATTATTCAACACGACTAGTTGTGATATGTAGACCAACAGGTTTTTTGGTACAGTATGTGTCTTGTTCTTAAAACAATGTGAAACAGCCTGTTTTGCACATACAGTCACAGACAGTGAAAGTGGAAAGTAAGTTAGTCCAGTATTAGCTTATTACCTGGGTAATGGTGTGGGCATGGTCTTATATATAGAAGAAGAAGAAGAAGAAGAATATTCAATTATTGTCACATGTACTTTTTACAGCACAGCGAAATTTCTTCTTCGCATATCCCAATTAGGAAACTGGGGTCAGAGCGCAGGGTCAGCCAGCTTACAGCGCCCCTGGAGCAGATAGGATTAAGGGCCTTGCTCAAGGGCTCAACAGTGGCAACTTGCCGATGCTGGGGTTCGAACCCCCGACCTTCCGATCAGTAACCCAGAAACCCACAGCCTTAACCGATTGAGCCACCACTGCCCCTTATATATATATATATATATATATATATATATTCATTCATTCATTCATTCATTCATTCATCCATCTTCTATACCAGTTTGTCCTGTATTCAGGGTCGCGGGGACCTGGAGCCTATCCCAGGAGACTCAGGGCACAAGGCAGGGTACACCCTGGACAGCGTGCCAATCCATCGCAGAGCACATATATATACGTATATACGTATACACATACATACATACACACATACATTATATATATATATATATATATATATATATATATATATTACACACACTACCGTTCAAAAGTTATAGATCACTTTTCCAACTCCATGATGGTTCCTGATTTTTATTTCTTTCTACATTGTAAAGGAATGCTGAAGGCGTCCAAAAAACGCATTAATCTCCATTAATGTTTCTGCTACTTCTGCTCTGTGTATATATATATATATATATATATATATATATATATATATATATATATAAACTGCATATATGGAATGAAACCTGAGATAGTTACATATACACACACTGAATGATGCATAGATAGTATGTGCAATCCCTTGCGCCATCTGCTGAGAGAAATGAGAATCGCAGGTTGGAAAAGCCAGGAAACGTCATGCCGCCGCGCTGTAACAAACTCGCTATCATTACCAAAACAATAACTAGCCGTTATCAGAATCAGGGAGTAGGATAAGAACCACCAGAGAGTACGATTAATATATTCTAAACTGCATAAACATTTATTGCTGTGCTGTACAAATTACCACTCACTCGCCGGCCACTCATATCACATTCATACAGTCCATGTTTGCGCTCATACAGAGCCCTTTCTCTCTCAACCCAAGTCCACAGGTAAATAATCAAAGCCAGACGGCGTCCCGCTCCAAATCCGACGTCCTTACTGTGAGCGACGTTCCTCTAAGGGTGACGCGGGTGTAGTCGATGATTCAGCCCCACGTGCAGCAGCCGCTAGCGTGGTTTCCCAGGGGGAACAGCAGAGACACACCTCAACACCCAGGAGAACACACACCAAACATAAACAGAACAAAAAACCCTCCTGCATGAGCACAGCAGGAGGGATGCAGTCAGTGCACAGTAAGCACATATAATGGCCTTACACAACAAGCATATTAAAACCCATGTACAGCCTCTCTTCCTCTTTTATAGGAGTTGCTTAATTAGCTCCCACAGCGCCCCCATCGGCCGGGAGCCCGTAACCAGGCAACCGTCTGTTACAGCGCAGCTGTCAGCAATTTAATGTAAATAAGAGCAAAATAGCTTTATACTGGCTTTTACTGGTGCGATTTAGAAAATGTAACTTCTAGTGTTCAGTTGGAGTAGGTGTATGTGGTAGAGTAAGTGGGCACCGGGAGGTGTCTGATATTTAGAGATAAATATTCAATTAAAATAGAATACAATACTTGCAAAATTATTTTACAGAAATTAATATCAGTTTGATCAGTCATACATTTACACTTGTTGATCTTCAATTAGGGGTCGCGGGCTTGTAAGTTTGGGAACCACTGAACTAAAGTATACATGATTTCACAGCAAAGTACAAAACCAATCACACTGTTACAGTTACTCATGTGGTTTCTTGCAGTCTGTACACAGGCTAAACAGTCTGCAACACAATAATATTCTACTGTGACTACAGTGGAAACAAAAACAAAAAGAAGAACAAACTGCATAAGCATAAGAAATAAAAGTAAACAAATAGGCAACAGTGCTTACAACTTTAAAAGACCCTGTACGGACAGGCAAAAATAGCTTGCAGTAAAATAAATTAAATCATTTGCGTGTAGAGATCGTGAGAGTGGATTCATTACATGGTAAGGGTCTTAATGATGTTTGTTCCACAGCTGAAGGGAAATGTTGACAGACATAACAAGATTCATTTGTGTATTGTCTCGCAGTCCACTTAGCGAATTGCCAAAAGACATTATTGTGTGGGTGCGGCTGTATTATGTGTACGCTCAGGATCATTACAGGATCAGAAAGTATTCCATTCTGAGGTGGCTCATAAGAACTACTAGTGGTGAACTATTGTCTTTCTTGACGCTATGGAGCTCAGAGTGCGGACACGCCCAATCAGCACTCGTCCCACCTCACGAGACGCTAAGACACAACCAAAACCGAAGCTATGGTTGAAAGAGAAAAGACACAATTCACAGTTGGACTGACTGCTAATTGTAGAGTTTCAACAAGAGGCTGCGGTCTCAGCAACAGGATGTTCGTATTTCCTGTTATGGCGTACATGAGTTGGGTAAGAAAATTGAGAAGTAATACAATCAATAGTTCACAAAACAATAAGTTAAGCTTTATTAAAATTATTATCATAATGTATGTGCTTGTCAGAATATAGTGACAGTATTACGATGTTGCAATTAAATTTCAGTAAAATAAGCAAAATATATGCTCTATTTACTGTATGTGGATTGGAATTTGATTTTATATTGCATTGACTGATTTTGCAGAGGGATTTTATTTTATCTTTCTTCAAAACCCCAGACCCAATACCAGATCCTGGTAAGTTTCTGTTGGAACATAATTGATAAGCAAAATTATACAAGGAAATATGTACAGCGTCATGAAAGTGTTAAAATATTTAATTAATCTTGCTTGCTTGTTTTTTTCCAAAGAATTGGATCGTCCATGGCGGCCAGTGACATGGAGGTAATACAAGTGACTACAAAAGGACAGAAATACAAAATCATTGTGTGCTTAAATCTGTAATTAATAGATTAATATCTGTTAATCTCTTGGTTTACTTTTTAAACAGTGAAGATAATAAGAATCAGATGTTGAGGACAGTGAAGGATTTCCAGCCAGGTGCTGCAGAAGTCAGTGAACTAAAGATTCTGCTTCATGGTCCAATTGGAGCAGGAAAATCAAGTTTAATTAACTCCATCAACACCGTCCTCCAAGGACGCAATACCGTCGGTGCACTGGCATCATCAACTGGTACAAGTAAAAGCTTCACTTTAGAGGTAACCAAACATCCATGTCAGATATTGTGTGTAATAATATTATATGTAATGACTGTAAGTCTAGACCTTGTTTACTTGAACTTGTTGTTGTAAATGTTCTAGTCCCAGTAAATTATCTTATTTATTATACATTTATATATATATTGTACAATTTGATCTATCTGGACATATTAGTAACATTTTAATGTGTTAGAAAATGTTAACATAATCATATAGTATCTTGTAATATCCTGTATTTTATGTTAAGTTTAAAACTCACAAGCTGAAGAAAGCTGGACCTGGATCTTTCTATCCATTTGTCTTTATGGACATCATGGGTCTGGAACAACATAAGTCACGTGGAGTACAAACCAAAGATATAAAGAAAATATTAAAGGGTCATGTGAAAGACGGCTACACTGTAAGTTTACTATAATTTTCTGGTATTTACACAATGCTTTTTTAAATGTAAAACTCAATAATGAAAACTAACAAATATGGTGAAAGCATAAATAAGCATGTGAGAGCATCCTTAGATGTTAATCCAGTGCACATGTTTTTATTCATGCTCCACCAGGGAGTAAATATAAGTGGATCTCACTCCCAATAGGAATCAGAAACTTTCAATAAAAGGAATATTAATGCTTTGAAGTAACATTAGATCATTGTATATGTAAATACTGTACATGTAGTGCATCAGGAATATCACAGTGGTAAAACTACAGTAATACTTAATTTCAGGTCACAGGCTCACAGCACACACCATGTTGCATGACCACGACCACCTGTATTATGTTTTGGTCCAATTAGCATACAGTACCTATTTAAGTCACACAGGCACTGGTGGCTCAGTGGTAGGTGTTTCGCCTGCCATGCGGAAGGCCCGGGTTCGATACCCAGCCAGTCCCCAAACCCCAGCCACTGGATGCAGTGCCGGTCCCAAGCCCAGATAAAATGGGAGGGTTGCGTCAGGAAGGGCATCCCGCGTACAACCTGTGCCAAGTTGTAGTGCGGACTGGATAGTCCGCTGTGGCGACCCCTTGTCGGGAGCAGCCGAAAGACCAACAACAAGCTATTTAAGTCACACACGGTATGGTCCTCTGTATGTGTTACATCTCCATGTTACTAGCCTGCCTTGTTCAGATTCCATGGTTTTCTGTTATCTTCCCTGTAAATAAATATAATTGCTTTTACCTCCATCTGTAAGGATGTGTAAAGAATTTGACAAGATAGTGCTATGAGCACTCAATGAGCTGTGAAATATATACACGGTGAAACATCACCAGTTCTGCAAAGAAAATGCCCTGAAGCCCAGAAGGTTCAGCCTTACAAATTTTTATAATATGCTGACGGCTTCTTAACCCAATTCCAGTCACTTCAAATCTCCGTAATTATTTTTGGTGCTTTTTGCAGGACAATAATTTGACCCTTCTGAAATGGGGATGTTTTGGCCAGTGTGTATACACAGTAAAATTACTAGGTGTGCAAGAAAAATGCTCTGGCAGAGGAATTTTCTACTCAGTCTACTTAATCATGCAACCATTTCAGTGACACTACTGATTCTTGTGAATTCAGCAGTAATAACATTTTCTTTCTAAAGCATACTGTATTAACATGAATTATTGTAATAACTAATCATTATACAGTGAAACCTCGGATTACGAGTAACACGGTTTGCAAGTGTTCCGCAAGACGAGCAAAGGTGTTAAATACATTCTGACTTGGAAAACAAACAAGTCCTGCATACCGAGCACCGAGTATCATGTATCACGCATGTGCTTCTTGTTTTGACGTCAAGCGTCACGTGATCACAACTGAGCCAATGGTTTTTCTCTCTCTTGTGCTGTGGAAGTGTGGGTAATCGTCTCCCCTTCTGGGTCTTAGTGCTCGTCTCTCACTGGTATAATCAACATCCGTGCACGTGTGTACTGTTTACTATGACCACGTTTGTGTGTGTGTGTGTGTGTGTGTGTGTAAAACATATTTTATTTTGTGTCTGTATGTGTGTGTGTACAGCGCGCGTGTAAAGCAAAAGCTTTAGTCTCATTAGAGAGGTTAAAGATCCATTTAATCTCTCTGCTCAAGGCTCAGCCTGCTCTTTGTATCTGTGTGCGAGCGTGTCATTAGACACCGTGCCCCCCCCCCCACACACACAGACCCTCCTACTTTCACCTTCACAGACACACTCTTTCTCTCTGCTCTACACAGAAACACTGCTCTGTCGCGATTCTTTTCAAAGGTAAAGTGCAGGTTAAATAGTTTTAGTTTTACTTTACAGCAGTGATTCCGTTAGTGTGTCGCTCAATCGAGTGTCATTAGAGAGATTTCTGTTTTATTTTTCCGATTAAACAGTGTTTCCGTTGTGTGTGCACGTGTGAAAAGAGTGGAGGAAGATTGTGTAAGACATGAAGGGGGAGAGGGGGAGGGCTCCTTACTTAAGCTTCTCACACACACACACACACACACACACACACACACACACACATACACGCCTGTGCGCACAAACTGAAACACTTATCTGTCGGGATTTATTTTTATCTTTTAAGGTAAAGTGCAGTTTATTTTGTTTTATTTTTACTTTAAATTATGTATTAATTATTTTTATGTATTTATTTTTTTGGCCTGTTGAATGAATAATTTGAGTTTCCATGATTTCTTATGGGAAAATTTGATTTGGTTTACGAGTGTTTTGGAATATGAGCCCACTTCCGGAGCGAATTATGCTCATAATCTGAGGTTCTATGTAACTCTTTATAACTCAAAACTTCTACTAAATACTGTACCAGTTATCACTTTTGGCTACTGAATAATTCACAAGTTAATATTAGTACACTGTAATATTTAGTTTAATGTATTTTTAAATATGATTTGAGGTGGTTCTAAGTAGGTCACTCTTTCAGTTTAATCCAATAGAACCAATTGATAAAGGTGATGTGAAGTACAACAGTGACCCCAGTCTGAATGACAAAGTGCACTGTCTGGTGAGTGTTCTACCAGCTGACAAAATCTCATTCATGAGTGATGAAGTTATCAAGAAAATGAGAGAAGTTCGGGAAAAGGCACGTGATTTAGGTAAGTTAATACATACACTATAGTGCCAAAAGTATGTGGACCCCTTCACTGGGGTCTGGGAAACATTTCTAAGAACATTTGATCCCAGGACCAGTTGATTTTGGTTAGGGAGAATGCATTATTTTTTTTATTTAACAAAGCTGAAACGAAATATAGATTTATAATACTGTATAATCAACAAAGTTGATTAAACATGTGTCAAACAGAGCACACACTAGTCAAACAAAAAAAAACACTCTCTGAAAGAAGTAAAAAAAAATTTGAAAAAAATTAAACAAACACAATAAAACAGAAAATAAACAAACAAAGAAAGAAAATAAATAATTAAATACAATTACAAATACAAAAGGGTCTCTTTATTCCTCTTCTAATAAACCAAGATCTCTACCAGTAAATTTCTTGCCTTTTTTACGTTTTATATGCTCCAAGGATGAAAAGTAACTACAAATAAAATATATATATTTTAAAACTAATTAAACCAGTGTCTTAAAAACTCAGATGACAGATAAAGTGAGTGAGTTTCCTTTGCTTTAGGATCCACTGGAAAGCCAATGTATTCTATCTGTAATATTATAATAGTTGGTTTATCTCAATTTTGTTAGATATTGTTATAATATAACGATGTCAGATATGCTTTTAAGACACATTCAAATTGATAATGTTCACCATGTAAGTTGTACTTAGAACAGAAACCACTGAATGACAACAAGCTCCCATCCTCATTTATTAGGTGAACTGACCTAAATAGAATAAATCTATTGTTCCACATTGAGGTTTGGTGTGGGGTGAAGGTATGATTGATTGTATAATAATTTCCATTTCATTAAACTTTAACCAGTATTTTGTCTCTGTTACAAATCACTAACACACTCATCTTGGACATTACAGTATACAGTATTATAAAAATACACATAAAACATGTTAAAGACAAAACATAGATTGATGCATGGTGAGGTTTCAGACCGAATAGCTGTAACAGCTCAGCTACTGTAAGTTTGAAAAGCTACACATAGCAAAGTCAGGAAAAAAGAGCACAAGCATCTCTCATGGGAATGTTTGTCTGACCAAACAAATTAATGTTCAATGAGCGTTTTTGTAATGCCACTGTGGAAATCAGAAGAGTAGAATTGTAAAGTCATTCCTCAGTGCCTCCTGCCGTATCCGTTCAGCACACGCCCATTTCACCCTCTAAGCTGCATGATAGATGTAGCAGTAGGAATGATGCCCCTGTGAGATCCACAAAGCCAACTCCATGGAGACATGGTGGGTTAAGTGTGTGTTGGAGTGGAACACAGAGGCCGCACAGTGTAACAGGTGGTGGAACCTGTTTGTGTAAATCTAATAAAAGAAGAAGAGAGGCTGCGCTAGGTAACAGCAGCCATTTTAGAGCCAAAGCTAGAGAGCTAAAAAGCTAAGGCTAAGGCCTTATATTTTGTAAACCCGAGTGCGGGATAGCCGTATCCGATGCGCGCGTTAGTACATGTGGTTAATATGTTTATTTATGTGAAGCCCGCCGAGACATTTATATCACATTGTATTGCTTACTGTGCACTCACGGTATCCTGCTGTGGTTATGCAAGGGGTTTTTTTGTGTGTATGGCGCCATCAATGGGACATCGCTCACGGAGGACGTTGGGAGCGGAGGTGGATGTTCTCCATAGTGTTTGTTTATTTATCCTTTGACTTGTTAGAGAGAGAAAGGATTCTTATCTGTGGGCATGGCAACAGACAGTGTGGATGTGAAATGCGTGGTGGGTGTATGAATGATTTAATATGTACAGCACAATATTAAATGTATATATATGTTAACAGTATAATTGATATCTCTGGTGATCCTTACCTTTTATTCCAAGATGGATTCCAAGATGGCGCCGGTGAGGTCGGCTGCCGTCACGACTGCTCCGACCACCTTTTCTTTGTTTTTGTTTTTTAAGTTAGTTTTCAGTGTTTTAAAATCGGCAAAATCACCACCATTGAGTACATTAGGTATGATAGAGACACTCTTGTTTCTATTGGTATACAATGTACTCACAATTCGACGGTTTTAACTCCGGATCCGAGCTGGCCGAGTGAGATCCTGAGGGAGAACAATGGACGCGACGCGAAGCAACGGACCCGAGGGAAACGAGCTGGCGTGAGGAACCGGCTCCGAGCCCGTGCACACCGCACACCTCTGCCTAGCATCCTGCTCGCCAACGTCCAGTCACTGGAGAACAAACTGGATGACCTCAGGGCCAGGATAAAGTTCCAGAGAGACATTCGGGACTGCAATCTCCTCTGCTTCACCGAGACATGGCTGAACCCAGCGGTGCCAGACCACGCCATACAGCCGGCCGATTTCTTCTCGGTTCACCGCATGGATAGGACGCGGGACTCGGGGAAGTCAAGGGGAGGCGGCGTGTGCTTAATGGTGAACAACAGCTGGTGCAACAGCGCGAGCGTTGTTCCTCTTACACGCTCCTGCACACCAAACCTGGAACTACTGTCCATCATGTGTCGTCCATTTTATCTTCCACGGGAGTTCACATCGGTCATAATCAGCGCCGTTTACATACCTCCACAAGCGGACACTGAAACTGCCTTATGCGAGCTGCATGAGGCGCTCACACAGCACCAGACACAACACCGGGACGCTGCGCTCATTGTGGCGGGGGATTTTAATAGTGCCAACCTCAAACGCGCAGCGCCGAACTTTTATCAGCACATCACCTGCCCCACCAGGGGCGAAAGGACACTGGACCATTGTTATACCACGGTCAAAGACGGTTACAAGGCACAATCTCGTCCAGCGTTTGGTAAATCCGACCACGCCCCATTTTCCTCATGCCAAAATATAAACAGAGGCTGAAACAGGAAGTTCCGGTCCTGAGGGAGGTCGCGCGCTGGACGGACCAATCGGTGGCCGCGTTACAGGACGCACTCGATGACGCAGACTGGGACATGTTTAGAAACAGCTCCGATGATGACGTCAGCGTGTTTACGGAAGCGGTTGTGGGATTTATTGAAAAGCTGGCAGACGATACGGTAGAGAAAAAGACTATCAGAACGTTTCCCAACCAGAAGCCGTGGGTGGATAAAACCATCCGCGACGCTCTGAGATCTCGCACAGCTGCCTACAACACGGGACTTGCATCGGGGGACATGGAACCGTACAAGGCTGCGTCATATAACGTCCGGAAGGCGGTGAAAGGGGGGAAGCAGCGCTACGGGAGAAAACTAGAGTCACAGCTTCAACAGAGTGACTCTAGGAGCCTGTGGCAGGGACTAAGAACAATAACGGATTATAAAGCACCAGCATCCGGTATGACGAACGCGGACGCGACTCTGGCAGACGAGCTGAACACATTTTACGCTCGCTTCGAGGCTGCAGCTAAAGACGCTAGCAATGCTAATGCTAACGGCGCTAATGCTAACGGCGCTAATGCTAGCGGCGCTAACGGCTGCAGACAGGAAGACACAGTCAGCACCGGGAACGCGCTCATCATCTCCGAGCACGACGTGAGGAGAGCCTTCAAGAGAGTGAACACCAGGAAAGCAGCAGGACCAGACGGCATCTCAGGTCGTATTCTCAGAGCCTGCGCAGACCAGCTAGCACCTGTGTTCACTGAGATATTCAACATCTCTTTATCTCAGTCGGTGATCCCCACATGCTTCAAAGAGTCCATTATTGTTCCTGTTCCAAAGAAACCACATCCTGCTTCTCTCAATGACTATCGCCCTGTAGCCCTCACCTCAGTAGTGATGAAGTGCTTTGAACGCCTTATCAGAGACTTCATCATTTCTTCACTACCCGACACACTGGACCCACTACAGTTTGCATACCGTCAGAACCGCTCCACAGACGATGCAATCTCTCATCTCCTCCACACATCACTCACTCACCTGGACACTAGGAAAGGGAATTATGTTAAAATGCTCTTCATCGACTACAGCTCTGCTTTTAACACAATAATTCCTTCCACACTCACCACCAAGCTGGAGCACCTGGGACTGAGCTCATCTATATGTCAGTGGATCTCCAATTTTCTGACTGGCAGACCGCAGGCAGTAAGGATGGGCGGACATGTCTCAGCTACACTCACTCTCAGCACTGGAGCCCCCCAGGGTTGTGTTCTGAGCCCCCTGCTGTACTCTTTGTACACCCATGACTGCGTGGCCACTACCAACTCCACCTCCATCATCAAGTTTGCTGACGACACCGTCGTGGTCGGACTGATCACCAACAATGATGAGTCGGACTACCTAGAGGAGATTGGAAATCTGGAGAACTGGTGCCAGAGGAACAATCTCCTCCTGAACGTCAGTAAGACAAAGGAGCTGATAGTGGACTTTAGTACAAAGCAGGAGAGGAACTACCAGACCCCCGTCATCAACAGGAGCCCAGTGGAGAGAGTGGACAGCTTCAGATACCTCGGTGTTCACATCACGCAGGACCTATCATGGTCCTGTCACATCAACACCGTGGTGAAAAAAGCCCGGCAGCGTCTCTACCACCTCAGACGCTTGAGAGACTTTAGACTGCCCTCCAAGGTGCTCAGGAACTTCTACTCCTGCACCATAGAGAGCATCCTGACGGGAAACATCACGACCTGGTTCGGGAACAGCACCATGCAGGACAGACGAGCTCTACAGAGGGTGGTGCGATCAGCCGAACGCATCATCCGCACTGAGCTCCCTGACCTGCACTCCATCTACAGCAAGCGGTGCTGGACTAAGGCCAGGAAGATCATGAAGGACCTCAGTCACCCCAGTAATGGACTGTTCTCTTTGTTGCGGTCTGGGAAGAGATTCCGCTCCCTAAAGGCCAACACAGAGAGACTGAGGAGGAGCTTCTTCCCGCAGGCGATAAGGTCTCTCAATCACACCTCCACACAGGACTAATAACATCTTTTAAGCTCACAACACTGACTGGACAATCATGGACACATTCATACACACTTGCACTAAATACTCATACATCTGGACAATTGCACATGTCACCTTTCATGCATATTTGCACAACCACTGTCACTTTAATACCATATTTCTATATTTTTGCAATATTTTATTATGCCCTTATGCACAGTCAATTTTACAAATTTTACTAGTTAAAATTATTTCTTTAGTATTTCCTTTTTATTGATTATTTATTTTACGTACAAGATTTTATTTTCTTATTTTCTTTTTTTTTTAAGGTCACTGGCGGTCGTATAAAAGCATTTCACTGCATATTATACTGTGTATGATTGTGTATGTGACTAATAAATTTGAATTTGATTTGAAATTTTAATTCTGCTAACGGTTAATTACTGTTTTAGTAATAGTAGGTGGTCTGTTACAACAGAGCCCTGACTGGAGCCTCCTCCTTCAGTGCCTGAGCTCATTAATGCTCCTGAATCAACACAAATCCCCACACACAATCCAACATCTAGTGGAAATCTGAAATAGAATTTTCAAAAGGTGTCCATATAGTTTTGGCCATGTACTGCAATTGGGTCATTTATACAACAGTTTGTACAATTGTCAAGATGTCTTGTTTGTTTCCATGAAGCATCTTGTAAGTACAAGCTCAATATGAACTAATTGTTTGTGTTTCTGGTGGTTTAAAAGGGATTCCTCAAGTTGTCGTCATGCCAATGGTTGATCAAGCATGTCCTCTGGTTAACAAGAACCTGAAGAAGATCTACACCAGCAATAAAGTTAAAGTGCAGGTGGGAACAACATCAATATCCATCTCTTCCTCCCTTTATTTCCTGGCTTTAGCTCTTATATCACCTTTTTGGTATTTTACATATTTTATTATCTATGTGAATTTTTATATTAACCTTATAACCTCATTCATATGGTAATGGCATATACAAATGAAACTGTCTCTGATTTCTAACCCAATCTGTCCCTTTCTGTTTATCTTAGATGAAACAGTGCAGTGATAAACTGGGAGTCCCGATGAACTGCATCTATCCAGTGCAGAACTACCATGAGCAGATTACCACTGACTTGCACATGGATATTCTGATTCTCATGGCCATGACTGACATCGTTAGATTCGCCAATGACTATATTGAAGACCAGATTTACAACAAAAGTAAACATGAATGAAGCTTCCCATGTGTCTTGTTTAATTTCCACCATGCAAACAGATGTATTATTTTCATAGGGAATGAATTTATATTACTTATATTATTGTTTTATTGAAGATCACTTTAAGCATGATTCTGATTTTAATATGTACAATATGACAGGTTTACAATAGAGAAACAGTAGAAGTACTTATTTCATTTAAGTTTATTAGGTTTGTAAACACTTTCATTTTGATGTCAAAATTACCTTTACTTCACTTCTGATGATACACTACATAAATAATCATTTACATCAACAATCAACTTTAAGAAATAAGTAAAATAAATTGCTTATCAATTACCAATCAAACGTCTCACAAGCGCCTTCTCCTCATTTCATGACTGCTTTACTAATCAGCTCTTCACACAAACAAATACAACAGTAACTCAGCATACGGAATTTGCAAGAAATGTGCCTTCGCATGCAAAGCATTTTCGACATATGCGTCCAGGAACCGTTCAAAATTCGTTTGCATCAGTGGAAAGTCAAACAAAGGGAGTTACATAGACACAGAGGGGATGCAGTGAAAAACAAAGAGTCTTTAATAATACTAAACCAAACAAGCAAAACAAAACATGAACAAAGGAAGTTGGCTTAAACTTGAAGCAAGCTATCAACAGAACTCAAACACTTAGACATAAGACTAGGGATTACATACACTGATACACAATAAAGACATGGGATACAAACTGGACAAGACACACGAAACAGCCTAACGGACTAAACATTAGGGACTATGCATGCAAGGGATAAACAAACAAGACAGGCTTGGCTAGGTCGACTAGCTGTTCTGCACATTAGCTGCTAAGCTAGCGAGTAGCTAATCAGACTAATGGCTAAACAGGCTAGTAGCTTGAGAGCCAAGGGATGAACAGACAAGGTACACAGCAGACTAGGTATGAAAGACTAAGAACTCTGAAGGTTAGTTGCTAAAAGGGTTAGTACCTAAACAGACTACGAGCTAAGCAGACGAGGAAACAAGACAGACTCGAAGACTAGACAGACTATGATCTAAACATGTTAGTAGCACCCTCATTAGTATTTAAACAGACTAATAACTAAACATGCAATGGGGGTTACTTACACATGAGGGTAAACACAAAAGACTAATTCTCCTAGAGGCTAATCCTGCTAGGAGACACAAAGACAAAGACATCTTAATATAAACAAACTTAACTTAAAGCTCCATAAAGAAAAAGCCAACTATCTTCAAACAAACTAAAACAAACTCAAGCTGAACATACTAAGACAAGACAAAACAAAACCCACTCAACAGAACTTAAATGATATTACATTAATGCTCGACCCAGTTTCCCAGAAAAACAGGTATTTATAACAATGCTAATGAGCTTCCTCAGTTCAGGTGAGCATCCGCGTCACCTGACTGAGGAGCCTTCTGGGAAACTGAGTCTACGAACAAAACTACAAACTAATAAACACTGCCCTCTACTGGGCAACCCTCACAGTAGCACACAAACATTATTGTTGATGTAACAATATTTTCTGGCTGTTGCGTGCTTCACTGTAATTAATGTTAGTCCTGTTAGTACTATAATCTACTGCATGGTATGAGTTTAAATATAAAACTACATGTTGTGTCTATACAGATGTCACCATTAAGACTGCATGTGTTTTCCTGCGAGATGCCACAATTTAGTGTGCGGCGTGCCGCGACTTGCCGGAGGCAACATTGGGGAATTTAAAATAAATGTGTTGTGCTTCACTGAATATCCGCCAGATGGCGCATGGAAGGACTTTATCTAAAAGCCGGACCAAAAGTTTGGGGTCCGATCAATTGTGTATAAAGTTAGCCTAAAACAATATTGTTTCCAATGCTGATGCAAACATGAATTTTATTTTGTTTTTTCAACAGATCTTTCATGATGAATGTGTGTATATGTGCTTCATATTATTTTCATAATGATGAAATGAGATGCACAAATTCATGCTTTAAAATTCCTAATAAGTTTCTTATATAGTTTTTGTAAAGTCGTAACAGGGACAAAATAATGAAAGACATGGCAATGCCTCGGTTTAAATGGTCTTGAAATTAATTTCATTTCCTGATAGTAGGCTATGTGATAGTGTTAACTATGCCAATGTCCTGATTCGTGAATATGCCAACATGTCTTATTTAAAACGTAAAAATGTGTCTCCATCATCAGAAGACATGAATGAAGAATATATATATATATATATATATATATATATATAATGTGTGTGTGTATACAGTATATACAATGCGACAGCGCGCTCATTTACAGCTCAGTCCCTCTTCTCACCTTTGATATAGGTATGAAGTTATCAAACCAGTTTTGCGGATGGGGGAATTGAGGCAGAATTGAGGGGAAACAGCGAATATCTCTCATCGGTACACAGGTGTCAACACAGAAGTTAATGTACTCCGTGATGCAGTCCGTCATTCCATCAATGTCCTCTCCATATGATGCACTGAGAACCTCCCAGTCTGTAGCCTCGAAACAATCCTGTAACGTAGCAGTGGCACCTTCTGACCAACTTCTTACACTCCTCACTATAGCAGGCTGTCTCTGAACCAGGGGTTTGTATGTAGGCATGAGGTGGACTAGGTTGTGATCCGAGCTCCCCAGGGGGGGGGATGTGCTGCAGCACTGTAAGCACCTTTAACATTAGCCCTCTAGTGGAGAATCGGCCAAACCTCTCCTTCCACTCTTCACTAGGAATAGGAGTAAAAGACTCGACCTCCATGACATCATACTTCCCATTACTCAATAACATGACATGAACATGATTTTCTAGGATTACATCAATTGGATAAATCATATAACCTACAATGGAACATACATAACACAATACAATTTGTAAGAATGGATATACGTTTAAACAGCCTTGTGGTAATATAATAGTCTTCAACTCAGGTGCTTTGCGCATCGCAGGGAGCCAGTTGGAACCCGCAAGAGAGGTTGCCAGCACGTCATTGTGGGCTCATGCCGTGGAAGATACTGTACGCTTCAATTCAGTAAAGTCTCTTGTTAGAGATATATATGGCTGAGTTCGGGATATCCTTGATGACTGGGTCCAAAAAAGTCATCCTTGTCTGTTGTTGCTAGGAAATGCTGTTAATTTTAGAAAACCTTTGATTAAATATAAATCACATTCATAAATTTACTTAGACACAGTAAAGTCACCCATTAACTGCTTCAATTAAATTTCTGCATCTGGAATAAAAGAGAACTGTGTTTAGTGGCATTACATATTGTGATAATCTGGTTAAGGCTTGTTTCCTTCTCGTGCATTTTTACTGTGGAGGAAATTAAAATTAGTTGTCGCTGCTGCTGTTTTATCTGTAAAAGCAATATAGTGTTAGTTAAACAGAAATGCATTTATACAATGTAGAGGATATGAATCATTGTCACACATAATCTGTACAGTTGTTTGTCCTGTTAATTGTGTCAGGAGAAACCTGGTCGAAGTCAGTCAGTCAGTCAGTCTTGTTTGTATCAGAAGTGGATGCGGCTCTCAAGCAGATTCTCATTCTTAATGTGGAGCAGCGGAGTGTTCAACGCTGTGCAATTTGGTATCCAACTTGTGCCAATAGTTGGTTATTTTCCAATAAAGATTTAATTTCTTTGCACTTTTCTGATGTTCGGTTCTTCTTTCTTTCTTCCTTCGTTTTCGGTACCCATAGCTCTTTGTGACTCTCGTGTAATGGTTCAAGTGATACCACACGGTCTTGTCTTTCACTTGAATCACTGTTGGAGTGGCTGCCACACTTTGCGGGGCCCCGCCCTCCTGGGCTTGTGCCACTTCCTCCTGAACACTCGCAGATAGACCTGGTCTCCTGGAGTGATGGGACACGGAGCGTCTCTTCCTCCTTGTTCTTTTCCTGCACATAGATTACTTCATGTACGGCAGTTAGTTTCTTCATATAAGATTTTCAATATTGTTTAAGCGGTGGGCCTTTATATGGCTTCTACAGAATGGCACAGGCGTGGGTCGACCCGTAAGCATTCCATACGGGGTTAGATGTGTATTTGTGTTAGGTTGCATGCTTGTTAGCTCATTGGTACAGCATCAGTTAAAACCTAGTATAGCATTGTACTACTACAATTATTATTAACCTTGGCTTTGAGATTACCATTTACACTCTCTACCTTCCCCTGGGACTGTGGACATCCACAAATCTTAGCTTTTCCCCAACCGTTGCAGCACCTGTCTTACATTTACTGAATGAGTATTGATCCACTGTCGGAACTCATCTCTGATGGAATTTCAAATCTAGATATCACTTCCCTTACGATTTGATAACTGTTCCTTACTCTTCATCTGCAGATATTATTGCTTTTACTCATCTACTAAATCTGTCAGTTATTACAAGCATGTATCTTTCGCCCAGAACACTACTTTATCCTGCCCACATAGTTCACCACTAAATGCTTAAATGGTCATTCTGGTACCAGTATACAGCCTATAGGTGTCGCTGTTTCCTTCCTGACATTATGCATAGCACATATCTCCCATGAAGCTAGGAACTCTTCAACCATAGCAGATATAAAGACCAATACCCATGTTGCCTGATTTTTCTCACAACCTGTCTTCTTGCACAATGGCCCAGTCCATGAGCATTTAAACCCGAAATATTCACCAGTGCTATGGGTGCTATAATCAGACCTTCATGTGGACACCAAATACCCTGTGCGTCCTCCTGCGCTCCCCTCTGGAGCCACATCGAGCGCTCGTATGGAACTGCTTGATGTTGAGTACAAATGATATCCTCTTACTGAGGCTGTGGTTCTATAAGGACTATGGGCGCTTGCACAGCTAGTTGACACTTGGATGCACCCTTTGCTTATAAGTCTGCCATGTTGTTACCCTTAGTAACATAGTCATTTCCCTTTTTACGGGTCTGACATTTAATGAAAGCCAATCATCTTGGTAGCATCATAGCAGACATTAGTTTACTTATTCGTTCAGCATGTTGAATGGGAGTTTCTTTATGCTTTTTAAACCTTTGCTTCCATACGGCTCCAAACAGATGACATACACCATGGAATAGGCTGAATCTGTAAAAGTATTTGCCACTAGTCCTTTTTATAATTGGCAGGTGGCTGTTAGCACTTTTCAGCTCAGATTATTGGGTAAAACAGGGTTACAAACAATTCTGGTATAAGACGGTTTAAAGTCTTCCCCGTTCTTCATTCTTATTGGATATCTAGTGTGACTTCCTACATGGTCTCTAAACTAGACCCATCTACAAAGTAAGTCACTTCCGCTTCAGCTATAGGCTTAGATTCAAGATCAGGTCGTAACCGAGTAAATGCCAATGAATTCGCCACAAAATTATGAGTCACTCCTTTATAGGCTTAAGGGATTCATTTAGCTGGTTTAACTGTGTCACATCGCTTTATATTAATGTCGGGATAAGTGAGCAGTGAAGAATATGCTAGGAGGCGAGCTTGGGTTAGAACACCTTCCCCTTGTTTTATCAATTTATACAATCTATCGGTAACCTTGAGTTATATTATCTAGCTTGGTGCTGTTATAGCTAGGGACTGGTTTTTCCTATCACTGCAAGTTTCCTGCATCAGTATAGCTGAGGTAGATCCATCAGCTTGGTTCACTACATACCGATAGAACGGATTGCTATAATCAGGTACTGTATACCTAAAGTAGGTGCAGTCTGCATTTCTTTTTGATGGATTCAAATGCTAACAGTATATCTGTGTTCTATTTTAAGGGAGCACTTAGATCTTGCAGTTCTTATTTTCTCATTATTATCTCCCTTAGTGGAGCTGTTTTTTCCTGCATATTCCTCACTCCAGTCAGCATGAAACCTGTTAACCCTATTAAAGCCATCACTGTTTATCAGGCTGTGACACTGGTGCCATACTTATGCCTTCTAATTATGTATGTACTACGGCTGTCGTATCATGTGAAATTAGTCACCTTAACAATTTAACTTGAGGCTTACAGTATTGTAGTTTAGTTTATGACACTTTATGACCTCCTTACTAGCTTACGGTGTACCTTAATGGAATCATTCTGGCATGTTTCTAATGATGATAGACATATTAAACAGTCATCCATATGCTGACCCAGGCTATCTTCTATCCTTTAACCTCCTAAATCAGCTTCCACCTCTGATTGAATATATACAGTGAATGTTTGAACCACCGTGGCATTTTTGGAATCTATTTTGTCAACTGGCACTTGTAAATGCAGATAAATGCAGTAGTTACTCTTTTCTGCCATTTGAACACTGAAGAAGGCTGAACAAATATCATTGCAATAAAATATTTGGCTTAGGGAGGGACATTAGTCAGCAGTGTGTGTGGATTTGGAACTTCTGCTGGATACTTTCCTGTTTTACTAGTAACTGCATGCAAATCATGCATATGATGCCATTTATTTGTACCTGGCTTAATCACCGGGAAAAATAGGAGTATTGCAACAACTTGTCTCTTTAGCACAGATGCTTTTACAAGGCCTTCAATAGTGTTCTTTATACCCGCTTTGCCTCAGGTCGTAAAGCATATTGTCTTACTCTGGGGGGTTCTACATCTGGTTTACGTTGTACTTGAAGTTGGTTGGCTGATTTAAGTAGGCCTACATCTCTATCATGTTTAGACCATAATTCAGGTGGGACTTGACTATCCATTTGCCTATATAGCTAATTTCCTACAGTCTTAACTATTTCAGATGCTGATGCCAATTGTGTTTGTGACTTGTGGCTAACTACAACTTCTTAAGAAGTACGAATCAAACTATTACCACACAAGATTTTTACATAGGTTTTATCTGCAGAATGAAATCAACAGGTTTATGGTTGAGTCCCACCGGACTTTTTCAGCTTTCCTCACTATTGGTCATAAGTCCTATGAGCGACAGTTTTGTCCTACATACAATGTCACATGAGGAACAGAATCAGTTACATTAAACCACCTCTTTACAAAATCACACTTATCTACACTGATAGCTGCTCCTTGCCGACCTATGATGATGTGTTGTGTAATTAACTCAACCTTGTGCTCTTTTGTCTCTTCCTGCCATGGCCGTTCTAAGTCAGTATCGTTAGATGGGTCATACATCATTGTACAGTGTGTCATGCACACTCAGCCGCGACCGGCACTAGGACCCGGAAGTAAGGCGGTCGCGAAGCTGAAAGCATAAAAGGAAACAAGATGGCGGCGCACATCGCTCTGTCATTGAGTTAAGCCCATGTCTGTTCGGAATCGTTCCAGTATATGTGAGTACTCACTTTCTTGGTTATCTTTTCAGACTGAGTGTGTATTTATAGGACTAGGGTTAGATTGTGTCTTTCCTGTGCTCATTGTGTGTGAGAGTCCTTATAATAAATCGCGTGATTATCCTGCCTGCTCGTGTTTATCCGCGTTTGGGTTTACCATTCACGCTACAGGGCTAACTGCTAAGGCTATCTGTTCATCCTGGTTAGTTCGTGACAGATAGCACGATCATCATTCTGGTCATCCCGGTTAGTTCGTGACAGAATGACAGAGCCAGCAGTAAACCCAGCGGATTACGCCCGCCTTCGCGGTGTGGTTGACCAGCATGCTTTGCTCATTAATGCGCTAACCGCGGAGCTCGATTCTCTGCGCCGGAGTGTCCGAGACACCGCGGCCTTGCGCCGCGAGGTCGCGGAGCTTAGGCAGGAGAACGCGGGCCTTCGGGCGGCGGTTAGTGGGCTGGCTAGCGGTCCGCCCGCCGCGTCGGTCGCGGCACCGCACCATCCCCCCCCCCCTTCTGACGTTTTTCTAGCTCTTCCAGATAAATGGGATGGCACGGATGGAAAATGCAGTGTGTTTTTAACATCGCTGGAACTGGTGTTTGAGTTCAATGCCACCAAGTACTCCACCGACCGGCTGCGCATTGCACTCCTCGTCTCGTTGCTATCAGGGCAGGCAGCAGAGTGGGCCCCGGCAGTCTTGCGCGCTGACACAGACACTGCGCACTCATATAATGAATTCACCCGTCAGCTCAAGCTAACATTTGAACATCCCGCGGGCGAGGTGGAGACCGACACAAAGCTCTACCACCTGCAACAGGGAGGACTGTCCGTGAGTAGATATACCGCCGAGTTCCGGACCCTCGCTATCCAGACCTCCTGGGGAGACGCAGCTCTCCGGACGTCCTACTTCGAGGGGCTGGCTAATCGTATCAAAGATGAGCTAGCCGGACGAGAGCTACCAGCCACACTGGAAGGGCTAATCCAGCTAGTCCTCCGGGTCGATCAGCGCCTCCTCTCTCGTCCGAAGCCAGCACCTCGAACCCTGTCGCCACCATCCACTTATACCCACACTGCACCAAGACCACCACCCACCGTCACCACAGCTTTTCCTGGACGTGTCGGATCTCCACCCCCTGCCGTGGTTGACACCGGAGCCGGGGAACCCATGCAACTAGGGCGCGCCTCCCTGACCGTGGCGGAACGCCAGAGACGTTACCGCGAGGGACTGTGCGCCTATTGCGGCTCAGCAGCGCACCACCGAGCCACCTGCCCGTCTCGCCCGGGAAACGCCCAGACCCGGTGAGAGATAGGAGAGACTCCCCGGGTACCATACATCTCTCCGCCACCACCGATCACACCGCCACTCGACTCACGGTTCAGGTAACCCTCCACCTTGGCCACAAACGGGTCAGAAGTGCCGCGTTCATCGATTCCGGTGCCGCGGGTAACTTCATTGACTCAACATACGCCAGAGGATTGGGGGTAAAGATTGAGGCGTTATCCCAGCCAATGAGAATCATCTCAGTCGACGGGCGGCCCCTCTCATCCAGCCCCATCACCCAGCAGACTCTACCTATCACTCTCGTCCTCGGCCAACATCAGGAGTCCATACAATTTCACCTCACACCCATATCATCTCCACCCATCATCCTCGGCTATCCCTGGCTCTTACAGCACGACCCACTCATCTCCTGGTCTCAGAACCGGATCCTTCAATGGGGGCCGACCTGTACCGACTTATGCCTACAGGCCCAGGCTGGGACGTGTTCCAGGGAGTCCGAGGCCCCCGACGTCGACATCCACGCCATTCCTCCATCATATCGAGACCTGGCTGAAGTGTTCTGTAAACGCCGGGCCAGCCACCTTCCACCTCACCGACCCTACGACCTAGCCATTGAGCTCCAGCCAGGCTCCAGCCCCCCCCGCGGCCATCTCTACTCTCTCTCTACCAACGAGACCCAGGCTATGGAGGAGTATGTCACCAACGCCCTGCGAAATGGCACCATCAGGCCCTCCTCCTCGCCGGCTGCCGCGGGGTTCTTCTTCGTAAAGAAGAAAGGGGGCGAACTTCGTCCATGTGTCGACTATCGGGGGCTAAATAAGATCACCATTCGGAATCGTCACCCGCTGCCTCTCACCAACTCAGCCCTGGACGCCCTCTCTGGTGCCACCATGTTCACTAAGTTGGACCTCCGGAGCGCCTACAACTTGGTGCGCATCAGAGAGGGTGATGAGTGGAAGACAGCCTTCATCACCCCTACCGGACACTATGAGAGCCTGGTCATCCCATTTGGTCTCTGTAACGCACCCTCGGCCTTCCAAGCTTTCATCAACGATGTCCTCAGGGACATGCTAGGCCGATGGGTGTTTGTCTATCTGGATGACATTTTAATTTATTCACGCAACCCCACTGAACACACCAAACACGTTCGAGCTGTCCTTAAGAGATTGCTCGCCCACCAGCTGTACTGTAAGCTGGAGAAGTGTGCTTTTCACGAGCACTCCACCACGTTCCTGGGTTTTGTCATCTCGCCCCAGGGTGTGGCCATGGACCCGCAGAAGCTGGAGGTTGTACGTCACTGGCCCCTACCCAGGACACTCAAACAGCTCCAACGCTTTCTCGGGTTTGCGAACTTTTATCGTCGCTTTATCCGGGGCTACAGTACAGTTGCAGCACCGCTCACTGCACTTACCAGGCTCTCCAACAGTTCCTTTCGACTCAACCCTACCGCCATCTCAGCTTTTCATCGACTCTGTCATCTGTTCACCACCGCACCCATCCTGCTTCATCCAGATGCCAGCCAACCGTTCGTTGTGGAGGTGGACGCGTCGGAGGTGGGCGCCGGCGCTGTTCTCTCCCAACGAGGTCCAGACCAGAAGCTGCACCCATGTGGCTTCTACTCCAAAAAGTTTAACCCCACTCAGCAGCGATACGGTGTGGGGGACCGCGAACTGCTGGGCATAAAGTGGGCCTTGGAGGAGTGGCGTCACTGGCTCCAGGGCGCCAGTGAGCCATTCATCGTCTGGACGGACCACCAAAACCTGATCACCATCCGCAGTTTGAAGCAGTTGAACCCACGACAGGCACGGTGGGCACTGTTCTTCGAACAATTCAACTTCCACCTCTCGTACCGCCCGGGGTCGAAGAACACCAAGGCTGACGCCCTCTCCCGGCAACACGAGCGAGAGACGCCCCGGGCGGACCCCGTGCCTGTCCTTCCACCTACCCGCATCATCGCACCCCTGCAGTGGAACCTGGAGACGAGGGTCCGCCAGGCACTGACCAGGGACCCAGCACCGGCAGGTGTGCCGCCCGGACGGCTCTTCGTCCCCGAACGACTCCGAACTGAGGTCCTCCAGTGGGGCCATTCGTCACCCGTCGCAGGACACCAGGGAAGCCGGAGAACCACCACCTTCATCGGCCGGGCCTTCTGGTGGCCCTCCATGAGGAGGGAAATCACAGAGTTCGTTCGGGCGTGCCCAATGTGTGCCAGGGCGAAGGACATTAACCAACCAACTCCAGGGGAACTCCAACCACTCCCAGTTCCCCGTCGACCCTGGTCCCACATTGCCGTGGATTTCATCACGGGCCTGCCGGATTCAGATGGAAGAGACGTCATCCTGACCATTGTGGATCGCTTCTCCAAGGCAGTGCACCTGGTGGCCCTCACCGGACTCCCGTCAGCGAAGGAGACAGCCGAGCTGATTCTGGAACACGTAGTCCGATTGCATGGGTTCCCAAAGGACATCGTCTCGGACAGAGGTCCCCAGTTCACCGCCCGGTTCTGGAAGGCCTTCTGCCGTCTGATCGATTCGTCCTGCAGTTTGTCTTCCGGCTACCACCCTCAGACGAACGGTCAGACGGAGCGAACCAACCAACAGCTGGAGCGCTACCTGAGATGTTTTGTGTCGGACCGCCAGCGCTCCTGGGCCCGCTACCTCAAGTGGGCCGAGTTATCCCATAACCTCCATGTCTCCTCAGCCACCAACCTGAGTCCATTTGAGGTGTGCTATGGTTTCCAGCCTCCAATGTTCACCCACCAGGAACCGGAGGTTGACGTACCATCGGCCCAACAGTTGGTTCGCCGGTGCCGGCGGCTATGGCACCAAGCCAACCTCGCCATCCGACGCACCAACGCCAACTATGTGGCCCAACACCGCCGCCGGCACCCCCCGGGACGATTGTACCACGTAGGTGACAAAGTGTGGCTATCAACCAAGAACCTCCACCTGCACACCGAATCCAAAAAATTATCACCAAGATTCATCGGGCCATACCGCATAACACTCAGGATCAACCCTGTCACCTACCGGCTCCAGCTGCCTGCGGCGCTCCGGATCCACCCTGTCTTCCATACCTCACAGTTGAAACCATTCACCACCTCACCCATGGTTCCACCCACCCCCCCTGCTCCTCCTCCCCGAATCATTGACGGCGGTCCCGCCTACACCGTGCGACGGATCCTCGACTCGCGCCCTCGGGGCAGGGGCACCCAGTATCTGGTCGACTGGGAAGGCTACGGCCCCGAGGAGCGGTCCTGGATTCCGGCTCGCTTCATCCTCGACTCCGGGCTCATTAGGGACTACCGTCACCGGGTATCCTCCACCCCTGGACCGTCCGGAGTCGGTCCTGGACGGGGGGGTACTGTCATGCACACTCAGCCGCGACCGGCACTAGGACCCGGAAGTAAGGCGGTCGCGAAGCTGAAAGCATAAAAGGAAACAAGATGGCGGCGCACATCGCTCTGTCATTGAGTTAAGCCCATGTCTGTTCGGAATCGTTCCAGTATATGTGAGTACTCACTTTCTTGGTTATCTTTTCAGACTGAGTGTGTATTTATAGGACTAGGGTTAGATTGTGTCTTTCCTGTGCTCATTGTGTGTGAGAGTCCTTATAATAAATCGCGTGATTATCCTGCCTGCTCGTGTTTATCCGCGTTTGGGTTTACCATTCACGCTACAGGGCTAACTGCTAAGGCTATCTGTTCATCCTGGTTAGTTCGTGACAGATAGCACGATCATCATTCTGGTCATCCCGGTTAGTTCGTGACACAGTGAAAGTCTGACAGGGTAATTGTGCTTCAGGAATTTATGATCAACATACACCCCTTCTGGAGAACACCATATTTGTAGTCCTAATTCACCTAATGATTCTCTTCCTAGTAAATTAACTTGTGTATGACTTGAGACTAATACAGGGATGGTCACACTTTTATTGTTAGGTTGTAGATGGACTGGAGCGGTCATAGGAACTACCTGCTTTTTTCCCCTTGAATCCTACGGTAATGGCAAAATTTTCCAGATGTGGGGAGATGTGAGGCATGACTTAAATTTAAGCATGTAATTGCAACCCGATCTGGACCGGGGATGTTGTCTTCCCCCTCCCCTCTCATCCCTCGGAAAAGGGGCAAAAGCTATGCGAGGCAATTTGATCGGTTGTGCACATCCCCAGCACATGGAAGTTAGACTGAGAGTTTCTTTGTCCTCTCGGTTGCTGATTGGCTCTCCACTCCCTCTTCCCTGGCCTTGGAGTGAAAACGTTAATGACAGGCGCAGGCATCTGGGTTGAGTTTGGAGAAAATGCTGCTGGTGATGTCATCACGGACTGAGGCTGGCTGGATCCTTGGTGAAGGATTGCTTGTCACCCTCTCTGTTCCTTTGGTAATCAGAGTAGCTTGAGCTTTTTTCCTTGGTTTGCTCTTTTCAAGCTGTAACTGCCTCCAGGTCACCCTTTAATGTCCTTGGGTCAACACTCTGCATGCAAGGCCTGCCATACAACAGCCTCAAAGCCTCAAAGACAGTTCATCCATGTGGTATGTATTTACAGCCTCACTCGAGTCAGGAGCACATTTTTTCCTCTCCACAAAATCTTCACCAATAGAGTTTTCATATCAATCACCGATAAAAGCTTGCCTGAGGTCTGCTCGTCTAAGACCATGTCCCTGCACCCTCGTTGAATGTTAGGGAGGCGGTTGACAACACCTTCGAGACCTTGAGTTGCCCATGGCCCCACTTTTAATTAAAATTGGGAATTGTGGAACTGCCCATATTAAATAACAAATCCTCTTCACCCCCATCCTCTCTACTGTACAAAGATCTATGTCCAGTCTTGTCCACTCTAATGGTGTACAGTATCTATCTGACTTTTTACTTGTCCTGGTGTCTTAGTGCTTCTGTCTAACCTCTCTCCACATGTCTGCACCCCCTCCTGTTCCTCTACATCCTTCTCTCCACATAGCTTTTTCACTCTCTGTAAATCTGCCCCCACTTTCTTATAACTATCTAATGGTGTGCTCTCCTTTCCCAACTTCACACACGGCTCTGTCGCCTCCATCCAAATCTACATAACATTCCTTCTCCATCTCACCAGAAACTTCCACCATTCCCTTAAGCTTAGGGACTCGACCTTCCGCCCGCACATACTGTATGGGGGAGGTGTAACTAACTTCCCCTCTGATTTTCTGTGCCTCACTGTCTCACTTTCTTAACTTTTTCATCACTTGCTTTTTCTTTCTTACCAACTCTACTTATTCTTTCTTAAACAAAGCTAGGACCTCTCTTTCCTGCTGTCTTTTCAACTCCTCTGGACCCACTTTTTCTCTCTTGCTGTCATTTTATAATTATATTAAGGTTCCATCTCCTCACAATGCCACATCAAATGTCCCCTCCTTTGGCCATTTTGCAATCATATCCTTAGTCCTCTTTTGCTACTTATTGGAGATCATAGTTATGAGATCTTCACACAAAGGATGCTTCGGCACTAAAGTCTCCAATGGAGAGGCTGCCATTATGCTTCATAGCCTATATCACCACAACTTAGATATTTAATTTTATTTCATGCCTATGCACTTACTTAATGGCTAAATTTACTTACAACAATGTACAATATTTCACTATTTGCCTATTAACACTTGCTAAAAAGCATAGTAGTTTTATGCACAGTGAACACTTTCATCAATAAGTGAGTAATGCCACAGTATTAATCAGTTTACTCACTGCATCTGCGTCTGTGCATTTTGTAATGCTCACAATATTCACTACAGCTGAGAGCTTAACTTCATCAGCATTTTCATAAAAATTTTCTTTTATTGATGTGTCATGAATATTTTCAGGCCATTTGCACTCTGCTTCTTTGAGAAAGGAGGGACCATGGATCCAGTTAACATTTTTCATGAACCTTTCACAGGATTCAGAATCAGCTGGGTTTTTTGAGGTATTAACGTACCTCCATTGCTGTGACTTGGTTGACTCTCTTGGTTGACTCTCTTATAATGGCGATTCTGTTGGCCACGAAGGTTTTAAAACGAAGTGTTTCGTTATCAATGTATCTCAAAACAGTTGTACTGTCAGTCCAAAACATAGAGTCCAGCAATTTCAATTCTAGCTGTTCTTTCAACATTTTGTCATTTTTTACAGCGACCACTGCCGCAGTCAGTTCCATTCGTGGAATGGTGGTTTGTTTCAGGGGTGCTACACTGGAGTTCCCCATCATGAATGCACAATGTGTAAGTCCATTAGCGTTTACTAACCTGAGGTATGAGACAGCTCCGTATCCCATTTCACTTGCATCCGAGAAGTGATGGAGTTGTGCTGTAGCTGTAACTCCGAAGTCGGCTGGTTTTATGCACCTTGCTATGCTGAACTCGGACAGTCTGTGCAGCTCTTGCAGCCAGGTTTTCCATGCTGTTGCAAACTGCTCGGGAATGTCGTCATCCCAGGCTAGTTTTTCTTTACATAGCTGTTGCATTGGGATTGTAGCTGGCAGTATGGCAGGTGGGAGAAAGCCTAACGGGTCGTATGTTGAGCCAGTGACTGACAGAATTCCTCTTCTTGTCACAGGTCGTTCCTTTAAACTAATCTTAAACTTGAACATGTCTGAATCAACGCACCACAGCACCCCCAGAGCTCTCTCTATGGGCAGTGCATCTTTACTCAAGTCTAAGTCTCTCATGTCTTTGATCCTTTCACTCTCGGGAATGACAGTCAGTAGGGCACGGCTATTGCTTGCCCATTTAGTTAGGTTGAACCCTCCGCTTGTACAGAGACTAGTGAGATCATTGTATAGGGCGACTGCTTGGTCATGACTCGAAACAAATTTCAGGCAGTCGTCTACATGAAAGTTTTTAAGCACTGTATTAACTGCCACAGCAGGTGCATTGCTGCAGTTCTCTTCTGCTGTCTTTCTGAGGGCGAAGTTAGCAACACTAGGTGAAGATTTTGCACTGAACAGATGAACTACCATTTTGTATTCAACTAAGTCTTGGTTCACATCCCCATTCGGCCACCATAGGAAGCGCAGCAGATCTGTGTCCTCCTCGGGGATTTTCACATGATAGTACATGGCTTCTACGATTGTGTCCTTTTACTTGGACTTTATTTTAACGGGCACAATGGGGAGGATGCAATTACCTCCAGCCCCAGTGAGCACATTTGATTCGTGACTCTCTGCCGGTGGTGTATTTTTTGTGTCACTTTCGGTTTCGTTCTCGTCAGCGCGTGTAACTGGCTGCACCGTGTCTTGCACTGCGCTGTGTAACATGCGCGGATGTGGCTTTGAACACAATGAACATACAATTTTTCTGGTACAGTCTTTCCACAAATGACCCTTTCTTAAACATCCGAAACAGAGTCCGTTTCTTTTTAAGAATTCTACTTTGACTTTGTGGGTCTGATCGTTAAAATTTGCGCACTCGTCTAAGATATGGCCCTTTTTACAATATGCGCATGGCTTAGTGAAGGCGCCAACAGCTAATGTACCGGCATTCTTCATTGTAATCGAGTCTTTGTGAATTTTACCAACCTGTCTGACGTTGGTTGCGACGCTGACCCTGGATTTTCCTTGGCCCCTTTGTTTGGGTCCTTGAAGGGTTGCGGCGTCCAGGTCCGTAGAGTGTGCGCTGCTCAGGTGCGCGTTGCTCGATTCAGTGACTGCGCTTTCGTTCGCAGGCTCCGCTCGGCTGTTACCTGTTGAGTTGGAAGGGTGAGAGTGCACGCTGCTCGGGCACGCGCTGCTCGATTCAGTGAGTGCGCTCTTGCTCTTGGGCGATCGGCTGTCGTATTCAGGTTTGTGGCCCGTCCAAGGTGGGCTGCTCGAGCGCTTGCAACTCGGGTTGATGACTCCGCTCTTTGATGCAGGCTGTCGTTTTTCACGACCCTGATAAACCTGTACTTCAGCGTCGACAATTGCGAGCGCAGTTTCTAATTCCAACCTTTCTTTATCAGCCTTTATTTGCTCTTCCTCAGCCTTTAATTGTGCTTCATTCTGTTCTATCGCCCGCCATTCTGCTAAGGCTGCTACTTTAATCAACAAGGCTGCTCTGTTGGCTTCCGCTTTCTTTAGTCGGGCTGAGCATGATGTAGAAGTTACAGACATTTTGGATGCTGCCATTGTCTGTGACACTCTGTCGCCCGGCGAGACACCTTCGCGTGTTCGCGACGTCACAGAGTGGCCCTTAGTGTCCTTGGTGTCCGCTATCCAGCGACCCACCTTAGCTATGAATTCTGTGCAGCTTTGAGCCTCAGGTGCGCCGCAAGCGACCTGATCGCGTTTGTGTTCGTCTTTATGATTGTACACAAGCACATCAACGTTAATTCTCATGAAGTTCTCTCTCTGCTCCCCGTATTCGGGTCTGTACTCAGTTTCAATGATGTCTAACTTACGTGCATAGTTCATAGGTGTCTTTAATGCAGTAGACATTGCATTCAGTCGAATTCGCTTGCCTTTTCTTGCATCCAGCGCCTCGTTGAGGTTCTTTCTGTTCATCTCGTGGAGCGCCGTTAGGCTCCCCAGCCAAGTGCTGGGAGCGTTGTCCTCGTTGTTCGGCATGGTGAAGTTCGACGGCTATTCTCTTTCACTTTCCCTTTCAGCATTCACTTGTTTTCGTTCAAACAGCGGAAAATCTTTTGACTTTATGTAGATGCGGTCATATTATTTCACTAGTTTTGACGCGTAGCTTTGTCTTAAAGTTTCACTCACACGACAGAAGTCCGATCTCTTTGTCTCTTGTAGTTTATTTTGTCAGCATCAAAGAATCAACACTTCATACAGTCGTCTTGAGTAAATCCACTGTGTTTACAGACATCAGTTGCTGCATCTTGCAAATCTCTTACTTTTACAACAACCTGTTTGCTGTATCTTGTAAATTACAGTCTTAGCTTAGGTATATAACAACATTCTTGTTGTATCTTACATTCCCAGCTTACGTTAGCTTACGGTTACAACAACCTAGTTGCTGTATCTTACATTTCTAGCTTACCGGGAGCTCTCACTAGCTGACGGTCAAAAGCTTGTGTTTCCGTAGCCTTCCGTATCTAAACTGAACTCTCTAGCATATCACAGTCACCCAAATGCATGTAATAGTAGAATGACATCACAGACCAACTTACGATTGTCAACTTATGATGCATGACTAAGAAATATAAAGCTTATGGCTTATTAACAAACTTAATGCTTAATGCTTTACTACTCAATAGAACAAGGTAGAATAAATGAAATGACAGCAAATAAAATAAACACAACAACAAATTCATAACAAAATATGATCATATAACCCCAATATTATCATCCCTGCACTGGCTACCTGTTCAGTTTAGAATAAATTACAAAATAGTATTACTTACATACAAGGCCTTAAATGGTTTAGCTCCCACATACCTAACCAGTCTTCTGATGCGCTACAATCCACCACGCGCCTTAAGATCACAAAGCTCCGGACTTCTGGTAGTTCCCAGAATTTCAAAATCTACAAAAGGGGGCGGGGCTTTTTCATATTTAGCTCCAAAGCTTTGGAATAGCCTTCCAGACAGTGTTCGGGGAGCAGACACTGTTTCTCAGTTCAAAAGTAGACTCAAGACGCATCTTTTTAATCTGGCATACACATAACTCATCCCAGTACTCATACTCCAGTACACCTATACCGAATGGCAACTACGCTAATTCTCCCCATCTGTTCTGTATTTCTCTACCCATCCCGAGGCATCGGGAGATTTTGCCAGCTTCAGTAGACAAAGGCCGACCCTGCGAGGTTCCTGAGGCATCCAGAGAAGGACCAGCTCCAGCTGGATTCAGCTTTATGATGGTTGGAGCTACACATGCTGCTCCTGTGCTTCCAGGGATCCAGACCTCATCTGCCCTCTGCACCTACTGACTCATCCCTATGCCGAAATGGTCTTCATGTCAATTTAAATAATTTCTGTCATATTGAATTTTCACCTGCACAACACACAAGATGTTATATCATTTCTATCTGTTATCGCCCAAATGAGGATGGGTTCCCTGTTGAGTCTGGTTCCTCTCAAGGTTTCTTCCTAATGCCATCTCAGGGAGTTTTTCCTTGCCACCGTCGCCGTCACCCTTGGCTTGCTCATCAGAGAAATTTCATTCATTCGTCTCATTATTATCTGCACATTTTTCTCACACATCCTCACTTCCAATTATTTTATTTTCTATAATTATTATTATTATTATTATTATTATTATTTGTTTTTATTTATTTATTTTCTATTATTATTTTATTTATTTATTTATTATTATTATTATTTTTTTCTTTTTTTTTTTTTTTCTTTAATTTTTGTGAAGCTGCTTTGAGACAATGACCATTGTTAAAAGCGCTATATAAATAAAATTGAATTGAATTGAATTGAATAACAAGTGCGATATGGCACTTACAGATGTGATTCTCGCTTTCATGACTCCCAATTAATGTTCATCTTAACCTCAGGACTTACAATTAGCAATATTTCAGTTTTTAATAGTGTGGAGATTCACAAAACACCGTTTCCGTGTAAAAACCTGAACCTAGGGTGCCCCCCAGAGGTCCTGTGGTAAATAAATAAAGAAATTGAATACAAAAATTAAATACAGGAAATAATACTTTCTCTCAAAAGTTATACCTTTTTTTCTTTATAAATGAAAATATGGTTCCTTGAACCTCAAAACTCCTTTTTTAAACAGTTTCCCTTCACACAGGAGAAATTAGCTATAAAAATAAAATAAATGTTCTTTCACAGAAACTATAAACACTAACCATCAAAACAGTCAAATACACAATTGTCTGCACTCAAGTTAAATCAGTTTCAATAAACCCCTATGCCGGCAGTAACTTAAATTAAACAGTCAAAACCTCGTTGCAGGCCTGATTCCGATGCTTGGGAGCGGTGAGACCCTAAACCATGCGCGGTCGCTTCACTCTAGGAGCAAACAAAATGGAGCAGGTACCTGACGTTTCAGAAGAGGGGAAATGACGCTTCTCACACGGACTCGCGCCGACACGCAACCTTTGTCGAATTCATCTTATCCAGATGAAACGTCTCGGGTTACATTTCTGTAACCCTGTTCCCTGAAAGGCGGGAACGAGATGCTGCGTGAAAACACTATGGGAACCAGTTTGTCGCGTTGCCGGTCGTTGAAGCATGCTGTGAAAACACACCAAAGTTTTTGGCTATATATAACCTCGACAGGTGACATCATCTGATTAGATGTAGGTGGAGGTTATAAAAACAGGTGAGCCGGCAACGACCTCAGATTAATTTGTCTGAACAGCCGTCCGGTCACGTGGTAGTGCGGCATTGCGACGCAGCATCTCGTTCCCGCCTTTCAGGGAACAGGGTTACAGAAATGTAACCCGAGACGTTCCCTAGCAAGGCTACACTCGATGCTGCGTGAAAACGCTATGGGAACGAGAATACCAACGCCGCCACACTACAGGTGTCTGGACCCCAAGGTTGTGTAGCGTGTGCGCACAAAGCCAAGAAGGTCTCAGAGCTATGCCTGGGCAGCTAACTCGGGGGCAGTGAGCCCGGAGTAGCATGAACATCCAGATTTATAAATGTAAGAAATGTGTGCGGGGAGGAACCAACCCTTCGCGCCACACAATTACTGCAGGGGATACCTCCTGCTGGTGGGATGATCACCCTGGTTGGGTGAGCCCTGCTTCCCAGAGGCGAAGTGAACCCACGCGCCTCATAGGGCCAGAAATAGAGCCATCATTTCGAGGCAATTGCTGTGCCATGCGAGAAGATAGCCTCTCCAGCTCCCTTGGGCTGGACAGTCATCAGAGACCGCACCCCAGCCTATGAGGGAAGCATCTGTCGTTAGCCTCAGCGACGACAAGATGAACTTAGAGTGGGACCCAGAGTAGAGACCGGGGTCTGAACCACGTAGAAAGGGTACGAAGCACCTGGCGCGTAACCCATATTGGGGATTGGCCCTAGTGATATCCCCTGGTTTTTAGCCACAACTTAGAATGCTCTCATGTGCAGAAGGTCCAAAGGTGTCACCGTGGATACAGCTGCCAGGAGAGCTAGGATGTCTGAAAGTGATGGTCACTTTCTGGTCTAGCTTGTTTTCCTTGAGGGTGTTGAGAATGGGTTCGATATGAGCGGGAGACAGCTGTGCCCGCTTACGACCGAATCCCATATAGCACCCAATGTGTTGTCCTCTGCACAGGAAAGAGCACGCTTTCGTGGCGTTGGGTCCCAGTCCTGAGAACAGAGATGAGCTAGGACGACATGCTGATGTCGAAGCACTAGCCACCGGATGCCCTGGGACTCCCATAAGAACCAGGGCTAAATCCGTGCATTTTGTATGTGTGCGGGTGAGCTAGACCAATGGAAGGACCCGATACTGGTAAGCTTCAAAACAAAAAGGAACAATTAAACAGTCAAATAAAATGCAGGCCTCCAGAAATTAAATACATGTCAGCATACTACATTCAGAATTTATATTTCTCAACATCATACAAGTGAAAATAAAACACATATATTTACACATAGCACAGGGCTACAACTGGAATGAAAGAGATAGAAAGTTTCCTTATCATAACGTGCCTTGTATTGTTTTTAATCGCTCGATACACGACCAATCATTTTTAATGCTATTTTACAAAGGGTAAATACACATGGAATAATTTTATTTGGCTTGTTTATTTATAAATAAAATCTAAAATTAAAACATTCTAGAGTAATTAAAAACAGTGTAGAGTGATTAATAACAATACATGTTATGGTAAGAAAAATCTCATTCCAGGGATTACAAACTGTAACAATGTCAATTTTAGAATTCAGAAGATTTTAAATTTACACAAATGTAAGAAGAGGCCTGAAGCAAGATCCAAGATCCTCCCCAGTTTTCTGAAACCATGAACAGTGGTGATTTTAGTTTCTCCGAGTGTATAGGTGAGAACAGCTGATTCACACTTGGGGAAGGTGTATTATTTGCATTTGAATGTGTCTGACATTGCAAAGCACATGCCGTAACACTGCAAGAACAACAACCTAAAGTAAATAGAAATAAGAGGCCCTGATTATACTGCATAAATATTATTTAGTAAAACAAAATCCGTAATTAGAAAAGCTACACGTGTAGGGTCTTGTGTCATCTTATATTTTGTGTTCTTTAAATTTGTAGTAGACTTATTAACTGAAATAAATTACACTAAACGGGGTTCTGTATTGTTTTCGGTGAACTTGAGCGCGTCAGAAAATGAACCGATACACCTTTTATACTCGCCTCACAGACGTGAAAAATATATACTTATATAAAGCGAAATATCTGCCTTTTATATAAGCTAATAAAAAACTAATTATTAGATTATGTAATTCGTATGAAAAGTGAATTGCAGGCGTGTCCACTGATGCGGAGACAACGGAATGGAAGTGATAGAAAGTTTCCTCATCATAACATGCCTTGTATTGTTTTTAATCACTCTATATACAACCCGTGATTTTTATGCTATGTTAGAGATGGGAAATACAAATGGAATCTTTTTTGTTTTATTTTTCATTTTTTTTAAATAAAATATTAACTTTTATAATATTCAATATTTTATAAAAAATACCAAAGAAAATTATTGTGTATACAGTAGAGTGATTACCACCAATACGATTTATGTTATGATAAGGAAAGTCTATTTCTTCTATTCCAGTAAAACAGTAATAATGTCAATTTTAGAATCTAGAATCCAGACGATGAAATTTGCAAAAATTTAAAAAGAGGCCTGAACTGCAGGTCTTTCAAAATCCAGGTCTTAAAGTGGGGAGGGGTGCATTTCAGTTTTCAGATTCATGGGGTGATGGTGGGGGCAGAAGAGAGACCCGTGTGTGTTTTGTGTCTTAAACCGCTGGCAGCAGACCGCATGAGACCCAAAAAATTAGGAAGACACTTAGGAAGAAATTAGGAAGAAAGCTGGAAGAATACAGACAGCAGGATAATCGCATGATCTGAATCAGTGGACAGCAAAGCACAAATGGCTTTATGCCAGAGCACAAAAACTACAAACGATTGTTGAGCAGCTAATAAACATGGGGTCAATTATGCAAAGATAAGTGCCAACGTAAGCCTTTTATAACAATTGCACGTGTATTTTATCTGTTTTTAACTTGGTGTTGTTTGATCTTATTGGTTTAGAAATTGATATTTCAATAAACAGTAAACTTTCGTTATTATTTTGTTAACAAGTGGGGCTTGAAAATTCGCTTACCCCCTTAAGTGGGGAATGACAGAAAAAGTTTGAGAACCACTGGATACAAACAGAGATATTGATAACTTGATATTCTGTTATTCCAAACAACATTTAACTAATGTTTCTTTTTACTCATTATTATACAATAAATATCAATATCTCTGGTTCAGATTTTTTATTTTTGTTGTATAAAGTTCTCAGATGTGAAAATTACAATCACTGTAGTATTTCTTCGATACAACATATTTTGACATTTTTAAAGACTTATTTCTATTTAAAATTGCGTAGAGTGAAAAATGTCACTTTGCGCCGCCTTGCGGTCATTTCACGAATGACTTTAAACTGCAACTGATTTATTTTGGCTGCTGCCGCCTTTCCACGGCGGTGAGCTCGACGGTAATGAGCAGTCTGGTTGTCCACCTACTGTAAATAGGGATTAATTGTCCTGTAAGGACCAGGGTGAATCAAAGAACAGTTACCTTTGGGACAAGAACCATCATGAGAATAGGGAAAAAAAATTTCTTACAGAGATTCGCAATAAGGATATTTAAAATTGGGCAAGGTATAGACCTGAAAAGTGGTAATCAAGGCCTTGTCTTTTGTGCTAATATGAGAGAGGCTATCGTATAGAGTGTTTTAATAGCAAATCAGTTTTGTTCAATCTACACCCACCAACTGGCTCCAGTTACAATCATAAGAAGACTATGTGTAAGGTTAGAGCTAGCATATTGAAAATTGTTCTTACAAAAGGAACTGATGCATCTGCATGCAGCGATAGTGAGAGTGGATTCATTACCTGGTAAGGGTCTTAATGATGTTTGTCCCACAGCTAAAGGGAAATGTTAACAGTCAATTCAAGATTCATCTTGCATCTTGTAATGTTAACAGACATTACAAGTGTCATGCACACTCAGCCGCGACCGGCACTAGGACCCGGAAGTAAGGCGGTCGCGAAGCTGAAAGCATAAAAGGAAACAAGATGGCGGCGCACATCGCTCTGTCATTGAGTTAAGCCCATGTCTGTTCGGAATCGTTCCAGTATATGTGAGTACTCACTTTCTTGGTTATCTTTTCAGACTGAGTGTGTATTTATAGGACTAGGGTTAGATTGTGTCTTTCCTGTGCTCATTGTGTGTGAGAGTCCTTATAATAAATCGCGTGATTATCCTGCCTGCTCGTGTTTATCCGCGTTTGGGTTTACCATTCACGCTACAGGGCTAACTGCTAAGGCTATCTGTTCATCCCGGTTAGTTCGTGACAGAATGACAGAGCCAGCAGTAAACCCAGCGGATTACGCCCGCCTTCGCGGTGTGGTTGACCAGCATGCTTTGCTCATTAATGCGCTAACCGCGGAGCTCGATTCTCTGCGCCGGAGTGTCCGAGACACCGCGGCCTTGCGCCGCGAGGTCGCGGAGCTTAGGCAGGAGAACGCGGGCCTTCGGGCGGCGGTTAGTGGGCTGGCTAGCGGTCCGCCCGCCGCGTCGGTCGCGGCACCGCACCATCCCCCCCCCCCTTCTGACGTTTTTCTAGCTCTTCCAGATAAATGGGATGGCACGGATGGGAAATGCAGTGTGTTTTTAACATCGCTGGAACTGGTGTTTGAGTTCAATGCCACCAAGTACTCCACTGACCGGCTGCGCATTGCACTCCTCGTCTCGTTGCTATCAGGGCAGGCAGCAGAGTGGGCCACGGCAGTCTTGCGCGCTGACACAGACACTGCGCACTCATATAATGAATTCACCCGTCAGCTCAAGCTAACATTTGAACATCCCGCGGGCGAGGTGGAGACCGACACAAAGCTCTACCACCTGCGACAGGGAGGACTGTCCGTGAGTAGATATACCGCCGAGTTCCGGACCCTCGCTATCCAGACCTCCTGGGGAGACGCAGCTCTCCGGACGTCCTACTTCGAGGGGCTGGCTAATCGTATCAAAGACGAGCTAGCCGGACGAGAGCTCCCAGCCACACTGGAAGGGCTAATCCAGCTAGTCCTCCGGGTCGATCAGCGCCTCCTCTCTCGTCCGAAGCCAGCACCTCGAACCCTGTCGCCATCATCCACTTATACCCACACTGCACCAAGACCACCACCCACCGTCACCACAGCTTTTCCTGGACGTGTCGGATCTCCACCCCCTGCCGTGGTTGACACCGGAGCCGGGGAACCCATGCAACTAGGGCGCGCCTCCCTGACCGTGGCGGAACGCCAGAGACGTTACCGCGAGGGACTGTGCGCATATTGCGGCTCAGCAGCGCACCACCGAGCCACCTGCCCGTCTCGTCCGGGAAACGCCCAGACCCGGTGAGAGATAGGAGAGACTCCCCGGGTACCATACACCTCTCCGCCACCACCGATCACACCGCCACTCGACTCACGGTTCAGGTAACCCTCCACCTTGGCCACAAACGGGTCAGAAGTGCCGCGTTCATCGATTCCGGTGCCGCGGGTAACTTCATTGACTCAACATACGCCAGAGGATTGGGGGTAAAGATTGAGGCGTTATCCCAGCCAATGAGAATCATCTCAGTCGACGGGCGGCCCCTCTCATCCAGCCCCATCACCCAGCAGACTCTACCCATCACTCTCGTCCTCGGCCAACATCAGGAGTCCATACAATTTCACCTCACACCCATATCATCTCCACCCATCATCCTCGGCTATCCCTGGCTCTTACAGCACGACCCACTCATCTCCTGGTCTCAGAACCGGATCCTTCAATGGGGGCCGACCTGTACCGACTTATGCCTACAGGCCCAGGCTGGGACGTGTTCCAGGGAGTCCGAGGCCCCCGACGTCGACATCCACGCCATTCCTCCACCATATCGAGACCTGGCTGAAGTGTTCTGTAAACGCCGGGCCAGCCACCTTCCACCTCACCGACCCTACGACCTAGCCATTGAGCTCCAGCCAGGCTCCAGCCCCCCCCGCGGCCATCTCTACTCCCTCTCTACCAACGAGACCCAGGCTATGGAGGAGTATGTCACCAACGCCCTGCGAAATGGCACCATCAGGCCCTCCTCCTCGCCGGCTGCCGCGGGGTTCTTCTTCGTAAAGAAGAAAGGGGGCGAACTTCGTCCATGTGTCGACTATCGGGGGCTAAATAAGATCACCATTCGGAATCGTCACCCGCTGCCTCTCACCAACTCAGCCCTGGACGCCCTCTCTGGTGCCACCATGTTCACTAAGTTGGACCTCCGGAGCGCCTACAACTTGGTGCGCATCAGAGAGGGTGATGAGTGGAAGACAGCCTTCATCACCCCTACCGGACACTATGAGAGCCTGGTCATCCCATTTGGTCTCTGTAACGCACCCTCGGCCTTCCAAGCTTTCATCAACGATGTCCTCAGGGACATGCTAGGCCGATGGGTGTTTGTCTATCTGGATGACATTTTAATTTATTCACGCACCCCCACTGAACACACCAAACACGTTCGAGCTGTCCTTAAGAGATTGCTCGCCCACCAGCTGTACTGTAAGCTGGAGAAGTGTGCTTTTCACGAGCACTCCACCACGTTCCTGGGTTTTGTCATCTCGCCCCAGGGTGTGGCCATGGACCCGCAGAAGCTGGAGGTTGTACGTCACTGGCCCCTACCCAGGACACTCAAACAGCTCCAACGCTTTCTCGGGTTTGCGAACTTTTATCGTCGCTTTATCCGGGGCTACAGTACAGTTGCAGCACCGCTCACTGCACTTACCAGGCTCTCCAACAGTTCCTTTCGACTCAACCCTACCGCCATCTCAGCTTTTCATCGACTCTGTCATCTGTTCACCACTGCACCCATCCTGCTTCATCCAGATGCCAGCCAACCGTTCGTTGTGGAGGTGGACGCGTCGGAGGTGGGCGCCGGCGCTGTTCTCTCCCAACGAGGTCCAGACCAGAAGCTGCACCCATGTGGCTTCTACTCCAAAAAATTTAACCCCACTCAGCAGCGATACGGTGTGGGGGACCGCGAACTGCTGGGCATAAAGTGGGCCTTGGAGGAGTGGCGTCACTGGCTCCAGGGCGCCAGTGAGCCATTCATCGTCTGGACGGACCACCAAAACCTGATCACCATCCGCAGTTTGAAGCAGTTGAACCCACGACAGGCACGGTGGGCACTGTTCTTCGAACAATTCAACTTCCACCTCTCGTACCGCCCGGGGTCGAAGAACACCAAGGCTGACGCCCTCTCCCGGCAACACGAGCGAGAGACGCCCCGGGCGGACCCCGTGCCTGTCCTTCCACCTACCCGCATCATCGCACCCCTGCAGTGGAACCTGGAGACGAGGGTCCGCCAGGCACTGACCAGGGACCCAGCACCGGCAGGTGTGCCGCCCGGACGGCTCTTCGTCCCCGAACGACTCCGAACTGAGGTCCTCCAGTGGGGCCATTCGTCACCCGTCGCAGGACACCAGGGAAGCCGGAGAACCACCACCTTCATCGGCCGGGCCTTCTGGTGGCCCTCCATGAGGAGGGAAATCACAGAGTTCGTTCGGGCGTGCCCAATGTGTGCCAGGGCGAAGGACATTAACCAACCAACTCCAGGGGAACTCCAACCACTCCCAGTTCCCCGTCGACCCTGGTCCCACATTGCCGTGGATTTCATCACGGGCCTGCCGGATTCAGATGGAAGAGACGTCATCCTGACCATTGTGGATCGCTTCTCCAAGGCAGTGCACCTGGTGGCCCTCGCCGGACTCCCGTCAGCGAAGGAGACAGCCGAGCTGATTCTGGAACACGTAGTCCGATTGCATGGGTTCCCAAAGGACATCGTCTCGGACAGAGGTCCCCAGTTCACCGCCCGGTTCTGGAAGGCCTTCTGCCGTCTGATCGATTCGTCCTGCAGTTTGTCTTCCGGCTACCACCCTCAGACGAACGGTCAGACGGAGCGAACCAACCAACAGCTGGAGCGCTACCTGAGATGTTTTGTGTCGGACCGCCAGCGCTCCTGGGCCCGCTACCTCAAGTGGGCCGAGTTATCCCATAACCTCCATGTCTCCTCAGCCACCAACCTGAGTCCATTTGAGGTGTGCTATGGTTTCCAGCCTCCAATGTTCACCCACCAGGAACCGGAGGTTGACGTACCATCGGCCCAACAGTTGGTTCGCCGGTGCCGGCGGCTATGGCACCAAGCCAACCTCGCCATCCGACGCACCAACGCCAACTATGTGGCCCAACACCGCCGCCGGCACCCCCCGGGACGATTGTACCACGTAGGTGACAAAGTGTGGCTATCAACCAGGAACCTCCACCTGCACACCGAATCCAAAAAATTATCACCAAGATTCATCGGGCCATACCGCATAACACTCAGGATCAACCCTGTCACCTACCGGCTCCAGCTGCCTGCGGCGCTCCGGATCCACCCCGTCTTCCATACCTCACAGTTGAAACCATTCACCACCTCACCCATGGTTCCACCCACCCCCCCTGCTCCTCCTCCCCGAATCATTGACGGCGGTCCCGCCTACACCGTGCGACGGATCCTCGACTCGCGCCCTCGGGGCAGGGGCACCCAGTATCTGGTCGACTGGGAGGGCTACGGCCCCGAGGAGCGGTCCTGGGTTCCGGCTCGCTTCATCCTCGACTCCGGGCTCATTAGGGACTACCGTCACCGGGTATCCTCCACCCCTGGACCGTCCGGAGTCGGTCCTGGACGGGGGGGCACTGTCATGCACACTCAGCCGCGACCGGCACTAGGACCCGGAAGTAAGGCGGTCGCGAAGCTGAAAGCATAAAAGGAAACAAGATGGCGGCGCACATCGCTCTGTCATTGAGTTAAGCCCATGTCTGTTCGGAATCGTTCCAGTATATGTGAGTACTCACTTTCTTGGTTATCTTTTCAGACTGAGTGTGTATTTATAGGACTAGGGTTAGATTGTGTCTTTCCTGTGCTCATTGTGTGTGAGAGTCCTTATAATAAATCGCGTGATTATCCTGCCTGCTCGTGTTTATCCGCGTTTGGGTTTACCATTCACGCTACAGGGCTAACTGCTAAGGCTATCTGTTCATCCCGGTTAGTTCGTGACAGATAGCGCGATCATCATTCTGGTCATCCCGGTTAGTTCGTGACAACAAGATTCATCAACTGATTTATTTTGGCTGCTGCCGCCTTCCACAGCGGTGAGCGCGACGGTAATGAGCAGTCTGGTTGTCCACCTACTGTAAATAGGGATTAATTGTCCTGTAAGGACCAGGGTGAATGAAAGAACAGTTACCTTCGGGACAAGAACCATCATGAGAATAGGGAAAAAATGTTTTGTTACAGAGATTCGAGTGTGTGTTCCCAAGAAAAACAGAACCATTGCCTATGAAGCAATAAGGATATTTAAAATTGGGGAAGGTATAGGCCTGAACAGCGGTAATCAATGCCTTGTCTTTTGTGCTAATATGAGAGAGGCTATCGTATAGAGTGTTTTAATAGCAAATCAGTTTTGTTCAATCTACACCACCAACTGGCTCCAGTTACAATCATAAGAAGACTATGTGTAAGTTTAGAGCTAGCATTTTGAAAAAGGAACTGATGCATCCGCATGCAGTGAGAGTGGATTCATTACCTGGTAAGGGTCTTAATGATGTTTGTCCCACAGCTGAAGGGAAATGTTAACAGACATTACAAGATTCATTTGTGTATTGTCTCGCGGTCCAATTAGCGAATTGCCAAAAGACATTATTGTGTGGGTGCGGCGGTATTATGTGTACGCTCAGGATCATTACGGTCAAAAGGCATTACATTCTTAGGTGGCTCATAAGAACTACTAGTGCTGAACTATTTCCTTTCTTGACGCTACGGTGCTCAGAGTGCGGGCATGCCCAATCAGCACTCATCCCACCTCACGAGACACCAAGACACTACCAAAACCAAAACTAAGATTGAAAGAGAAAAGGCACAATTCACAGTTGGACTGACTGCCGACTGTAGAGTTTCAACAGGAAGCTCAGGATGCTCATACTTCCTGTTATGGCTCAAGCAGGGTGGTTTCGTTTTCAGCGTTTTCGTTTTCAGAGAGATCTCACAAAACAACATACAAGGCAGTGTTCAGAGCGACATCCAAAAATGTATTGCCAGATAGGGGTATATATAGAGCAGTACAAACAAGTATGTGCATCACACTGTTTCTGGGCAGATAATGTAATCATGAGTGTACTGTATGTGCAGGTGATACAATGTCCGAGGTTCACAGAAATAAAATGGATGTTATTCGTGGAAATACTGGTTCTGCTGCAGAGAGAGGTCCGGTCACAACCTGTACAAAGTCTTCTTTCACCCTATAAGGAAGAGGATCATAGTTTGCAGCAAGTATGTGCAGGGGTGCAATAAAATACATGCATATTAATGTAGCTTTCAACATAAGCATAGGAGTATACAACTTTCAGCATGGATAATAGATTCATAGAATGATAAACACACATGAGAAGACACATTATGAGTCATCCTTAGAAATGCTACTCATATTCTGTATATTCTCAACACCGACCAACTCCACAAACCGTCTAACCTTCTTTGAAGAGACTGAAGTCAGTGTACTTTTATTACTTTAGAGCTGCATCCGCACTAAGATGCTTTTTACAATGATCTTTTGTACTTCGTCATTGTATAATCTTCAAAGGAAAAGTGAAACTGACATTTCTGAGTCACACCCAATTTTGGGTTTTTATCCAAGACATAAGACACAAGACGCACAGCAGGAGCAGCAGTGTACAGGTACAACTCTACAGCCAGAGCAGAACAAACAGTAAGTGACAAACACATTTCATTTAATATATTAGAATACCTTGATTGTGTTTCTGCCTTGGCCAGGGATTAAAGTTACTGAAAGAGAAGGCTCAGTGATCTCTCTAGATTTTATTCTGCAGTTTAACTGATAGACCCTCCACCATTCACTAAGTAGAAATAAAGCAACATGGCAGGTTCAGTTAGGGGGAAAAAATTGAGTTTATCTTCAAGATTAGCAGATAAGGTCATTATCAGGTAAGGCCATGGCTGGGCCTTTATTTTACAGAGATGTTTCATATTTTCCACATGCCGCATGAATTGTTGATTACAACAATTGTATTGCAGCAACTTTTACATAAGTTTGTTCCTTCACTGCATTTTTTTTCTATTATAACACAATTCTGTTCATCATGATTCACAATTACTTAACATGCTTTTGAACAAAATAAATGTGGGAAAAAAATGATCTATTTAGTCACATTTATACACAGAACTTGAGCAACAACACATTTGAGGTGACCTTCACAGAGGGGCAGTATCATGAATTGGGTAAGAAAATTGAGAACTAATAGAAACAGCAGTTCACAAAACAATAAGTTAAGCTTTATTAAATTTTTCATCATGATGTACAGTGGTTACTCAATCGGAATGGTTATTACCGTCGCGCTCACCGCCGTTTAAAGGCAACAGCGGCCAAAATTAATCAGTTGCATTTCAAAGTCATTCGTAAAATGGCCGCCAGTCGGCGCAAAGTGACATTTTCATTCATCGCAGTAAATACAACAGTGATGTTGATTTCCACAACAAACATGAAAAATCTGAACCAGAGCTATTGATGTGTACTGTACAATAATGAGTAAAAAAAAATTTATAGTAGATTTATTAACTGAAATAAATGACCATATTTTTCAAGAGAATTTTCAAGCCCCACTCGTCAAACAAAATTATAACGAAATCGGCCAAGTTTACTATTTATTAAAATATAAATTTCTAAATCAATAAGATCCAAGTTATTATTATAACAGGCTTACTTCGTCACTTATCTAGAGCTTGCTTTCAAAGTCGAGTGGCTTATTAACATGACTGGGGTGCATTGTCCCTAAGTGCCTGATTGGTGTAGTGGTTAGAGCGCTTGGTCAGGGATACACGAAGTGCCGGTTCGAATCCTGGGAGATGTTGTTTTAAAAATTGTTGTATTTTAATTATAGCAAAATTAAAATAAAACAAAATAAAATGTTTTATTTAGATTTTGCTTCAGCATACTATAGGAAAAACAGCAAACTCGCACGCAACCAGTTTGTATTCTTTAAATTTAGGGGAGTGACGACTCTGTGTGTGTGTGTGTGTGTGTGTGTGTCATTATACTGATGAAAAGTGGTGGATTATTGAGTGAAATGAGGCTGAGCTGAAAGATGTTAGGCACATCAGTCACTTAACCCCAAATAAAAGGTATTTCTGAGTGTTCTTATATATTTGTAAAATAACAGATATACAAACAGTGCGCACTGAATATTAAACCTATACCAGGCACGATGATTTTTTTTGTTTGTTTGCTGTTTTTTCTATAGTATGCTGAGCAAAATAAAAAACATTGGTTAGTTTTCGTTTAGAAAGACTGTTTGTATCTGATTATTTGTATTATTAAAGAACAACAGCACAAACAACAACACAAGGGCTTGTAAGAAACATTTTTATTATTTTGACAAGAGTTAAATTTGACAAACACTAATAACAGGTGCAGGATTATTTTCTATTGTCTAAATAAGAAATATTTTCTAAACATGGGTTATTGTTGTTTATTTACAATATTTGTTAATTTAATATAAAGCCGGTATCGTTATCCTCCTTTTTATTTTCCTATATAGTCTAATAAAGTTTTCCAGAGCGTGGAGAAGTTTTGTTGTACTAAATAATATTTATGCAGCATCAGGGCCTTCTATTCCTATTAATTTTAAGTTGTTGTTTTAGTGTTACTCTGTGTGCTTTACACAGACAGACACCATTCAAGTGCAGATACTTCACACCTCCCCATGCCTTCTCACCTCTACATTCAGATAATCTACAAATAACTGTAAATAGCACCCCTCCCCATTCACATGACTCTTCTTACTTACGTCTTACTACTTACTGTTCTTTACAGATTTTCCTTATCATAACATGTGTTAGATAGTTTTTTTTTTATCACTCTATACACAATACTTTGCTATTTTTATAGATGTTGAGCATCGTGAGCAAGCCCGAGATCATATTAACGGTAATTATCACCAGCCTGCATGAATAGGCGGCTCACGAGTAACGTGAGTTGGGCACACACCAATCGATTTGACTATCGTTACTCGCTCACTCCGTAGGCTCCCTGAATAGGCGGGAAAGGGATGGAGCCGCGTATTCGTGCCGGCTGGCGATAATTAACGTTAATATTCATTCATTCGTCTCATTATTATTATCTGCACATTTTTCTCACACATACACACTTCCAATTATTTTCTTTTCTCTCTCTCTCTCTCTCTTTCTCTCTCTCTCTCTCTCTATATATATATATATATATAATTTTTCTTTTTTTTTTATTTATTTATTTAATTTTTTTTTCTTTTTTGTTGTTATATTTCTTTAATTTTTTTGAAGCTGCTTTGAGACAATGACCATTGTTAAAACGCTATATAAATAAAATTGAATTGAATTGAATTGAATATGATCTCGGGCTGAGCCTTGTTTCACTGAATAATCCACCACTTTTCATCAGTATAATGACACACACACACACACGCAGCAGCAGACCAAGTCGTCACTCCCCTAAATTTAAAGAATACAAACTGGTTGCGTGCGAGTTTGCTGTTTTTTCTATAGTATGCTGAAGCAAAATCAAAATAAAACATTTTATTTTGTTTTATTTAAATTTTGCTATAACTAAAATAAATTTTTTTTAAAAGAACATCTCCCAGGATTCTAACCGGCGCTTTGTGTATCCCTGACCGAGCGCTCTAACTGCTACACCAATCAGGCACTTAGGCACAACGCACCCCAGTCACGTTAATATGCCACTCGACTTTGAAAGCAAGCTCTAGATAAGTGACTAAGTAAGCCTGTTATAATAATAACTTGCTCTTATTGGTTTAGAAATTTATATTTCAATAAAACCCTACACACTTCTTTTCTAATTACACGTGATAAAATCTAAAGGCTCACTGTGTTAATAATTATTGTGCTTAAATTTTATCCTAATAAGATTTGATTTAATTTTAATTCTACATTTGTACTGTAATTTTAGTACTGTGATTATGAATTCGGTCAACTACAGTGTTTCACTTGATGTTATCGGCTACTACGTGTATTATTTAATGGAACGCGTCTCATTAATGCGGCAGAGAATGAACTAAGGCATGAGGCGTCAGTCTGTAGTTATATAGCGCCACTCAGTGGTAAAAGCCAGCAAATGCACAAACCCAAATGCTGTCACCGAGCGCAGCGACGGTAAAAATGAAGCTCCGATTAGGTGACCACTGTATGCGCTTGTCAGAATATAGTGACAGTATTATGATGTTACTTATTTAAGTTAAGTAAAAGATAAGCAAAAGATATGCTCTATTTATGTGGATTGGAATTTGATTTTATATTTTGCCTTGACTTTTATAGCAGAGGAAGTGTTTTTTTGGCCACAAAATCCACACACTAACCCCGGAACCAGACCCAATACCAGATCCTGGTAAGTTACTGTTGGAACATAATTGATATGCAAAATCATAGAAAGAAATATGTATAGTGTCATGAAAGTGTTAAAATTATTTAATTAATCTTGCTTGCTTTTTTTTAATTTTTTTTTTAAAGAATTGGATCGTCCATGGCGGCCAGTGACATGGAGGTAATAGCAGTGACTACAAAAGGACAGAAATACAAAATCATTGTGTGCTTAAATCTGTAATTAATAGATTAAGAAAATATGTTAATCTCTTGGTTTACTTTTCAAACAGTGAAGATAATAAGAATCAGATGTTGAGGACAGTGAAGGATTTCCAGCCAGGTGCTGCAGAAGTCAGGGAGCTAAAGATTCTGCTTCATGGTCCAATTGGAGCAGGAAAATCAAGTTTAATTAACTCCATCAACACCAGCCTTCAAGGACGCAATACCGTCACTGCACTGGCAGATTCATCAACTGGTACAAGTACGAGCTTCACTTTAGAGGTAACCAAACATCCATGTCAGATATTGTGTGTAATAATATTATCTGTAAAATCTAGACCTTGTTTACTTGAACTTGTTGTTGTAAATGTTCTAGTCCCAGTAAATTCTTATTTATTATACCTTTATATATAGTACAGTTTGATCTATATGGACATTAGTAACATTTTAAATGTGTGTTAGAAAATCTTAACATAATCTTTAATTCAATTCAATTCAATTCAATTCAATTTTATTTATATAGCGCTTTTAACAATGGTCATTGTCTCAAAGCAGCTTCACAAAAATTAAAGAAATTTAACAAAAAAATAAATAAATAAAATAAAATAAATAAATTAATTAATTAAATAAATAAAAAAATTAAATAAAATAATAATAATAATAATTATAGAAAAGAAAATAATTGGAAGTGTGGATGTGTGAGAAAAATGTGCAGATAATAATAATGAGACGAATGAATTAAATTTCTCTTTATATCTTGTATTTTATTTTAAGTTTAAAACTCACAAGCTGAAGAAAGCTGGACCTGGATCTTTCTATCCATTTGTCTTCATGGACATCATGGGTCTGGAACCAGATAAGTCAAGTGGAGTACAAACCAAAGATATAAAGAAAATATTAAAGGGTCATGTGAAAGACGGCTACACTGTAAGTTCATACTTTACTATAATTTTCTGGTATTTACAGGTTGCTTTTTTATGTAAAACTCAATAATGAAAACTAATAAATATGATGAACACATAAAGAAGCATGTGAGAGCATCCTTAGATATTAATCCAGTGCACGTCTTCTTATTCATGCTCCACCAGGGAGTAAATATAACTGATCTCTTTCTAATAGGGATCAGGAACTTTCAATAAAATGAATATTAAAACATTAGATCATTGTATATGTAAGTACTGTACATGTAGTGCATCAAGAATATCACAGTGGTAATACTATGGTAATACTTAATTTCAGGTCACAGGCTCACAGGACACACTATGTTGCATGACCGCGACCACCTGTATTATGTTTTGGTCTAATTAGCATACAGTACCTATTTAAGTCACACATGGTATGGTCCTCTGTATGTGTTACATGTCCATGTTACTGTCTTGCCTTGTTCATTTTTCATGGTTTTCTGTTATCTTCCCTGTAAATAAATATAATTGCTTTTGCCAACATCCTTGAGGAAGTGTAAAGAATTTGACAAGATAGTACTATGAGCACTCAGGTATGAAATATATACATGGCGAAACATCACCAGTACTGCAAAGAAAATGCAGTGAATCCCAGAATGTTCAGCCTTACAAATTTTGATAATATGCTGACAGCTTTTTAACCCAATTCCAATCACTTTAAATCTCTGTAATTATTTTTGGTGCTTTTCCATGGACAATAATTTGACTAGGGCTGCAACAACTAATCGATAAAATCGGTAATTATCGATAATGAAATTCGTTGTGCACTCCAAGTCCTCCAAGGTACGGGAGCAATTTACATTAAACACCACTTATCGGGCGTTAAAATCAAGCGCAGAGGGTTTTCTACACATAGGAGTCAATGAGATTGTTCACACGGGCTTTGGTGACGTGCGTTTGTCCGGCTGCGCGTTTATACGGCGTCAAAAAAAATGTTGCACGCAGCTTTTTCTTGCTGTTCAAATCCCAACGAACGCAAGGAAAACATTTTATGCTCCAGAGGACCGGATATATCCCATGATCCTACATGCTATACCGGTCCTTCTCAAAAAATTAGCATATTGTGATAAAGTTAATTATTTTCTGTAATGTACTGATAAACATTAGACTTTTATACGTTTGAAACGTTATTCTGTATTTCTTAGAATAACAAGATGGCGCCGGTGTATGTGGCCGTCTGTTGCTCTTTTGGTTGCTTGTTTGGCTGTTGGGTTTACCTCTGTTCCTGACCTGCTGCACGCGTCTAACTTATGACAGTCAAGCACTTTCGGATATCCGTAACTCGGTTGCTGAGACTACTACGATCTACAACTTAGAGGTGGACCGTTTTTTTGATAAACAACATGAGTCGCTTTGAACGGATATCCTGGATTGTGTTTACTGCTGGCCCACTAACTTCTTGCGGAGAAAGCGGAGGAGGAAACGGGGCAACCGCGGAGGTTATATCGTAAAGCTGAAAGCCTATCGGCGGGATGGTTTTCTATCGGTTCCCCCCCGTGCCTCATTTTATGGTGGCTCTACTATCTGGCGCCCGCTGGATCGGGTTTACCGATGGCTTCGTCCAGTTTTCCCCCTGCATTTGAGTCCGGGTTCTTGGTACCAGTCTCCGCCTGGTTGGCCTCGGCTACCGTCAACGTGGAGTAACGCACGGAAATCTGCGCTCACTGAGTAGAGCCTCCTCATCCTCTGTTATTATTCCCGCACCGAAGTTGGCATTAATAAATGCTCGCTCCCTGGTGAACAAGACCTTTTTATTAAATTATTTTTATTCTTCTCACAACCTGGATTTTATGTTCATCACGGAATCCTGGATAAAGGTGGGTGATTGAACTCCTTTTGCGGATCTGGTCCCTGTTGACTGTAAATTTTTTAACTCCCCCCACTTTTGTGGGCGTGGAAGTGGGATTGTAACTATTTTAAAGAACTCCTTTTCTGCATGATGCAGGCTGGGTCCCACAACGGCCTTCTCCAGTTTTGAAGCTCAGCTTCTTTACTTAGACTGGAATGGGCCTGTCGGTTTAGGGGTAATTTACCGCCCGCCTCACTCCACTAAGGATTTTATACAGCAGTTTCCTGAATTTATTGGCAATATTGCCACAACGTGTGATCGTTTTGTGTTGGTAGGCGACTTTAATATCCATGTTTGCTGCCCGTCAAATCCACTCTCACGTGATTTCCTCAATCTTATTGACGCTTTTAATCTCACTCAGTGGATCAACAGCTCTACTCACATTCAGGGACATACGCTGGATCTTGTACTCTCTTATGGGCTTGATGTGACTGATATTGTGCTCTCAGACTTTCTGCTCTCCGACCATAAACCCATATTATTTTCAATGTCTGTTCCTGATCTTTCTCACTTTTCTAATGCATCTGCTACTGTCTCGGTTCTATTCTCCACAGTTTAGCTCAAACTTCAACTTGTGCTTTACTGAACTTTTCTCAGAGATGCACTTGGATCAACCTTTATTGGACTTGGATGCTGATCAACATCTTAGCCTCTTGAATTCTGCCTGGCTTGAGGCAGCTAATGTATCTGCCCCCCTCAAACCTCATAAGAAGAAACCAAAATCTGAACTGTGGCAAAACTCTGAGATTCATCTTTTAAGGCAAATCTGCAGAAAGGCAGAACAAAAATGGAAAAAGGACAGGTTACATATTTCTTTTCAGTTACAGTATTTAAAGATTCGCTTACATCTTACCAATCTGCTGCTAAATCTGCAAAAGCTGCATATTTCTCTAATATAATTGAAACAAATCATTCTAAACCTAAGGTTTTGTTTTCAATTATTTGGTCTGTTGTTAATCCTTTTTCTAATACCTTGACTGTCGCTTCTGATGCTGTTTGCGAAGGATTCTTGAGATTCATTAATGACGAAATTAAAACCCTAAGACTTGGCATTTGCCCTACCTTAACATTAAAGGATTCACCTACTGTACCACGCCTTCTGTCCGTACTTCTTGGGAGGTTTTTGAACCCATCAATGTCCAGGTTTTGAAGCAGGTCATTGACAGGCTTAAACCCTCTTCTTGCTCTAACAATATCATCCACCCAAGATTCCTAAGTTCAATTCTGGATTCGATTGGGCCAGGCTTGGTATCCTTTATCAATAAATGTCTTCAAACGGGCTGTGTTTCGGCCAATCTTAAGGTGGCTACTGTTACTCCTCTGCTCAAGAAGCCTTCACTGGATTCCTCTGCCCTAAAGAATTTTCGGCCTATCTCTGTCTTACCTTTTGTTTCTAAGGTTTTGGAGAAAATTGTGCTGGACCAATTACAATGTTTTGTGACTAACATGGGTATTCACGAGGTTTTTCAATCTGGTTTTAAGTCTGCTCATAGTACAGAGTCCGCCCTTTTGAGAGTGCTAAATGATATTTATGTCTCCACTGACTCTGGAGACTCTGTGATTCTGCTTCTCCTGGATCTATCGGTGGCCTTTGATACTGTCGATCACTCTATACTACTATCTAGATTAGAGTCTTGGGTGGGTCTAAAAGCGAATGTTTTGAAATGGTTTCAGTCATATTTGTCTGACAAAGTTTTTAGTAAAGATGGGTAATTTCACTTCTTCCCTGGCATCTTTGACCTGTGGTCTTCCACAAGGCTCTACTCTGGCTCCATCTTTGTTCTCTCTCTATATGCTACCTCTGGGTTCTATCTTACGGAAATATGATGTATCTTTTCATTTCTATGCAGATGATACTCAAATTTATCTTCCCATGAAAAGAAAGAACGTTACTGCTACTACTAATCTTTTGCAGTGTTTAGAGGAGGTTAAATCATGGCTAGCTCAAAACTCTCTCTTTCTAAATGAAGACAAGACCGAGGTAATTGTTTTTGGTCCTAATGAGAACTCTCAGAGTTTCAGCCCTGATCTGGACAGTTTATCTGTCTTCAGAACATCACAGGTGCGTAACCTGGGTGTTCTCATTGACCAGCATTTAAAATTTGATAAACATATCAGTGTTTATCAGCTTCGACTACTCGCAAAAATGAAACACTTCCTCACCCCCAAAACTCTAGAAATGGCAGTTCATGCGTTCATTACAGCTCGTCTAGATTACTGCAATTCATTATACTGCGGTATCTCCAAATCTCAAATTGCTCGCTTACAACTTGTCCAAAATGCAGCAGCAAGATTTCTTCGTAAATGTTGTAAACATGATCACATCACTCCGATTCTGAAAGATCTACACTGGCTGCCAGTCTCTCAGAGAATTAATTTTAAAATCCTCGTCTTTGTGTATAAATCATTACACAACCTAGCACCAGTTTACCTCTCCGATCTTCTTCACCTTTACTCTCCTTCTAGAACACTAAGATCTTGTGATCAGGCTTTATTAGTAGTCCCACGCGTGAGGCTCAAGCGCAGAGGGGCACGGGTGTTTGCGGTAGCAGGGCCTCAACTTTGGAATATTTTTCCTTTAGAGATCAGACTGGCACCTTCTCTATCCTCTTTTCCTTGCTCAAAAAAATTTTTTTTCCTTAGCATATTAATTCCGCTATATAGCAGTGTTAAACAGGTTGTGCTACTTTTGTGTTTATTGTTTTCGGGGTGTGTTTTATGAGTATGTTTTTATGTGAAGCACTTTGGTCAGCCTGACGGCTGTTGTAAATGTGCTATACAAATAAATTGAACTTGAACTTCATATATTTTAGATTCATTACACACAAACTGAAGTAGTTCAAGACTTTTATTGTTTTAATATTGATGATTGTGGCATACAGAAAATCTAAAAAAAATTGAGCGTCGTTCTCGTTCTGCAATGGTCAGGGATGCGCGCCCTAATTGCATGGGTTCCCCGGCTCCCGTGTCAACCACGGCAGGAGGTGGAGAACCGACATGTCCATAGGTGGTATTGGTAGCGGGACTTGATGGTCGTGGAGGGGTGAAGGCGAAGGTGGGTGCTGGCGACAAGGTTCTAGGGGCTGGCCTCGGGCGAGAGATGAGGCGTTGGTCAATTCGGAGGGCGAGTTGGATTAAACCCTCCAACGTGGCAGGAAGCTCTCGCCCGGCTAGTTCGTCTTTTATCCTGGAAGCCAGTCCCTCGTAGTAGGATGTCCGGAGCGCTGTGTCTCCCCAGGTGGTCTGGACGGCGAGTGTTCGGAATTCGGCGGTGTAGCGACTCACAGACGATCCTCCCTGCCGCAGGTGATAGAGCTTTGTGTCGGTCTCCACCTCGCCCGCAGGGTGTTCAAAAGTTAATCTGAGTTGGTGGGTGAACTCAATTCAATTCAATTCAATTCAATTTTATTTATATAGCGCTTTTAACAATGGTCATTGTCTCAAAGCAGCTTCACAAAAATTAAAGAAATTAAAAAATATATATATATATTATATATTATATATATATAGAATAATTATATATAAAGTAATAAATAAATAAATAAAATTATAATAGAAAATAAATAAATAAAAACAAATAATAATAATAATTATAGAAAAGAAAATAATTGGAAGTGTGGATGTGTGAGAAAAATGTGCAGATAATAATGAGACGAATGAATGAAATTTCAATGATGAGCAAGCCAAGGGTGACGGCGACGGTGGCAAGGAAAAACTCCCTGAGATGGCATTAGGAAGAAACCTTGAGAGGAACCAGACTCAACAGGGAACCCATCCTCATTTGGGCGATAACAGATAGAAATGATATAACATCTTGTGTGTTGTGCAGGTGAAAATTCAATATGACAGAAATTATTTAAATTGACATGAAGACCAGTTCAGCATAGGGACGAGTCAGTAGGTGCAGAGGGCAGATGAGGTCTGGATCACTGGAAGCACAGGAGCAGCATGTGTAGCTCCAACCATCATAAAGCTGAATCCAGCTGGAGCTGGTCCTTCTCTGGATGCCTCAGGAACCTCGCAGGGTCGGCCTTTGTCTACTGAAGCTGGCAAAATCTCCCGATGCCTCGGGATGGGTAGAGAAATACAGAACAGATGGGGAGAATTAGCGTAGTTGCCATTCGGTATAGGTGTACTGGAGTATGAGTACTGGGATGAGTTATGTGTATGCCAGATTAAAAAGATGCGTCTTGAGTCTACTTTTGAACTGAGAAACCGTGTCTGCTCCCCGAACACTGTCTGGAAGGCTATTCCAAAGCTTTGGAGCTAAATATGAAAAAGCCCTACCCCCTTTTGTAGATTTTGAAATTCTGGGAACTACCAGAAGTCCGGAGCTTTGTGATCTTAAGGCGCGTGGTGGATTGTAGCGTATCAGAAGACTGGTTAGGTATGTGGGAGCTAAACCATTTAAGGCCTTGTATGTAAGTAATACTATTTTGTAATTTATTCTAAACTGAACAGGTAGCCAGTGCAGGGATGATAATATTGGGGTTATATGATCATATTTTCTGGATCTAGTGAGAACCCTGGCACCTGATTTTTTGATTAACTGAAGCTTGTTTATTGAGGATGCAGGACAACCACCTAGTAATGCATTACAATAGTCCAGTCTGGAGGTCATGAATGCATGAACTAGTTTTTCTGCATCAGATACGGATAAGATGTTCCTAAGTTTAGCAATATTTCGAAGATGGAAAAAGGCTGTTTTTGTGATATTTGAAATGTGATTTTCAAAAGACAAGTTACTGTCTAATATTACTCCCAGATCTTTTACTGCTGAGCTGGTAATAACAGTACATCCTTCTAAGCGCAAGCTGAATTGTGAAAGCTGTTGTGTGCTGGTTTTTGGGCCAATAAGTAATATCTCTGTCTTATCTGAATTTAATAAAAGAAAGTTATTGGTCATCCAAACTCATTATATGAGTGGGCGGTGTCTGTGTCTGCCCGAAGAACTGCCGTGGCCCACTCTGCTGCCTGCCCTTTTAGCAACGAAACGAGAAGAGCAATGCGAAGGCGATCGGTGGAGTACTTGGTGGCATTAAACTCAAACACCAGATCGAGAGCTGTCAGAAACACGCTGCACTTCCCGTCCGTGCCGTTCCACTTCTCTGGTAGAGAAAGAAAAACATCAGAAGGAGGAGGGGGGGGGGATGCGGCGCCGCGGCCCCCGCGGCGTGCGATCGAGCAGTGACGTCATCAACAGCTGCGCGGAGATTCGTATTCTCCCGCCGGAGCTCAGCGACCTCGCGGCGGAGGGAAGCGAGATCCCCGGTTAGCTGATTGATTAACGCCGCATGCCGATCTACAACGTCGCAGAGACTCGCATAATCCGCTGGGTTTACCGCGGAGGGCTCAGTCATTCTGTCAAGATGGACTAACCTGAGGTGACCAGAAGACGTACCTTTAGCGGTTAGCCCAATGTAGCGTGGAGGATAAACCCAAACGCGGAAGGAAGCGAGCAGGCAGGATAACCACGCGATTTAGTTTAAGGACTCTCACAAAAACGGAGCAAGGGAAAAACACAAATTTAACCCGCGTCCTAGAAATACACACACAATAGCAAAAGACAACGGAACCAACATGTGAGTACTCACGGTTTGCTGAAACGACAACTGGAGCTGACATGGGCCGAACTCAATGACTGAGCGGTAAGCCATCGTTTGTTTACCTCTTTTATACTTCCTGGTTTTGCGCCCGTCTTACTTCCGGGTCCTAGTGCCGGGCGCAGATTGCGTGTGCATGACAAGACACAAGAATCTGCAAAAGGATTCCCGACCAAGTATTGAGTGCAGAACTGAACATAATTATTTGAATGTTGACTTTTTTTGTATTAAAAACACTTTTCTTTTATTGGTCAGATGAAATATGCAAATTTTTTGAGATAGGGATTTTGGGTTTTCATGAGCTGTATGCCACAATCATCAATATTAAAACAATAAAAGGCTTGAACTACTTCAGCTTGTGTGTAATGAATCTAAAATATATGAAAGTCTAATGTTTATCAGTACATTACAGAAAATAATCAACTTTATCACAATATGCTAATTGTTTGAGAAGGACCTGTACATAGGGAAATGAGAAAAAAAGCAAAATAAAGAGGGTGAACCCAGTAGCGTCAGGTTTTTTTCTCTCCCTACGTCGCCGTATTACGAGAATTTTTAAAACAATAAGATTAATGTCTAGTATAGCAAAATGGTCTATATATACACTACCGTTCAGAAGTTTTAGATCACTTGCAAATTTCTTTGTTTTTGTTTAGTGATTTATTTTCTACATTCCACAACAATACTGGAGATTTCAAAACTATAAAATAACACATATGGAATTAGGTAATTACGTAACAACAAGAAAAACAACAGTTAGTTGTTATTTTAAGACACAGAGGTCGGCCTTTCTGTAATAGTTCCTGCAAGAACAGTATTGTCAAGTGCATTTGTAAAAAAATCCGTCAAGCACCATAATGAAACTGGCTCTCATGAAGGCCGTCCCAGGAGGGCGAGACCAAAACCTACCTCTGCTGCAGACGAGAAGTTCATTTAGAGTTATCAGCCTGAAAAATGACCAATTAAGAGCACCTCAGATTAGAGGCATTATGAAGTCTTTACAGAGCAGAAGTAGCAGAAACATCTCAATATCAACTGTTCAAAGGTGATTAATGCATTTTTTGGACGCCTTCAGCTTTACAATGTAGAAAGAAATAAACATCAGGAACCATCATGGAGTTAGAAAGTGATCTAAAACTTTTGCATATATATATATATATATATATATATATATATATATATATATATATATATATATATACAGTAGTGTGAAAAACTATTTGCCCCCTTCCTGATTTCTTATTCTTTTGCATGTTTGTCACACTTAAATGTTTCTGCTCATCAAATACCATTAACTATTAGTCAAAGATAACATAATTGAACACAAAAGGCAGTTTTTAAATGAAAGTTTACGTTATTAAGGGAGAAAAAAAACTCCAAATCTACATGGCCCTGTGTGAAAAAGTGATTGCCCCCCTTGTTAAAAAATAACTTAACTGTGGTTTATCACACCTGAGTTCAATTTCTGTAGTCACCCCCAGGCCTGATTACTGCCACACCTGTTTCAATCAAGAAATCACTTAAATAGGAGCTACCTGACACAGAGAAGTAGACCAAGAGCACCTCAAAAGCTAGACATCATGCCAAGATCCAAAGAAATTCAGGAACAAATGAGGACAAAAGTAATTGAGATCTATCAGTCTGGTAAAGGTTATAAAGCCGTTTCTAAAGCTTTGGGACTCCAGCGAACCACAGTGAGAGCCATTATCCACAAATGGCAAAAACATGGAACAGTGGTGAACCTTCCCAGGAGTGGCCGGCCGACCAAAATTACTCCAAGAGCGCAGAGACAACTCATCCGAGAGGCCACAAAAGACCCCAGGACAACATCTAAAGAACTGCAGGCCTCACTTGCCTCAATTAAGGTCAGTGTTCACGACTCCACCATAAGAAAGAGACTGGGCAAAAACTGCCTGCATGGCAGATTTCCAAGGCGCAAACCACTTTTAAGCAAAAAGAACATTAAGGCTCGTCTCAATTTTGCTAAAAAACATCTCAATGATTGGCAAGACTTTTGGGAAAATACCTTGTAGACCGACAAGACAAAAGTTGAACCTTTTGGAAGGTGCGTGTCCCGTTACATCTGGCGTAAAAGTAACACAGCATTTCAGAAAAAGAACATCATACCAACAGTAAAATATGGTGGTGGTAGTGTGATGGTCTGGGGTTGTTTTGCTGCTTCAGGACCAGGAAGACTTGCTGTGATAGATGGAACCATGAATTCTACTGTCTACCAAAAAATCCTGAAGGAGAATGTCCGGCCATCTGTTTGTCAACTCAAGCTGAAGCGATCTTGGGTGCTGCAGCAGGACAATGACCCAAAACACACCAGCAAATCCACCTCTGAATGGCTGAAGAAAAACAAAATGAAGACTTTGGAGTGGCCTAGTCAAAGTCCTGACCTGAATCCTATTGAGATGTTGTGGCATGACCTTAAAAAGGCAGTTCATGCTAGAAAACCCTCAAATAAAGCTGAATTACAACAATTCTGCAAAGATGAGTGGGCCAAAATTCCTCCAGAGCGCTGTAAAAGACTCGTTGCAAGTTATCGCAAACGCTTGATTGCAGTTATTGCTGCTAAGGGTGGCCCAACCAGTTATTAGGTTCAGGGGGCAATTACTTTTTCACACAGGTCCATGTAGGTTTGGATTTTTTTTCTCCCTAAATAATAAAACCCCTCATTTAAAAACATTTTTTACTTTACAGCAGTGATGTCATTAGTGTGTCACTCAATCGAGTGTCATTAGAGATATTTCTTGTTTATTTTTCCGATAAAACAGTGTTTCCGTTACACACACACACACACAGCGCCTGCACGCACAAACGGAAACACTTATCTGTTGGGATTTATTTTTTACGTTTTTTAAAGGAAAAGTGCAGGTTAATTTGTTTTATTTTTATTTAATATTTTGTGTTAATGATTTTTATGTTTTTATTTTTTTGGGCTGTGGAATGAATAATTAGAGTTTACATAATTTCTTATGGGGAAATTTGGTTTACGAGTGTTGTGGAATACGAGCTGCTTCTGGAATGAATTATGCTCGTAATCTGAGGTTCCACTGTAACTCTTTATAACTCAAAACTTCTACTAAATAATGTACCAGTTATCATTTTAGCTACTGAGTAATTCATGAGGTTAATATTTGAACACTGTAATATTTAGTTTAATGTATTTTTAAATTTGATTTGAGGTGGTTCTCTCCTCTAAACATTAAGTATGTTGGTCTTTCAGTTTAATCCAATAAAACCAATTGATAAAGGTGATGTGAAGTACAACAGTGACCCCAGTCTGAATGACAAAGTGCACTGTCTGGTGAGTGTTCTACCAGCTGACAAAATCTCCCTCATGAGTGATGAAGTTATCAAGAAAATGAGAGAAGTTCGGGAAAAGGCACGTGATTTAGGTAAGTTAATACATACACTATAGTGCCAAAAGTATGTGCACCCCTTCACTGGGGTCTGGGAAACATTTCCGAGAACACTTGACCCCAGGACCAGTTGATTTTGGTCAGTGAGAATGCATTCATTTCACGCTCGAGCCCGATTCTTTTTTTATTTTTTTATTTAACACAACTGAAACAAAATATACATTTATAATAGAATCAACACATTTGAATAAACATGTGTCAAACAGAGCACACACTAGTCAAACAAAAAAAAACAGCGAAAAACACTCTGAAGAAAGTAAAAATAAAACAAACACAAAAAACAGAAAAACAAAGAAAGAAAGAAAATAAATAGGTAAATACATTCACAAATACAAAAGGGTCTCTTTATTCCTCTTCTAATAAACGAAGATCTCTACCAGTAAATTTTTAGGCCTTTTTTTTTTTTACCTTTTATATGCCCCAAGGATGGAAAGTAACTACAAAATAGCTAAATAACTAAAAAAGTTTGTTATTAAACCGGTGTCTTAAAAATTCAGATGACGGATAAACACTATTAAATGTTTGAAGTGAGTTTCCTTTGCTTTAGGAGCCACTGGAAAGCCAATATATTGTATTGTATCTGCAATATTATAATAGTTGGTTTATCACAAGCTTGTTAGATATTGTTATTATATAACGATGCTGGATGCTTTTAAGACACATTCAAATTGTTAATGTTCACAGTGTACGTTTATTTAGAACAGAAAACACTGAATGACAACCAGCTCCCATCCTCATTTATTAAGTGAACTGACCAAACACCTTTTTTAAGCCAATGCACTGTCACAACCCGTCAAGCTATACAGTGGGAGCCACGCCAAATAACCACTGCCTTTTGAATGATGTGCAAATGGCATGTGACTGCCCTATGCACGCCATAGACCACCCTCCCTTTTCTGCCAGAAAGGCGTGTCAAGATTTCACAGTAAACACACCCATTTAAGTCCTATTTATTCATTTACTTGGTGCCACCACTAGATGGCGCTTCGTTCTCAAGGACACGTTGAAACAAGCCAGCTGCGCTGAGTTGCAATCACGTGATTTTATCAACCCGCCTCCACCCCCGCCGAACTGACGCTACCAAACTACAGAGATGAAGATGGCGGCTTAACAGACTATTCGTGGTAAGTGATGTTTTATTTTATAAAATGTGTTTGGGGTAGTTTACAGTTTATTTCCCAGTTTAGTTTTTTATTGGCCGTTTTAAATATCACTGGCAGCACCAGCAGCGGTCAGATGTGACTTTAGAGAACTTAATGTTCTGTTTACCAAGTCTGGAGTTAATATTACAGCTTACTGTCAGTGTCACACACTCACAATGTCACTCCACTTTAACTCAAAAACATGCTCAAGCTTCGACAATACTATTAATGTCCCTATTACAAGAGCTGCACTACCCGATGAAGAGTGTTTGTGTTCTCTGTAAATACTGAGAGAATCTCACCGCGTGTTGTCTGGATAAATTCAGCGCTTATTTATTCTCTGGTTAAGAGTTAATCTGCAGGTTATTTCTGTGACTGTAATATAATGTGATGCAGTTGATGAGGGACACAGACTGAGGGGAGCTGTACAGGAGCTAGTAACGCTCATAACCCGGTTTATATTTTATACACTTTGTCCGGGACTTTCCGCGGTAGCGCGAGCGCTTAGTTAACGAGCTGAATAACAACACAGAAGTGTTTATCAGTTAAGGAGGAGGAGGGGGAGGTGTGTGTGTGTGTGTGTGTGAGGGGCTTCAGTAAGTTATAGTTTGGCTTCAGGGATGAACTAATGCTCATATACGAGTGTTATATCGCTTAACTTATTTGTATGAGAAGCGCATTAAGTAAATTCCCGGTTAATTTAATGCAGACGATAATACAGACAGACCTGGTTAACACTAACACTGTTCACTGGTTAACATTAGCACAGGCAGTTTATTTACATTCCAGAATCCCCAAAACAGTGTTTTAGACACTCTGTGGTAAATACGTTTATTAATATATTTTATTTGTATTAGAACTATATGTTCTGTGAAGTTTGTCTTTGTCTTGACTAAATTCTCCTGTTGTCTTTAAGCAGAGCCCCGCTGTGGAGGATTGGGGGGTCAGACGGCTGACGGCTGGACTTTTGGAGCTACAGGACTGGAGGAGCCTGAACAAGCTGTTGACGGAGCTGTAGGAGGGATGACGTCACAGTCCGACAGCTTTAGAATGATGTTTGGTCAGGTCTACTGTATATTCTGAACATAGAACTGCAAAATGTCTGATACAGTACTTTGGGGGAAACAAAGACTTCAACTGTTCCATCTTTAATATTTTTTCAAAATTGATATTTAAATATAAAATGACTATAGATAGAGACATGTGTTAAAGCCAACAGAGAAATGCAGGAGCGGACACACACACCTCTCCATCCACAAATGCTTTAACTGTTGTCTTGTAAATCGTTGATTAAACCTATGAACACGGCTGTTCAGCATCAGTCCTAAACATAAGCGCAGGGTCTGTTTTTGTCCTTAACTAAAATATTTCAATACGTTAATAATTAATATTTTTTGCTGAATAAGGTAATAAGCGATATTTAAAATAAACCTAACCAGTAAGTTAAGTAAGTGTTCCATACATTAAAGTACTGTGTATAACCAAGTGCCCTAGCAAACACAGTCACAGTTTACATTACAAATAATGAGTGTGTGTGATGGGGGGGATTGGAAGATGAATGAGGATCTCAATTACAAGACAAAAGACGGTCAGAGGTGTGAATGCACACCTCCGCTTTGCTCTTCGGTGTGTGTGTTTGTGTTCTAGGTTCCTAGGGGTGCATTCTTAAATTCAGTCTGTCTGAAGCTTTATAAACGCCAAGTTGGGAAAATCATGTTTGAGGAAACGACAACAACAATTAAGCACTTGATCATTTGCATCTGTGTTATTTTGTGCTTAAGTGACCCATATTTATTTTTTCTTAGTTTAAAAAATGCTTTAAGTTTAAAGAACTTCATTAAAAGACACGCAGGAGAAGTGGAATGCGAGAAACCTCAATGGAGAAAGTACTGACTCCGCCCACTGCAAACCTGACGAATGCAGGAGCACACACACACACACACGTTGTGGCACTTTAACCGTTAGTGCATCAACATTGTCTTGTAAATAGCTGATTAAACCTATGAACACAGCTGTTCAAAAGACATACTGAACAGACACATGGTCTATTTTTTCCGCAAGTGAAATACATCAATACGTTAATAATTTTCACCACGATAACATTAGTGCAGAAGGATCTGAAGAGACTTGTCTCTATTACATCATGACTTTGAGATGTCCACAGTATATTCGAACCGTAGACAGTGTTTATTTTGCTGAGCATTAAAAACAGCCATGTTTTATTAAACAGTGCATCTTTAATAAGCCATATTGGTTTCGAGTCAGAAGTAAAATTAATGAAAGACTGCGAAGCCCCGTAAACTTGATCCTGAACAGCCACAGGCTGACCTTAACAATAATAGTTGATTGTTTATAGATTTATGTTTTTTGTATATATTTTTAAATGTTTAAATGAACGTTTCAGAGTATATAATTTGTCGTGTCATCTGTTTACAGCGTTGGCTGATTTTGTACACACACACACACACACACACACACACAAATAGCACATGAAATCGCGTAAAACCAGATGAAACTAGGGTCAAATATATAAGCAGTAAAAATACAGTAGTATCCTGTAGGTGATTCCTGTCCTGTGATAACAGGCGCTAACCCTCTAGAACTGTTTAGTTGTTTTAGTATATTGTTTTCAAGTGTGAATTTTTATGGGGATTAAATCTGTCTCTGCTGACGCATCTATTCACAGTTGTGATAAGTGATTAATGCCCCATCAAATCTTTGATGTGGGACATTATGCTGGTTAAATGACTAAAGAAATACTGATCCGTATGGACAGATATTTGTTCCAGATATTATGCGCCATTAATCAATTTGTTATGCCAATTTGACTATCAGCGAAAACAACAAAAATATAACGAAAACAAACCAAAGCAGAAGTAAAATTTTAAGCTTTACTTTCAAATAAAAATTTTATTTGTCACATACACAGTGCGATATGCAGTAAAATGCTTATAACTCTGTGCTTTAGGCGAGGCTCGAACTCAGCATTCCTTCACCTGTACTGCTTCATAAGTACCACGCGATTGGCCACTAACCGATTGCGCCACTGGAGCCACGCGGAAGTTGCTCTTGTCAGAGCATCCTCTCTCTCGTGCACACACACACACACATATACATACATACACACACACATGCACAAATAACACATGAAATTGAAACCAAACGAAATATAAGCAGTAAAAAAATCTGTAAAAATACATTAGTATAACAGGCGCTAACCCTCTGGAACTTTTTTACTATTGTTTCCAAGTGTTTATGGGGATTTAATCTGTCTCTGCTGCCACATCCATTCACAGTTGTGATAAGTGATTAATGCTCAGATTTTTTTGACGGGGGAGCATTATGCATGATTAAATGACTAAAGAAATACTGATCCATATGGGCAGATATTTGGTTCAGATTGCATGCGCCATTAACTGCCTTTCTTATGTCACTTGTTGACTATCAGTGAAAAAAAATCATCAGCGAAAACATCATCAAAAGTATAACGAAAACAAACCCAAGCAGACGTTACATTTTGAGCTTTACTTTGCAGCAAAATAATATCTATCAGTATATTAAATGGAACGAGGTAAAATACACCATAATGTAAAATACTGTATACAGCCCGCATTTGTATTCCGTAACTACAATGATCGGTATAGATAAATTACAGACGTTATCGTGTCTTTAAGGATTATTTCAGGATGTCTTAAAACATATTTCACTTCCTAGTTTCATTCATTCATTATTAAATAATAAATAGCATAATCATCATGTGTATTGTGGGTTGTGTATTGAGTGATTTAACAAATAAATTTTTTTAATTAAAAAATAAATTTTATTAATCAGTTTTTTTTTTACCACGTCATCTATTTATGAAACTATGTTGACAATAAAAGAACTGTCTGTATATTAAAGATACGGTATTGGGCTTCCTGGACACTGCAGTTAACTGTGCCAGTCAATGCTCCATCTGAGGGAATTATACAGCATTGCAACCATCTTTTTATAAAGCGCATGGGGGGGGATCACATTCCGTGCACGAAGCGTGCATTAATCTGTCATGGTCCTGTCATGGATCTATCATGCTCCAAGCAGCTGTTTGACGTGGCTCCCACTGTAGCTCTGCCATGATCATATGAGCAATACTGTTCCACGTTCCCAACCGCTCCTTACATCATCTCACCGCCTCACTTTCCACTCTCCACACACCTGTGCGCTATCACCAATCATCCTCCTTACCTATTTCAAATTCAAATTTAATTTGTCACATACACAGTCATACACAGTATAATATGCAGTGAAATGCTTATACGACCGCCAGTGACCTTAAAAAGAAAATAAAAGCTTGTATGTAAAATAATATATTAATTACATACATACATACATACATACATAATTACATACATACATACATAAATATTTAAACCGCTCACAGTCACGTCGCCAGATTATTGAGTGCTCTTCCTAGCCCAATCGCTCTTGCCTCACGTCTCGGATTTTCATGCTCTGCTCACGGAATTGTTCGACCATTGCATGTGTTTAACGACTACGAACTCGGATCACGGACTCTCTCTTGCCTTTTTGGCTTCGAACCCGACGCGCATTCGACCATGAGTGAATGCTGTGAAACCAGCTACCAACCTGTGCAGTTTCTCCTTGCAGCCGGCACAATGATAAAAATTATAGACCCGTCATTTCTTTTTAAGTGGGCAAACTTAGAAAATCTGTAGGGGATCAAATACTTAATTCCCCCTTAATACTTAATAGAATAAATCTATTGTTCCACACTGAGGTTTGGTGTGGGGTGATGTTATGATTGATTGTCATCTTCAAGATGGCGCCGGTGAGTTCGGCTGCCGTCACGACTGCTCCGACCACCTTTTCTTTGTTTTTGTTCTTTAAGTTAGTTTTCAGTGTTTTAAAATCGGCAAAATCACCACCATTGAGTACATTAGGTATGATAGAGACACTCTTGTTTCTATTGGTATACAATGTACTCACAATTCGACGGTTTTAACTCCGGATCCGAGCTGGCCGAGTGAGATCCTGAGGGAGAACAATGGACGCGACGCGAAGCGGAGACCTCGAGGGAGACGAGCCGGCGTGAGGAACAGGCTCAGGGCCCGTGCACACCGCACACCTCTGACTAGCATCCTGCTCGCCAACGTCCAGTCACTGGAGAACAAACTTGATGACCTCAGGGCCAGGATAAAGTTCCAGAGAGACATTCGGGACTGCAATCTCCTCTGCTTCACCGAGACATGGCTGAATCCAGCGGTGCCAGACCACGCCATACAACCAGCCGAGTTCTTCTCGGTTCACCGCATGGACAGGACGCGGGACTCGGGGAAGTCAAGGGGAGGCGGCGTGTGCTTAATGGTGAACAACAGCTGGTGCAACAGCGCGAGCGTTGTTCCTCTTACACGCTCCTGCACACCAAACTTGGAACTACTGTCCATCATGTGTCGTCCATTTTATCTTCCACGGGAGTTCACATCGGTCATAATCAGTGCCGTTTACATTCCTCCACAAGCAGACACAGACAAGGCCTTATGCGAGCTGCATGAGGCGCTCACACAGCACCAGACACAACACCGGGACGCTGCGCTCATTGTGGCGGGGGATTTTAATAGTGCCAACCTCAAACGCGCAGCGCCGAACTTTTATCAGCACATCACCTGCCCCACCAGGGGCGAAAGGACACTGGACCATTGTTATACCACGGTCAAAGACGGTTACAAGGCACAATCTCGTCCAGCGTTTGGTAAATCCGACCACGACGCCATCTTCCTCATGCCAAAATATAAACAAAGGCTGAAACAGGAAGTTCCGGTCCTGAGGGAGGTCGCACGCTGGACGGACCAATCGGTGGCCGCGTTACAGGACGCACTCGATGACGCAGACTGGGACATGTTCAGAAACAGCTCCGATGATGACGTCAGCGTGTTTACGGAAGCGGTTGTGGGATTTATTGAAAAGCTGGTAGACGATACGGTAGAGAAAAAGACTATCAGAACGTTTCCCAACCAGAAGCCGTGGGTGGATAAAACCATCCGCGACGCTCTGAGATCTCACACAGCTGCCTACAACACGGGACTTGCGTCGGGGGACATGGAACCGTACAAGGCTTCAGCAAATAACGTGCCGAAGGCAGTGAAAGAGGCGAAGCAGCGCTACGGGAGAAAACTAGAGTCACAGCTTCAACAGAGTGACTCTAGGAGCCTATGGCAGGGACTGAGAACAATAACGGACTACAGCATCCGGTATGACGAACGCGGACGCGACTCTGGCAGACGAGCTGAACACATTTTACGCTCGCTTCGAGGCTGCAGCTAAAGACGCTAGCAATGCTAATGCTAACGGCGCTAATGCTAACGGCGCTAATGCTAGCGGCGCTAACGGCTGCAGACAGGAAGACACAGCCAGCACCGGGAACGCGCTCATCATCTCCGAGCACGACGTGAGGAGAGCCTTCAAGAGAGTGAACACCAGGAAAGCAGCAGGACCAGACGGCATCTCAGGTCGTATTCTCAGATCCTGCGCAGACCAGCTAGCACCTGTGTTCACTGAGATATTCAACATCACTTTATCTCAGTCGGTGATCCCCACATGCTTCAAAGAGTCCATCATTGTTCCTGTTCCAAAGAAACCACATCCTGCTTCTCTCAATGACTATCGCCCTGTAGCCCTCACCTCAGTAGTGATGAAGTGCTTTGAACGCCTTATCAGAGACTTCATCATTTCTTCACTACCCGACACACTGGACCCACTACAGTTTGCATACCGTCAGAACCGCTCCACAGACGATGCAATCTCTCATCTCCTCCACACATCACTCACTCACCTGGACACTAGGAAAGGGAATTATGGTAAAATGCTCTTCATCGACTACAGCTCTGCTTTTAACACCATAATTCCCTCCACACTCACCACCAAGCTGGAGCACCTGGGACTGAGCTCATCTATATGTCAGTGGATCTCCAATTTTCTGACTGGCAGACCACAGGCAGTAAGGATGAGCGGACATGTCTCAGCTACACTCACTCTCAGCACTGGAGCCCCCCAGGGTTGTGTTCTGAGCCCCCTGCTGTACTCTTTGTACACCCACGACTGCGTGGCCACTACCAACTCCACCTCCATCATCAAGTTTGCTGACGACACCGTCGTGGTCGGACTGATCACCAACAATGATGAGTCGGGCTACCTAGAGGAGATTGGAAATCTGGAGAACTGGTGCCAGAGGAACAATCTCCTCCTGAACGTCAGCAAGACAAAGGAGCTGATAGTGGACTTTAGTACAAAGCAGGAGAGGAACTACCAGACCCCCGTCATCAACAGGAGCCCAGTGGAGAGAGTGGACAGCTTCAGATACCTCGGTGTTCACATCACGCAGGACCTGTCATGGTCCTGTCACATCAACACCGTGGTGAAAAAAGCCCGGCAGCGTCTCTACCACCTCAGACGCTTGAGAGACTTTAGACTGCCCTCCAAGGTGCTCAGGAACTTCTACTCCTGCACCATAGAGAGCATCCTGACGGGAAACATCACGACCTGGTTCGGGAACAGCACCATGCAGGACAGACGAGCTCTACAGAGGGTGGTGCGATCAGCCGAGCGCATCATCCGCACTGAGCTCCCTGACCTGCACTCCATCTACAGCAAGCGGTGCTGGACTAAGGCCAGGAAGATCATGAAGGACCTCAGTCACCCCAGTAATGGACTGTTCTCTTTGTTGCGGTCTGGGAAGAGATTCCGCTCCCTAAAGGCCAACACAGAGAGACTGAGGAGGAGCTTCTTCCCGCAGGCGATAAGGTCTCTCAATCACACAATCACACCTCCACACAGGACTAATAACATCTTTTAAGCTCACAACACTGACTGGACAATCATGGACACATTCATACACACTTGCACTAAATACTCATACATCTGGACAATTGCACATGTCACCTTTCATGCATATTTGCACAACCACTGTCACTTTAATTCTATATACATACATACTCTACCCTAGATTTCTATATTTTTGCAATATTTTATCATGCCCTTATTGCACAGTTAATTTTACTAGTTAAAATTATTTCTTTAGTATTTCCTTTTTATTGATTATTTATTTTACGTACAAGCTTTTATTTTCTTTTTTTTTAAGGTCACTGGCGGTCGTATAAAGCATTTCACTGCATATTATACTGTGTATGATTGTGTATGTGACCAATAAAATTTGAATTTGAATTGTATAATAATTTCCATTTGATTACACTGTAACCAGTATAGGGGTCTCTAAGACCCACCCTCATCTTGAACTTTATAGTGTACATCTTCATCTTCTATACCGCTTTATCCTGTATTTTAGGGTCGCAGGAACCTGGAGCCTATACCAGGAGACTCAGGGCACGAGGCAGGGTACACCCTGGACAGCATGCCAATCCGTCGCAGAGCACACAAACACACACACACACACACACTATGGTCAATTTGGGAACGCCAATTAGCCTAATCTGCATGTCTTTGGACTTTGGGAGGAAACCAAAGTACCCGGAGGAAACCCACCAAGCACGGGGAGAACATGCAAACTCCATGCACACAGAGATGGGAATCGAGCCTGGCCGGGAATCAAACCCGGACCCTGGAGGTGCAAGGCGACAATACAAAAATACAATATAAACACCAGACATAAAACATGTTAAAGACAAAACATAGATTGATGCATGGTGAGGTTTCACACTGAATAGTTGTAACAGCTCAGCCACTGTAAGTTTGAAAAGCTACACATAAGATCAGGAAAAAAGAGCACAAGCATCTCTCTTATGGGAATGTTGTCTTCTTGATAGGAAACTTTGGCAGCCATTCCTGGTCTCTCCAGGTCACAGGGACATGCTGCAATAACACACCACCCCTCTCTTGAACCGAGATGATTCTTGGGAGAACAGAAAATACATAATTAGATTTTTATTATTTACTATTATTATTTTATTATTTATTATAGCAGCTATTATATTTATTTGTAGCATTTCTTATATTTCACTGTACTTATTTTTTATTTAATGTGTATAATAATATTTGTATAATAAATTCACATTTAGGCCATAAACAATAATATTATATTGTAATAAAAAAGTTAATATTTAACAAACAAATTAATATATAAATAACACTCATGTGCTATGACCAAACAAATTAATGTTCAATGAGCATTTTTTCAATGTCAGTGTAAAAATCAGAAGCGTAGAGTTATAAAGTCATTCCACAGTGCCTCCTGCCGTATCCGTTCAGCACACGCCCATTTCACATTCTAAGCTGCACGACAGATGTAGCAGTAGGAATGACGCCCCTGTCAGATCCACAAAGCCAACACCATGGAGACTGGGTGGGTTAAGAGTGTGTTGGAGTGGAACACAGAGCCTGCACAGAATCCTGACTGGAGACCCTGGAGCTTCCATCAGTGCCTGAGCTCATTAATGCTCCTGAAGAGTGTGTGAATCAACACATATCCCCACACACAATCCAACATCTAGTGGAAATCTGAAATATAATTTTCAACCACCACATACTGTATATGTGATCGTCAGGTGTCCACATACTTTTGGCCATGTACTGCAATTAGGCACAAATGTCTTGCCATTTATACAACAGTTTGTACCACTGTCATGATGTCTGTTTGTTTGTTTGTTTGTTTGTTTCCATGAAGCATGTCATCTTGTAAGTACAAGCTCAATATGAACTAATTATTTGTGTTTCTGGTGGTTTAAAAGGGATTCCTCAAGTTGCCGTCATGCCGATGGTTGATAAAGCATGTCCTCTGGTTAACAAGAACCTGAAGAAGATCTACACCAGCAAAAAGGTTAAAGAGCAGGTGAGAACAACAGCAACATCCATCTCTTCCTCCCTTTATTTCCTAGCTTTTACTTTTTGGTATTTTACATCACTAGAGAACATTTTATTATCTATGTGAATTTTTATATTAACCTTTTAACTTCATTGTTAATAGGCATATACAAATGAAACTGTTTGTCTCTGATTTCTAACCCAATCTGTCCCTTTCTGTTTATCTTAGATGAAACAGTGCAGTGATAAACTGGGAGTCCCGATGAACTGCATCTATCCAGTGCAGAACTACCATGAGCAGATTACCACTGACTTGGACATGGATATTCTGATTCTCATGGCCATGACTGACATCGTTAGATTTGCCAACGACTATATTGAAGACCAGGTTTACAACAAAAGTAAACATGAATGAAGATTCCCATGTGTCTTGTTTAATTTCCACCATGCAAACAGGTGTATTATTTTCATAGGGAATCAACTTATATTACTTATATTATTGTTTTTTTGAAGATCACTTTAAGCATGATTCTGATTTTAATATGTACAAAGTGACAGGTTTACAATAGAGAAACAGTAGAAGTACTTATTTCATTTAACTTTGTTAGGTTTGTAAACACTTTCATTTTGATGTAAAAATTAAATTTACTTCACTTCTGATTCTGATGATTACACTACATAAATAATCATCTTCATTTACATCAACAATCAACTTTAAGAAATAAGTCAAATAAATTGCTCATTAATTACCAATCAAATGTCTCACAAGTGCTTTCTTCTCATTTCATTTGTCACTGCTTTACTAATCAGCTCTTCACACAAAGAAATACAATAGTAACTCAGCATACGAAATTTGCAAGAAATGTGCCTTGGCATGCAAAGCATTTTCGGCATATTCAATTCAATTCAATTCAATTTTATTTATATAGCGCTTTTAACAATGGTCATTGTCTCAAAGCAGCTTCACAAAAATTAAAGAAATTTAACAAAAAAAAAAAAAAAAATTATTATAGAAAAGAAAATAATTGGAAGTGTGGATGTGTGAGAAAAATGTGCAGATAATAATAATAATGAGACGAATGAATGAAATTTCTCTGATGAGCAAGCCAAGGGTGACGGCGACGGTGGCAAGGAAAAACTCCCTGAGATGGCATTAGGAAGAAACCTTGAGAGGAACCAGACTCAACAGGGAACCCATCCTCATTTGGGCGATAACAGATAGAAATGATATAACATCTTGTGTGAAAATTCAATATGACAGAAATTATTTAAATTGACATGAAGACCAGTTCAGCATAGGGACGAGTCAGTAGGTGCAGAGGGCAGATGAGGTCTGGATCACTGGAAGCACAGGAGCAGCATGTGTAGCTCCAACCATCATAAAGCTGAATCCAGCTGGAGCTGGTCCTTCTCTGGATGCCTCAGGAACCTCGCAGGGTCGGCCTTTGTCTACTGAAGCTGGCAAAATCTCCCGATGCCTCAGGATGGGTAGAGAAATACAGAACAGATGGGGAGAATTAGCGTAGTTGCCATTCGGTATAGGTGTACTGGAGTATGAGTACTGGGATGAGTTATGTGTATGCCGGATTAAAAAGATGCGTCTTGAGTCTACTTTTGAACTGAGAAACCGTGTCTGCTCCCCGAACACTGTCTGGAAGTCTATTCCAAAGCTTTGGAGCTAAATATGAAAATGCCCCGCCCCCTTTTGTAGATTTTGAAATTCTGGGAACTACCAGAAGTCCGGAGCTTTGTGATCTTAAGGCGCGTGGTGGATTGTAGCGTATCAGAAGACTGGTTAGGTATGTGGGAGCTAAACCATTTAAGGCCTTGTATGCAAGTAATACTATTTTGTAATTTATTCTAAACTGAACAGGTAGCCAGTGCAGGGATGATAATATTGGGGTTATATGATCATATTTTCTGGATCTAGTGAGAACCCTGGCAGCTGCATTTTGGATTAACTGAAGCTTATTTATTGAGGATGCAGGACAACCACCTAGTAATGCATTACAATAGTCCAGTCTGGAGGTCATGAATGCATGAACTAGCTTTTCTGCATCAGATACGGATAAGATGTTCCTAAGTTTAGCAATATTTCGAAGATGGAAAAAGGCTGTTTTTGTGATATTTGAAATGTGATTTTCAAAAGACAAGTTACTGTCTAATATTACGCCCAGGTCTTTTACTGCTGAACTGGTAGTAACAGTACATCCTTCTAAGCGCAGGCTGAATTGTGAAAGCTGTTGTGTGCTGGTTTTTGGGCCAATAAGTAATATCTCTGTCTTATCTGAATTTTATAAAAGAAAGTTATTGGTCATCCAATCTTTTATGTCCTGGACACACTCAGTTAATCTAGACAATTTAGGTATTTCGTCTGGTTTAGTTGAGATATATAATTGGGTATCATCAGCATAACAATGGAAACTAATCCCATGTCTTCTTATGATGTTACCCAAGGGAAGCATGTATATTGAGAACAACAGAGGTCCTAAAACTGACCCTTGTGGGACCCCATATTTCACTGGCATTACACCAGATGGTTCTCCATTTAGATCTACAAAATGTTAGCGATCAGACAGGTAAGATCTAAACCATTTTAATGCCTGTCCCTGAATACCTATATAATTTTGTAAGCGATCTATGCGAATATTATGATCTATAGTGTCGAATGCAGCACTAAGATCGAGCAGGACTAGCAATGAGATGCAGCCTTGGTCTGAAGCTAAAAACAAGTCATTTGTAATCTTAACTAGTGCAGTTTCTGTGCTATGATGGGGCCTGAAACCTGACTGAAATTCTTCAAGGATGTTGTTATCCTGCAAGAATGTGCAAATTTGAGCTGATACTACTTTTTCTAGTATTTTTGATATGAACGGAAGGTTTGAAATCGGTCTGTAATTTGTTATTTCATTCGCGCCCAAATTAGATTTTTAAGAAGCGGCTTAATAACTGCTAACTTGAAAGGTTTAGGGACGTGACCTAGATGTAATGAAGAATTAATAATGTTTAGAAGTGGTTCTCCAACCGTAAGCATCACTTCTTTTAAAAATCTGGTTGGGATTGGGTCTAACAGGCATGTTGTTGATTTAGCCGAGGTGATGAGTTTATACAGCTCTTCCTGTCCTATACCTGTAAAGCACTGAAAATCTAAATGTGAAGCTATAGGCTGAACTGGATCGTGAGATACTATTAGAGGCTGAACCTCCATTATTTTCTTCCTGATATTATTGATTTTTTCATTAAAGAAGTCCATAAAGTCTTCTCTTCTAAACTGTGATGGGATACTCTCTGCGGGCATCTTAGGTTTTGTTAGGCGAGCCACTGTACTAAATAAGAACCTGGGATTGTTTTGGTTTCTTGCTATCAGTTGGCTAAGATGCTCAGTCCTAGCAGTTTTTAGAGCCTGTCTATAGTTGCACATACTGTCTTTATACGCAATTCGAAAAACTTCTAATTTAGTTTTCCTCCATTTTCGCTCGAGGTTACGGGTTGCTCTCTTTAGGGCGCGAGTATGACTGTTGTACCATGGTGCAAATGTTTTATCTCTGACTTTTTTTAATCTGATGGGAGCAACAGTGTCTAATGTACAGTGGTGTGACAACCAGACTGCTCATTACCGTCGCACTCACCGCCGTGGAAACGCGGCAGCGGCCGAAATAAACCAGGAGCATTTCAAAATAATTCGTGAAATGACCGCCAGGTGGCGCAAATTGACATTTTCCGTCGTATCGGTTTTTAAATATATTCAGAGCTTAAGTCATAATAAAGTCAAAACAATATGTTGTAGCAAAGTAATACTACAATTATGATAATTTACACATCCAACAAACATGTAAAACTATAAATATAAAAAATATGAGTTAGAAAACATTGGTTTTATTTTGTTTAGACAGACTCTCTGTTTTTATCTGTTTAGTGTTATTATTAAAGAAAACAGCGCAAACAACAGCACTAGGGCTTTCAAAAAAATTATTTCGACAATACTTACAGTTGTTAGAGTTTAAGACATCAAGATTTAAATATAGAAATAACTAAAACAAATAGAGCAAACTTCCAGAATAGATAATAAAAAATAAATCAATAAAAAAGATGTATGCCTCTCATTACATTATATTTTGGTTCAGTGCCAGACGAAGTGCGAGCTAATATTGTCTTACATTTGTGAATAAAATATCATTGTTTTATTCAGAGATTTACAGTATTTGTGCAAAATAATAGTTATGACATAATTAAATATAAATATAATTACAGGCTCTGGATTCGTTTTTCGTTTGCAGTATAAAACCAAAATACATCTTACTATTTTTGAGAGATTCGTCGTAAAAAAAACTGTTTTTTTTTTCAGATATTTGTCTGTACAAAATAATATTTATGCAATATAATCACGGGCTCTTGATTCGTTATTCGTTTGCAATATAAACCAAAATACATTAACCATATAATATAAACCAAAATATAAACCAAAATATTTAATTTGCTGTATTAAATATTTATGCCGTCTCATCAAGGATCCAAAGATTGCCTTGTACTAAATAATATTTTTGCTGATTTTTTTCTGCAATTCAGTTGTGTGATGTTTTAATGATGAATGATTTTTTACTGTATGTTTACTGTATATAAAAAAAAATATGAGTTAGAAAACATTGGTTTTATTTTGTTTAGACAGACTCTCTGTTTTTTGGAATTTTGGAATCCACAGACGCAAAAGAACATGATAATAATAATCAAAAGAATAATATTAATCTTTTTGCTGTTTATTTCCACCATTTAATAATGTTTTAATTATCAATAATTAAAGCTGCTCGTGTCGGCTCATATCGGGAGCATTTTTTATGAAAGATAAACAAACAGCTGTGTGTGAATGGAAAAGAGTGCGCTTTGCCGAGTTTTGATCTACTGTAAAGTCAGATGATCACATTTAAACAATTTATTCATACAGATGTACCTGTTTTACATGGAAAGTTACAGGTTTGGGCTACTGTTATCTACTTCAAATATTTGAAGTTAAAAGCTAAAACTTGAAGATTTGAAGCTAAAACTTCAGCCCTTTTCATATTTTCCCCGTGGTCGTTATTAAAAAATATATATAAATAAAAGTTTTGCCTTCCAAGGCAACAGATTATGGAGCTTCTTGAGCTGCTCAGACCTGCGCGTGCGTCGTACTTACACTCCCCGTCCCGATGTCCAGCTGCTCGCTGCTTTTTGTTTAAAATATGTTTCATTCATCATTAGCCATTATCCATAACTTTATGGGTTTTTCTTTTGACACGTTTTATTTTTATGAAATTTGATTTAGTTAAATGAGAAAATAACCATGGGAGTTTCAAACCCCGCATCCATTCATGTTTCTGTGTGATTGTAATGTTTAATACCCCTACAGTATTCACTTACTGTATGCGGTTTGACTCGCTGTGAGATGCGGTGTGTTATACCCCTATCGCACCTGCTCGGTCTCGCGCTGTGACCGTAGGCTTGATCATGATTCACCCCGAGTCTTTGCGCTGTGATTACGTTTCCATGCTTCCGCGTGAAAAATTCCGCGAAGATCTTCCGCATGTTAAACATGTTTATTTTTTTGCGTGGTAAGATGGAAACGTAATAACAGCACCAAAACTCGCACCGAATCATAATGAACCGCACTTATGGCCCCGCGTGAGATAGATGTATTAAACCTCCACTCTGTCATCTCATCGTATTCATTCCATAAGTGCGCTATACAACCAGTGTGTAAGTGTGTAAGTGTGTACAAACAACAGCACAATGCATGTGTGAATGGCTGAAACGTTAAGTCAGATGAACGCGCGCGCCGATATGAGAGATTAGATCTTTCAGCACGCCGATGTCAGTCACTAGCAAGGAGCATTTACTGATCACATTTAAACAATTTATTCATACAGATGTACATGTTTTATAGGTCGTTTTTCGTTTGCAGTATGAAACCAAAATACATCTTACTATTTTTGAGAGATTTGCTTTTAAAAAAATCTAAAAAATAAATAAATAAAAATTCAGATATTTGTCTGTACAAAATAATATTTATGCAATATAATCACAGGCTCTTGATTCGTTATTCGTTTGCAATATAAACCAAAATACATTAACCATATAATATAAACCAAAATATAAACCAAAATATTTAATTTGCTGTATTAAATATTTATGCCGTCTCATCAAACTCGCAACTCACTCCGAAGAGCATCCTTCTCTGCCTTGCAAACTCCCAACTCACTTGAAATTTAATATCGTATATAATATTTAATATAGGCATAATATCCCTGCCCCAATTCTAACAGCTGTACAGTATGAGTTGAAATAATAACAGTAGTGTTTTTCTTTACTGAATAGGCAGAGCCTCTGAATAGGCGGAGCCGTTGATGTCTTTTGTTTCGGCTGTGAGTGGATGCGCTGTAGTAATCCACGTTTTATACAAATTACATAAACTTTTTTCAGTCATGATATACTAACATATATTTCAGTCATGATTTCAGTCATGATATACTAACATATTTTTAGCCGTGTAGTGCGCGCGCAACATCTAAAGGGCGAGCGTTCACACAGCTGACCAAATCGTCATTAGCGTGCCCCTCCCCCAAACAGCGCAGCGAGGAGCATTTACCTGTTAAACAGGTTTTACAGGTGTGCTTTGCAAAGTCAGACACATACAAATGCAAATGATACTGAATAGCTGTTCTCACCTACAGTATACACTCGGAGAAACTAGAATGAGCAAGAATGAGATTTTTCTTACCATAACATGTAGTGTTATTAATCACTCTACACTGTTTTAAATTACTTTTAATTTTATTTATAAATAAACAAACCAAATAAAATTATTCCATGTGTATTTACCCTTTGTAAAATAGCATTAAAAATGATGGGTCGTGTATCGAGCGATTAAAAAACAATACAAGGCATGTTATGATAAGGAACCTTTCTACAGTACAGTATCTCTTCCATTTCAGTGATTAAAAAACGGTAAAAATGTCAATTTTGGAATCCACAGACGCTCAAACAGCAAAAGAACATGATAATAATAATCAAAATAATATTATTATTCTTTTTGCTTTTTATGTCCACCATTTAATAATGATTTAATTATCAATAATTAAAGCTGCTCACATCGCGCGCTTTCACTTTAAAAATGCAGTGTTTAATCAGCAAGTATATGTCGCCTCTCTTTATGATTGATAAATATTCTGACTGAAACAAATCTGCTCGTGTCGGATTGTTCATTTTTTATGAAAGAGGAGAGTAGAAGCGGAAACGTTTGCATGATCCTGCGTGTGCGCTCTTTAACTTTGATCTAAAGTCAGATGAACGCGCGCGCCGATATGAGAGATTAGATCTTTCAGCACGCCGATGTCAGTCCCTATAGCAAGGAGCATTTACTTATATCTAAACAAAATCACTGATCACATTTAAACAATTTATTCATACAGATGTACATGTTTTATAGGTTTGTTACTGAAGAACTGTGGCAGCGGGCACACCTAAAAATAAACGCAGGATTATTATTTTTTTAATAGTTTTATATAAATAAAAAATGCTTTTATAAATGTGGGCTGTTATCTACAGTACTTCAGTACTTATATTTCACATCTGTGAGGCGAGTATACACGGAGTTTGGGTTCATTTTCTGACGCGCTCAAGTTCACCGAAAACAATACAGAACCCCGTTTAGTGTAATTTATTTCATTTAATAAATCTACTACAAATTTAAAGAACACAAAATATAAGATGACACAAGACCCTGGATTCGTTTTTCGTTTGCAGTATAAAACCAAAATACATCTTACTATTTTTGAGAGATTTGTTTTAAAAAAAAATCTAAAAAATAAATAAATAAAAATTCAGATATTTGTCTGTACAAAATAATATTTATGCAATATAATCACAGGCTCTTGATTCGTTATTCGTTTGCAATATAAACCAAAATACATTAACCATATAATATAAACCAAAATATTTAATTTGCTGTATTAAATATTTATGCCGTCTCATCAAACTCGCAACTCACTCCGAAGAGCATCCTTCTCTGCCTTGCAAACTCCCAACTCACTTGAAATTTAATATCGTATATAATATTTAATATTGGCATAATATCCCTGCCCCAATTCTAACAGCTGTACAGTATGAGTTGAAATAATAACAGTAGTGTTTTTCTTTACTGAATAGGCAGAGCCTCTGAATAGGCAGAGCCGTTGATGTCTTTGGTTTCGGCTGTGAGTGGATGCGCTGTAGTAATACACGTTTTATACAAATTACATAAACTTTTTTCAGTCATGATATACTAACATATATTTCAGTCAAGATTTCAGTCATGATATACTAACATATTTTTCGCCGTGTAGTGTGCGCGCAACATCTAAAGGGCGAGCGTTCACACAGCTGACCAAATCGTCATTAGCGTGCCCCTCCCCCAAACAGCGCAGCGAGGAGCATTTACCTGTTAAACAGGTTTTACAGGTGTGCTTTGCAAAGTCAGACACATACAAATGCAAATGATACTGAATAGCTGTTCTCACCTACAGTATACACTCGGAGAAACTAGAATGAGCAAGAATGAGATTTTTCTTACCATAACATGTAGTGTTATTAATCACTCTACACTGTTTTTAATTACTTTTAATTTTATTTATAAATAAACAAACCAAATAAAATTATTCCATGTGTATTTACCCTTTGTAAAATAGCATTAAAAATGATGGGTCGTGTATCGAGCGATTAAAAAACAATACAAGGCACGTTATGATAAGGAACCTTTCTACAGTACAGTATCTCTTCCATTTCAGAGATTAAAAAACGGTAAAAATGTCAATTTTGGAATCCACAGACGCTCAAACAGCAAAAGAACATGATAATAATAATCAAAATAATATTATTATTCTTTTTGCTTTTTATGTCCACCATTTAATAATGATTTAATTATCAATAATTAAAGCTGCTCACATCGCGCGCTTTCACTTTAAAAATGCAGTGTTTAATCAGCAAGTATATGTCGCCTCTCTTTATGATTGATAAATATTCTGACTGAAACAAATCTGCTCGTGTCGGATTGTTCATTTTTTATGAAAGAGGAGGGGAAACGTTTGCATGATCCTGCGTGTGCGCCTTTAACTTTGATCTAAAGTCAGATGAACGCGCGCGCCGATATGAGAGATTAGATCTTTCAGCACGCCGATGTCAGTCCCTATAGCAAGGAGCATTTACTTATATCTAAACTGAGTCATTTACATAAATCACTGATCACATTTAAACAATTTATTCATACAGATGTACATGTTTTATAGGTTTGTTACTGAAGAACTGTGGCAGCGGGCACACCTAAAAATAAACGCAGGATTATTATTTTTTTTATAGTTTTATATAAATAAAAAATGCTTTTATAAATGTGGGCTGTTATCTACAGTACTTCAGTACTTATATTTCACATCTGTGAGGCGAGTATACACGGAGTTTGGGTTCATTTTCTGACGCGCTCAAGTTCACCGAAAACAATACAGAACCCCGTTTAGTGTAATTTATTTCATTTAATAAATCTACTACAAATTTAAAGAACACAAAATATAAGATGACACAAGACCCTGGATTCGTTTTTCGTTTGCAGTATAAAACCAAAATACATCTTACTATTTTTGAGGGATTTGTTTTAAAAAAAAATCTAAAAAATAAATAAATAAAAATTCAGATATTTGTCTGTACAAAATAATATTTATGCAATATAATCACAGGCTCTTGATTCGTTATGATTGCCCCAATTCTAACAGCTGTACAGTATGAATTGAAACAATAAGTCAGATGAACGCGCGCGCCGATATGAGAGATTAGATCTTTCAGCACGCCGATGTCAGTCACTACAGTAGCAAGGAGCATTTACTGATCACATTTAAACAATTTATTCATACAGATGTACATGTTTTATAGGTTTGTTACTGAAGAACTATGGCAGCGGGCACACCTAAAAATAAACGCAGGATTATTTTTTTATATAGTTTTATATAAATAAAAAATGTTTTTATAAATGTGGGCTACTGTTATCTACTTCAAATATTTGTTAAACAGGCTGGAAACTCACTCTGACCATTTTAATAATTCATTGATAAGATAGTGATTCCTTTGGTTATGGCTATGCTGATCATGTCATCTCGTCGTCAGTGAGCGCGCCTATACAGTAATTCACTTCTCATACGAATTACATAATCTAATATTTTTTTTTTCATTAGTTTATATTAAAGCAGATATTTCTCTTTCTATAAGTATATATTTTTCACATCTGTGAGGCGAGTATACACGGAGTTTGGGTTCATTTTCTGACGCGCTCAAGTTCACCAAAATCAATACAGAACCCCGTTTACTTTATTTATTTAACAAAATCATAAAGTTTTTTCGTCATTGTGAGTGCACCTAAATAAAAGTAGAGTCTTTGCCGAGTTTTGATCTAAAGTCAGATGAACGCGCGTGCCGATATGAGAGATTAGATATCTCTTTCAGCAAACACATATTAATGGTGTTAAATAAGCGCTATGCGGCGCTGGGAGAAACGCACGCCGATGTCAGTCCCTAGCATTTACTTACATCTAAACTGAGTCATTTACATAAATCACTGATCACATTTAAACAATTTATTCATACAGATGTACATGTTTTATAGGTTTGTTACTGAAGAACTTTGGCAGCGGGCACACCTAATAATAAATGCCGGATTATTATTATTATTTTTATTTATAGTTTTATATAAATAAAAATGCTTTTATAAATGTGGGCTACTGTTATCTACTTCAAATATTTGTTAAAACAGCGGGGGAAATTCACTCTGACCATTTTAATAATTCATTGATAAGGTAGTGATTCCTTTGGCTGTGCTGATCATGTCATCTCGTCGTCAGTGAGCGCGCCTATAATTCACTTCTCATACGAATGACATAATCTAATTTTTTTTTTCATTAGTTTATATTAAAGCAGATATTTCTCTTTCTATAAGTATATATTTTTCACGTCTGTGAGGCGAGTATACACGGAGCTTGGGTTCATTTTCTGACGCACCAAAATCAATACAGAACCCCGTTTACTTTATTTATTTAACAAAATCATAAAGTTTTTCGTCATTGTGTGTGCACCTAAATAAAAGTAGAGTCTTATGAGTCTTATGAAAGCTCCAAGATGACACAAGACCCTACACGTAGCCTTTCTACTATAATTACACAGTTTACAACGTTTACGTTGCTTAAATTCGATCCTAAAAAACTGAATTTAATTTTAATTATAAATTTGTACTGTAATGTTACTACTGTGATTATGAATTCGTTTATTTACAATGTTTCACTTTATTTTATCTGCAACGACGTGCAGCTGTGGACGACCTGCGCCTCATTAAGCCTGGAGAGAACGAGCTGATGCCTGAGGCGTCAGTCTATAGTTATATAGCGCCACTCAGTGGTAAAAGCCAGCAAACGCACAAACCCAAATGCTGACGCCATACGCTGCGACGGTAGAAGTCGCATACTGCCTGTGCACCCACTGTACTGGTAAGAATAGTGCCCATGCTGCTAGTCACTTCATCTAGATCATCTGCATTTAGGGGTCTAATAAGAAATTGGGACAGATCCGGCAGATTACTTGTGAATCTGTCTTTAGTAGTGGGATTCATATTTCTAACAGATTGATATCGTGGGGAGACACAGCTAATCTGTTCTATGGGTAGAGTATATGTCAGGAGGTAATGATCTGTGATATCATCACTTTGAGGTATGATCTCTATATTAGAGACATCTATACCATGGGATATAATTAAATCTAGCGTATGATTAAAGCGGTGAGTTGCTCCAATTATATTTTGCTTAACCCCAAAGGAATTTAGTAAATCCATAAATGTGAGTGCTAAAGCGTCATTAGCATCATCTACATGAATGTTAAAGTCTCCTACTATCAACACTTTGTCAGAGTTAACCAATATGTCTGATAGCAGATGTCCAAATTCTTTAAGAAAATCGCCATATGGCCCCGGGGGTCTGTACACGGTGGCCAGGGTAAAATATAGCAAGGGTTTATTACGTATTTCATTTAGTGCAACATTAATGATAAGCACTTCAAATGAATTAAACCTGGGCCTTATTTTCTGGGTAACAGTGAGTACATCATTGTAGATAGTGGCGACACCACCACCGCGACCAATTAGACGGGGCTCGTGCTTATAGAAATATCCTGACGGAGTAGTATTCGGGGAACAGACACAGTTTCTATAGGACAAGCTATGTGTGTGCGTCTATCACTATGGTGAGTTGTGATGTGGCTAATATGTTTGGAATCTACAGTATGACTTACCGCCAGTCAGATGGTTCGTAGTGTTCTGGAGATGTTGTCAGAGAGGACCGCTGCTCCAGCTCTGCTAGGGTGTAGGCCATCGGTGTGATAGAGCCTAGGACGCTCCCAGAAAACATTCCAGTTATCAACAAAGCGTAATTTCTGTTGTTGACACCAAGATTGTAACCATTCATTAAAGGCAAATAATCTACTGAACTTCTCGATTCCTCGCTGAAATGTGGGAAGCGGTCCAGATACGATGATCCTTGTCGTGGGTGATGTGCTGCGGACCTTCTCGACCAGGCTCCTGAAGTCCTTCTTTAGGATCTCCGTCTGCCTCAGCCTGGTCTCGTTCGTGCCGGCATGAAGAACCACAGCTCCAATGTTCCTCCTCAGGGCAGCAGGCACCTGTGCAGCAACATCAAGAACACGTGCACCAGGTAAACAGCGTGTGTGCACCTTACCTTTAGCCGTGGTAGCACGCACGTGACGAACGATGGAGTCTCCGATGACCAGGACGTCGTGTGCCGTCTCACGGAGAGGAGCGAAGCGGTTTCGGGTCGAGATGTCGAAGACGAGTGGTGGCGGAGGGGGATAGGTCCTCGCCCGGGGCTTGGCGTGCTTCTGCCGCTGCTGCTGTATCCAGGATCCGTGGTATCCCGGCGCCGGGGTGTAGGAAAACTGGGCGGGCTGCGTCCTTGGTGTGTTGGACCTGGGCAGAGAAACACGCGGGGTTGAGGTTGTCGGAGAGATTGTGTCACGCCGAGAATTTACCTGGGACAGGTGAACGTCGGTCCGCGTCGATTCCAGCATGGCTTTCCGCTGCTGTAGCCGGGCCAGCTTCACCTGTAGCTCACGGATCAGCTTCTCCACGGCCTCCAGCTCCAAATCCACCGAGTGCAGCTCCAATGGCTCCTCACCTGCACTCAGAGGCAGAATCACAACCGACATGGTGTCTAAACACGGAAAATAATCGGTGTGAAGAAGCGAAAACAAACTTTACAAACAAACGTGATAGCCGGGCTAACGGGCTAGCGATGCTAATGCTAATTAGCGATGCTAATGCTGGCTAAAAGCGGTGTGCTGCAAAACAATTAAAACTTAACGATATAACACGCGTTTCGAGTAAATATATTATAAGATACTTATCCGTTTTATGTACACTCTTCGTAAGGGGACGAAAAAGTTTAAAAGTTGGTCAGTATGGCGGAGCTCGGAAAAAAGCAGCGTCTCAGCGTCCCCGTACAAGCTTATGCGTCCAGGAACCGTCCAAAACTCGTTTGCATCAGTGGAAAGTCCAGCAAAGGGAGTTACATAATTTTTTTGCTGAGTTTTTTCATTTTTTTAAGATTTAGTTATATTGGTAATATTTTTGGGGGCTGGAACGGATTATCTGCATTTACATTATTTCTTATTGGTGAAAAGGTAGCACACAGACATTATTTTTTTTATTTTTTTTCGATTTTCACCCTAATTTAGTCATGTCCAATTCCTCCCTGTCACTAGGGTCTCCACATTAAGGCTACTAGTACCATTCAGCCATGAAGGCCGAAGACTCACGTGTTTCCTCCGAACCGCGTGACGCCAGCCGACCGCATTTTTTCGAACTGCTCGCTCATACACCGTTAAGGGCAGAGTCACACACTTGGAGGAAAGCGCTAGCCGCTCTTTCCACGTGCGCGAGCTCACAGATGCCCCTGATTGGCTGTAGAGCCGTGATTAATGTGGGAGCACTAAGTATCTCTCATCCCTCCCCCTGAGAGAGCTCTCTCTAGACCTCCGGCTATGAGAAGTTACAGCATCACCCGGGGATCGAACCAGCGATCTCTGGATGATAGGGCGAGTGCTTTACCACTGCGCCACTCGAGGCCACAAACATTATTATTAATGTAACAATATTAGCTGGCTGTTGCGTGCTTCACTGTAATTAATGTTAGTGCTGTTGTTAGTACTATTATCTACTCCATAGTATGAGTTTAAATATAATACCAGATGTTATGTCCATCCATTTTCTTCCGCTTATCTGAGGTCGGGTCGCGGGGGCAGCAGCTTCAGCAGGGATGCCCAGACTTCCCTCTCCCCGGCCACTTCTTCCAGCTCTTCTGGGGGGATCCCAAGGTGTTCCAAGGCCAGCCGAGAGACATAGTCCCTCCAGCGTGTCCTGGGTCTTCCCCGGGGTCTCTTTCCGGTGGGGCGTGTCCGGAACACCTCACAAGGGAGGCGTCCAGGGGGCATCCTAAATAGATGCCCAAGCCACCTCATCTGGGTCCTCTCGATGCGGAGGAGCAGCGGCTCTACTCTGAGCCCCTCCCGGATGACTGAGCTTCTCACCCTATCTCTAAGGGAGAGATACAAACACCAGACACCCTGCGGAGAAAACTCATTTCAGCCGCTTGTATTCGCGATCTTGTTCTTTCGGTCACAACCCACAGCTCATGACCATACGTGAGGGTAGTAATGTAGATCGACCGGTAAATTGAGAGCTTTGCCTTTTGGCTCAGCTCCTTCTTCACCACGACGGACCGATACAGAGCCCGCATCACTGCAGACGCTGACCCGATCTGCCTGTCGATCTCCCGTTCCATTTTACCCTCACTCGTGAACAAGACCCCGAGATACTTAAACTCCTACACTTGGGGCAGGATCTCACTCCCAATCCTGAGAGGGCACTCCACCCTTTTCCGGCTGAGGACCATGGCCTCAGATTTGGAGGTGCTGATTCTCATCCCAGCCGCTTCACACTCGGCTGCGAACCTATCCCGTGAGAGCTGTAGGTCACAGGGTGATGAGGCCAACAGAACAACGTCATCTGCAAAAAGCAGTGACCCAATCCTGAGCCCACCAAACTGTACCCCCTCGACGCCCTGGCTGCGCCTAGAAATCCTGTCCATAAAAATTATGAACAGGATCAGTGACAAAGGGCAGCCTACTCTCACCGGAGACAGGTCCGACTTAAGATGGTTGTACAGGGACCGGACAGCCCTTAACAGGGAATCTGATATCCCATACTCCCGGAGTACCCCCCACAGGACTCCCCGAGGGACACGGTCGAATGCCTTCTCCAAGTCCACAAAGCACATGTAGACTGGTTGGGCAAACTCCCATGCCCCCTCCAGGACCCTGCTAAGGGTGAAGATCTGGTCCACTGTTCCGCGACCCGGACGAAAACCACACTGTTCCTCCTGAATCCGAGGTTCGACTATCCGACGGACCCTCCTTTCCAGGACCCCTGAATAGACTTTCCCGGGGAGGCTGAGAAGTGTGATCCCTCTGTAGTTGGAACACACTCTCCGGTCCCCCTTCTTGAAGAGGGGGACCACCACCCCGGTTTGCCAGTCCAGAGGCACTGTCCCCGATGTCCATGCAATGTTGCAGAGACGTGTCAACCATGACAGACCTACAACATCCAGAGCCTTGAGGAACTCCGGGCGGATCTCATCCACCCCCGGGGCCCCGCCACCACGGAGCTTTTTGACTACCTCGGCGACCTCGGCCCCAGAGATGAAAGAGTCCACCTATGTCTCTTTCATGTCCCCAGACTCTGCTTCCTCATCAGAAGGCATGTTGGTGGAATTAAGGAGGTGTTCGAAGTACTCCCCCCACCGACCCACAACGTCCCGAGTCGAGGTCAGCAGCGCACCATCCCCACTATACACTGTGTTGACCATGCACTGCTTTCCCCTCCTGAGACGCCGGATGGTGGACCAGAATCTCTTCGAAGCCGTCTGGAAGTCATTCTCCATGGCCTCCCCAAACTCCTCCCAAGCCCGGGTTTTTGCCTCAGTAACCTCCGAAGCTGCGTTCCGCTTGGTCTGCAGGTACCTATCAGCTGCCTCCGGTGTGCCACCAGCCAAAAAGGCCCGGTAAGACTCCTTCTTCAGCTTGATGGCATCCGTCACCGCCGGTGTCCAACAACGGGTTCTTGGGTTGCCACCCTGACAGGCACCGACCACCTTACGGCCACAGCTCCGGTTGGCCGCCTCGACAATGGAGGTGCGGAACATAGTCCATTCGGACTCAATGTCCCAAACCTCCCCCAGGATGTGGTTGAAGCTTTGCTGGAGGTGGGAGTTGAAGCTCGTCCTGACAGGGGACTCTGCCAGACGTTCCCAGCAGACCCTCACAATACGTTTGGGTCTACCAGGCCTGACCGGCATCCTACCCTGCCAACGGAGCCAACTCACCACCAGGTGGTGATCAGTTGACAACTCCACCCCTCTCTTCACCCGAATGTCCAAGACATGTGGCCGAAAGTCCGACGACACGACCACAAAGTCGATCATCGAACTGCGGCCTAGGGTGTCCTGGTGCCAGGTGCACATATGGACACCTTTATGCCTGAACATGGTGTTCGTTATGGACAATCCGTGACGAGCACAGAAGTCCAATAACAAAACACCGCTCTGGTTGAGATCGGGGGGGCCGTTCATCCCAATCACGCCCTTCCAGGTCTCACTGTCATTGCCCACGTGAGCATTGAAGTCCCCCAACAGAACGATGGAGTCTCCAGGAGAGACGCTGCCCATAGAGAGAGCCCTGGGGGTGCTGTGGTGCATTAACTCAGACATGTTCAAGTTTAAAATTAGTTTAAAGGAACGACCTGTGACAAGACGAGGAATCCTGTCAATCACCAGTTCGATTTATGACCCCTTAGGGTCTCTTGCGCCTGTCATACTGCCAGCCAAAATCCTAATGCAACAGTTATGTAAAGAAAAACTAGCCTGGGATGATGACATTCCCGAGCAGTTTGCAACGGCATGGAAAACCTGGCTGCAAGAGCTGCACAGACTGTCCGAGTTCATCATAGCAAGGTGCATAAAACCAGCCGACTTCGGAGTTACAGCTACAGCACAACTCCACCACTTCTCTGATGCTAGTGAAATGGGATACGGAGCTGTCTCATACCTCAGGTTAGTAAACGCTGATGGACTTACACATTGTGCATTCATGATGGGGAATTCCCGTGTAGCACACCTGAAACAAACCACCATTCCACGAATGGAACTGACTGCGTCAGTGGTCGCTGTAAAAAAATGACAAAATGTTGAAAGAACAGCTAGAATTGAAATTGCTGGACTCTATGTTTTGGACTGACAGTACAACTGTTTTGAGATACATTGATAACGAAAAACTTCGTTTTAAAACCTTCGTGGCCAACAGAATCGCCGTTATAAGAGAGTCAACCAAGTCACAGCAATAGAGGTACGTCAATATCTCAAAAAACCCAGCTGATTATGCCTCCAGGGGGGTATCCTGTGAAACGTTCGTGAAAAATGTTAACTGGATCCATGGTATCTCCTTTCTCAAAGAAGCAGAGAGCAAATGGCCTGAAAATATTCATAACACATCAATAAAAGACAATTTTGATGAAAATGACGATGAAATTAAACTCTCAGCTTTAGTGAATATTGTGAGCGTTACAAAATGGACAGACGCAGTGAGTAAATTGATTAATCATCACTCTGATTGGCACAAGTTAAAAAGATCCGTTGCCTGGATCGTTCGCATCAGAGACATGCTCAAACAAAAAACAGAAAGGGTTAAAACACAAGTACCCAAAGACAGAAAATCACACGTCTCTAACAGTTCAAGACCTAACAAGAGTAGAAAACGAAATCATTAAATTTACTCAAAGACAAAATTTTAAGGAAGAAATTCTCACGTTGCAAAAGGGTAAAGCAGCAGCAGAATTCAAACAGGAAATTCCCACACCACAAAAACGCATGACATCTGTAAAAATAAACAGTTGCTTGTCCAAACTGGACCCAGTACTACAGGATGGATTGCTGAGAGTCGGAGGACGTCTCGGCAGGTCTGCAATACCAGAGCACGTTAAACACCCAGTCATTGTACCTAAAGACACACATATTACAACGTTAATATTAAGAGACGCTCATGACAAGATAGGACACAGTGGCAGAAATTACATGCTTTCAGAATTGCAGCAGAAATACTGGATTCCGACTGCTAACTCACTCGTAAGACAGTTTCTCTCCAGGTGTGTGATATGCAGGAAGTCTAGAGCTAAAGCATGTGAGCAAAAAATGTCAGAATTGCCAATCGACAGAATAATACCAGACCACCCACCCTTCACTAATGTGGGAGTAGACTACTTCGGACCCTTCGAGGTCAAACGTGGCAGAAGTAACGTTAAAAGATATGGCGTACTTTTCACTTGTCTGACAACAAGAGCCGTGCACATTGAAATCGCTCATTCGCTGGACACAGACTCTTGCGTGAATGCCATGCGACACTTTATAAGCAGGAGAGGTCAGGTGTCAATGATGCGAAGTGACTTGCCCGTGCTCCAGGAATGGCAAAAATGGTTTAAAAAAAAAAAAAAACTCTCGATTGGAGATATAGTTTTAATAACTGATGAGTCTTCTCCAAGAAATTCATGGGTCATGGGAAGAATCACGAAAGTGTTCCGCGACAAAAGGGGGACTTGTGAGACGTGTGTTAGTTAAAACTAAGACCAACACTCTGGAAAGACCCATCGACAAGCTGTGCCACATATCTGAAATGGACTGTTAAATGTGTGGTGATATGTTATGAAATTTGACATGCAAATATAAACATCTGAGATAAATATTACACACTTAAAAGATTTAAAATGTTTTAGAAGGTTAAGAATGTTTGATTTCATGGCTTTATAAAAAAAAAACACAAATTGTAATTTTCAGTCTCCATGCCTGTCAATTAGGGCCTGGAATGTGAGAGCCATATCGTACTTGTTATGAATTTGCTGTTGTGTTTATTTTATTTTATTTTATTTGTTGTTATTTCATTTATACTACCTTGTTCTATTCATTAGTAAAGCATTAAGCATTAAGTTTGTTACATAAGCCATAAGCTTTAAATTTCTAAGTTATGCATCCATTTTGACAATCGTAAGTTGGTCTGTGATGTCATTCCACTATTACATGCATTTGTGTGACTGTCATGTGATAGAGAGTTCAGTTTAGATGCGGAAGGTTACGGAAACACAAGCTTTTGACCGTAAGCTCGTGAGCTCCCGGTAAGCTAAGAATGTAAAATACAGCAACTAGGTTGTTGTAACCGTAAGCTCCCGTAAGTAGATATATACAGCAAGAGTGTTGTTATATACGTAAGCTAAGACTGTAATTTGTAAGATACAGCAAACAGGTTGTTGTAAAAGTCAGAGATTTGCAAGATGCAGCAACTGGTGTCTGTAATCACAGTTGATTTACTTAAGATGACTGTATGAAGTGTTGATTTTTTGATGCTGACAAAATAAACTACAAGAGACAAAGAGATCTGACTTCTGTCGTGTGAGTGAAACTTTAAGACAAAGCTACGCATCAAAACTAGTGAAATAATATGACCTCATCTACAATCGGTATAATGACTACTTGAGGAATCCCTGTTAAACAGCGGTTTATTCATATGTTTGGTGTATATTGTTCATATTTTATATTTATATAACAGCATTTCTTCAGTGTGTAATTTGTGTAACACTCTGCTTTTGGCTTTCTCTGCTTTAATGCAGTTGTGCATTATGTGTCACAGACACAGCTCAGCTATATCAATATTCAAGGGTTAATAAAAAGAGGTAAAGAGAGAAAAGGAGTACACAGTACTGTAGACATTTTAATATGGACTTAATCGGCTTGAGGCGAGACGGCGCAGCTGGGACACATGGAATGTAGGATTGATTCGCCGCATAGTTGAGGGAAGCAAGAGTTTGACAGCACAGGGATTGACTATCTTGGTAATGATGAAGGGGCCGAGGTAGCGATGGGAAAGTTTGCGGCAGGTGGTCTTTAGGGGGATGTCTCTGGCAGCGAGCATGACTCTCTGCCCCACCCTGTACTTGGGAGCCTGAGAGCGTCTACGGTCGGCCTGTCTCTTGTATCTTTTGCCGACCCATAACAGCTTCCTTCTTGCCTGCAGCCAAGTCCTTCTGCAGCGTCTAATAAAAGCTTGGGCAGATGGGACACTGACCTCCTGCTCCTCCTCCTGAGACGTGGGCATACTCCACCCAAGGCAGGAACTTACTCCAAGCGGCGACATCTCTGGAAGCCATGCACCTTAAGGCTACCTCGAGGGACTGGTTCTTTCTTTCGGTCTGCCCGTTGAACTTGGGGTGAAATCCTGAGGACAGACTGGGGGTGGCTCCAATGAGTCTGCAAAATGCCTTCCAAAATTGTGATGTGAATTGGGGCCCACAGTCGGAGACGATGTCATTGGGGAGACCGTGCAGCCTGAAAACGTGCAGTATCATGAGACCAGCGGTTTCCTTGGCAGATGGGAGCTTGGGTAGCGGAATGAAATGGGCAGTCTTAGAGAACCGATCCACCACGGTCATGATGCATGAGTTCCTGTCGGAGGAGGGTAACCCTGTGACAAAGTCCAGGGCAATGTTAGACCATGGACGGGATGGGATAGGTAATGGTCTGAGGAGGCCTGCCCGGGTTCATGAGACAGGGCTTGCTGGACCTTGGTCTCGATATCAAGCTCAGCTGCAGCGAGCAGGCATGACGGGTGAATGATGGTTTCGTTGGCAGTGGAGTCGTGAGTAGGTGAAAACTGGCTGGAGAGTGCATCTGGCTTGGAATTCTTGGACCCAGGATGATAGGAGAGGATGAAGTTGAATCTGGCAAAGAACAGTGACCACTGAGCCTGGCGAGAGTTTAGCCTCTTGGCGTTCTGCAGGTATTCGAGGTTCTTGTGGTCGGTCCAGACCAAAAATGTGGTCTCCGTCCCCTCTAACCAGTGTCTCCACTCTAATAGGGCCAGCTTGATGGCCAGAAGTTCTTGATCGCCGATGCCATAATTCTCCTCAGCAGGGGTTAAGCGGTGAAAGAAGAAAGAGCACGGGTGTAGCTTGTTGTTGTGTGCAGATCTCTGGGAAAGGACACCTCCTACCCCTGTGCTGGAGGTGTCGACTTCCATGAGAAACTGGCATGAAGGATCTGGGATAGTCAGGATTGGGGCGGACGTGAACCGTTTCTTGAGTTCCGAGAAGGCTTTCTCAGAGTTCATGTCCCAGCAGAAACGCGTCTTGGGAGAAGTCAGGGAGCTGTTAATGGGGCAGCAATGGAGCTGTAGCCTCGGATGAAGCGACGGTAAAAGTTGGCAAAACCCAAGAATCTCTGAAGTTCCTGTCTTGTGGTGGGCGTGGGCCAGTTCGTGATTGCCTAGAGCTTAGCAGGCTCCATTTCAATGCCTGAGGGACCAATAATGAAACCCAGGAATGTGGTGGTTGTTGTGTGAAATTCGCACTTCTCTGCTTTGACGAAGAGATTGTTCTCTAACAGTCTTTGCAGCACCTGTCAAACATGATGTTGGTGCTCCCCTAGGTCTCGGGAGAAGATTAAAATATCATCCAGAAAAACAAACACAAATAAATTCAGAGAATCCCTGAAGACGTCGTTCATGTGGGCCTGAAAGATGGCCGGGGCGTTGGTCAGGCCAAATGGGTCCACCAGGTACTCATAGTGTCCTGCTGGGGTATTAAAAGCAGTCTTCCATTCGTCACCCTCTCGGATTCGGACTAGGTGGTATGCGTTGCGTAGGCCCAGTTTGGTAAAAATCTTTGCTTCCTGGAGGAGTTTAAAGGCAGTCGTCATTAACGGAAGGGGATAGCGGTTCTTCACCGTGATCTGGTTTAGGCCCCTATAAACGATGCATGGACGAAGGGACCCATCTTTTTTGCCCACGAAGAAGAAGTCGGCTCCCGCTGGGGAGGAGGAGGGGCGAATGATCCCCGCCGCGAGGGACTCCGAGATGTAATGATTCATAGCTTCACGTTCCCTGGGTGACAGGGAATATAGGCGGCCCTTGGGGGGCGTGGTGCCTGAGAGCAGGTGGATAGCACAGTCATATGGTCAGTGGGGAGGCAGAGAGACAGCACGAGATTTACTGAAGACCACATTGAGATCATGGTACTCCGAAGGAACGGTGGTGAGATCTGGTGGTTCCTCCATAGATGCAGGGCTGAGGCAAGATGTGGCTACAGCACGCAAGCATGACGGGTTCCAAGCTATGATTGTGTTCCTGACCCAATCGAGTTGAGGATTGTGACGGGTTAGCCAGGGCAGACTCAGGACAACAGTAGCATGTGATCCCTCCATGATAAGCAGTGAAGTCTGTTCTAAATGGTTGCCCAAGACCCGTAGCCCGATGAGGCGAGTTCTGTGAGTGATAGGTGGGAGCAGGCTGCCGTCGAGTGCCTGAACCTTGAGGTGGGTCTCCAAGGGTAGAGCAGGGATTCACATTGATCAAGCTGCGGTCTGAACCCGAATCAATCTGTGCCTGCACCAGGTGGGTCCATTGCTCGTGGATGAGGAAGACTGGAAACAGGCGGTGTTGATCCAGGAATCTTCCTGGTGTCACACCCTCCAGTCCTCCCAGCTGGACTAGAAGATGCCCCCTTTTTACAGGACAGTTCTTGAGCTGATTACAAGATCTCCCACAGTAGAAGCATGCACCCTCCACTCTGCGTCGCTGTCGTTCTTCGGGGGAGATGCAGGTTCTGTCCAGATGCATGGGTCTCTCCTGAGGATTACTTCGAGGGGAGCGAGGTCGTGGGAGGTCTCTGGGTGGTGAGGGTCTGGTTGACTTTCGAAGGCGGAGGCGCGAATCTACTCGGCCGGCTAGCTCCATGAGATCTTGGAGTGGCGAAGGAAGTTCTTGGGAGATCAATGCATCCTGGAGCGTCTCAGTCAGTCCTTCGAAGGAGGCGTCACTTAGGGCCCAACCGTTCCACCCACTGGAGAGAGCTAGGGTCTGGAACTCTATGGCATAGTCATAGGCTGAACGTGAACCTTGGTGGAGCTTTACCAGCTTGTGACCTGCCTCCCTGCCGAGACATGAGCGATCAAACACCCTCCTCATCTCTTTAGCGAAATGCTCATAGTTGGAGCAGCAGGGGTCATGAGCATCCCAGAGTGCTGTGCTCCATTCCCGAGCTCGTCCTGAGAGGAGAGTTATTATGTATGTGACCTTGGAGTGTTCAGTGAAAAATGTGTATGATGGAGCTCAAATATCAGCATGCACTGAGAGAGGAAGGAGTGACAGGTGCCTGAATCTCCTTCATAGGTGGGGGGGCAGGCAGTCGTGGTTCCCGTTGTGTGCAGGGCCCCCACTTTGTGCCTGAGAGAGATGGAGCCATTGGAGCTGAGTCATGACAGCAAGGGTTTGCTTGGTGTTGAGCAGCTCCTGCTGGTGAGCTCCGAGAAGTGCACCTTGACTCTCCAGCGCTGATTTCATGCGGTCAATATCTGCTGAATTCATTTCGCTGGCTGGATTATTCTGTCACGGAGCGGAGCAGAATGAATTGAATCCAAGTGCAGATGAGAGACAGCAATGTTAAACAAGAGCGCGGTCAGAATGCGGAAGCGGAGGTAAATACTGGGAGATCAGTCAGCACAGCGTCTAAGCCAAATTGTGAAACAAGAGCCGTAGTAAGGGGAAGCGTTAAATCGGTAACCGGGAAATCAAGCAGCGAAGAGACAATCCAAAAAACGAGAAACAGATGCCGTCAAACGAGGAAGCGCGAGGTCAAAACCGGGCGATCAAAGAGCGAGGCAAACAAAACCGAGACGATAAATCGAAAGCAAAACAAGAAACAAAGTGGGCTTGGCAACGTGAAAGCAGAAAAATAAATGCGAGAGAATCGAGTCAAAAATACACAAGATAATCCAGCGATTTGAGCAGCGCGTGCTTAAATCGCTGGAGTAATCAGTGGAGGGAATGAGGAACAGGTGAGCAGATGGGGTGGAAACGGGGGCGTGGGAAATGCGCATGACAGGCTATTCAATTCAATTCAATTTTATTTATATAGCGCTTTTAACAATGGTCATTGTCTCAAAGCAGCTTCACAAAAATGAAAGAAAATTTACAAAAAATAAATAAATAAATACAAATAATAATAATAATAATAATTTTAGAAAAGAAAATAATTGGAAGTGTGTATGTGTGAGAAAAATGTGTAGATAATAATAATGAGACGAAAGAATGAAATCTCTCTGATGAGCAAGCCAAGGGTGACGGCGACGGTGGCAAGGAAAAACTCCCTGAGATGGCATTAGGAAGAAACCTTGAGAGGAACCAGACTCAACAGGGAACCCATCATCATTTGGGTGATAACAGATAGAAATGATATAACATCTTGTGTATTGTGCAGGTGAAAATTCAATATGACAAATTATTTAAATTGACATGAAGACCAGTTCAGCATAGGGACGAGTCAGTAGGTGCAGAGGGCAGATGAGGTCTGGATCACTGGAAGCACAGGAGCAGCATGTGTAGCTCCAACCATCATAAAGCTGAATCCAGCTGGAGCTGGTCCTTCTCTGGATGCCTCAGGAACCTCGCAGGGTCGGCCTTTGTCTACTGAAGCTGGCAAAATCTCCCGATGCCTCGGGATGGGTAGAGAAATGCAGAACAGTAGTCTCCAACTACGCTAAGGAGAATTAGCGTAGTTGCCATTCCGGATAGGTGTACTGGAGTATGAGATTATGGGATGACTTATGTGTATGCCAGATTAAAAAGATGTGTCTTGAGTCTACTTTTGAACTGAGAAACCGATCTATGAGAATATTATGATCTACAGTGTTGAATGCAGCACTAAGATCGAGCAGGACTAGCAATGAGATCCAGCCTTGGTCTGAAGCTAAAAACAAGTCGTTTGTAATCTTAACTAGTGCAGTTTCTGTGCTATGATGGGGCCTGAAACCTGACTGAAATTCTTCAAGGATGTTGTTATCCTGCAAGAATGTGCATATTTGAGCTGATACTACTTTTTCTAGTATTTTTGATATGAACGGAAGGTTTGAAATCGGTCTGTAATTTGTTATTTCATTCGCGTCCAAATTAGATTTTTTAAGAAGTGGCTTAATAACTGCTAACTTGAAAGGTTTAGGGATGTGACCTAGATATAATGAAGAATTAATAATGTTTAGAAGTGGCTCTCCAACCGTAAGCATCACTTCTTTTAAAAATCTGGTTGGGATTGTGTCTAACAGGCATGTTGTTGATTTAGCCGAGGTGATGAGTTTATACAACTCTTCCTGTCCTATACCTGTAAAGCACTGAAAATCTGAATGTGAAGCTATAGGCTGAACTGGATCGTGAGATACTATTAGAGGCTGAACCTCCATTATTTTCTTCCTGATATTATTGATTTTTTCATTAAAGAAGTCCATAAAGTCTTCACTTCTAAACTGTGATGGGATACTCTCTGCGGGCATCTTAGGTTTTGTTAGGCGAGCCACTGTACTAAATAAGAACCTGGGATTGTTTTGGTTTCTTGCTATCAGTTGGCTAAGATGCTCAGTCCTAGCAGTTTTTAGAGCTTGTCTATAGCTGCACATACTGTCTTTATACGCAACTCTAAGAACTTCTAGTTTACTTTTTCTTAATTTTTGCTCGAGGTTACGGGTTGCTCTCTTTAAAGCGCAGGCTAAGGGAAAACATGATTACGTGAGGAGAAGTGACAGCGTGAGAAAAAGATGGCAGACAGGGCGTGAATCCTGACAGATAATGAATGACTGTTGCATTCTTCACCATTAATATGTAATGTTTAGCTGTGGGTCAGAGGAATCTTTAATGATTCGGGTTAATTTTAACTGAATTATTAATGAATGATTAACTGAATCAAAATTTATAATGTACACTTCATCGACTACCCATCCAGCGTTTAGTACAATTTAGTGTATCCTACCAGTTCTGCTTATCACATGGCCAATGATGATAACACAAAATCTAGTATTTAGCAATTCTGAGCAAGGTAACAAGATCTGGGCAAATGTTTAGACTTTAAAATATATGACCAAGACAACAGTTCTTTATAAAGAAACAAGCATTTATTTGTCTAATCTACAACAAATGAAACTATGCTACTTGAACACACACACATACACACACACACACACACACACACACACACACATATACAAAAAGTTTAGAAGGTGAAAATTAATGAATTCTTCTAGTATTGTTTACTAGATTAACGAAAGTCACAAGAGCAGAGTCTTGGGTTTAATCTTACAGTTTAGTTATGAAACAAGCACCAACTTCAGTAAGCTATGCAGCTTTGTTGGTTTACTTGCGTTAAGTTTCGTCCTCATCCAGTGGTTCGCCTCCAGTGAAGGGAAGCGTTGCTGATTGGTTGGTGCGCTGTTGTAGAGATGACGTCTGTCGAGAAAGCCCTTCTGTGAGGTTGTCTGATTACCGATGGCTGCGCTCTGGAACTTCTCCTGAGGGTTTCTTTGTTGAGGGACTTTGAAGTTCTGGCATGAAGTCTCGTTGATAGTTCTTGAAGAGCGAATGATGTCAGAAGCGGCGGCATAGTGCCCACGAGGGCGGAAGCCCGAGCTGCTTGGACAAGGTTGTTGGAGGTTGCAAGTTGAAGTAGAGGTTGTTATCTTAGATTCTGCTTGAGCATGCTGGTTTTGCCCTTTCGAAGTCAGTCCATCCCACGGTTGACTGGTCCAATTGGATCCGGTTGTGGGGCTTAGCCATGCCTCACGTGGTTACCCATTTCGTGCATACCTTAGCCTGGTGTTTCAGCTGTCACATGGAGCCCATCTAGTTGGAGTTTTTAATATCTTATGAAGTAATTTTGCATGAGCTCTGGTCATGCTACCAATTTCCAGTGTTCACCAACGTTCTTTGAATAAAGCCAGCTTTAGATTGATATCAAACATTACATATCTTACCCACTCATTCCTTCCTTTATCTAATAAAAGGGGTTTGTAAATGCTGATTACACCTTTAAAGTTATGTAAAATAATCAAACATATACACAGGAATAAAATATACAGAGTTAATGTATGTAAATATGTTTCGCCCTACTGGCACAATTTAAAGATGTTTAAAATAGTGTCCATGCTGTATGCCTCTTTCTTCATTAAAAGGCATGTGCTCTGGAGGTCAATGAGAGTGTCAAAGTGTGACTTGGTGGTTCCCCTCCTACAACTCGGGGTGAAGCTGTAAATCTGTCCGATTTGTTTACCGGTTCGCTGATTCACACCCTTGTTTTTGGGGTTTACTTCGAGGCATCTGGTCTGAGCGTGGCTCCAGACACAGCAAATTTCCTGTCCCTTGCCTTGTGAAGTTTCCTGCAACTTCGTTTTACAGACGCTCCTTTATGTTCGCGAATCAGATAAGATTATCAGGATGGCGCCGTGCAGGCTGGGATGTGGAATGTGATCAATTGATAGCTCTCTTTGGGAGCCTTCTTCATCCCTACAGTAAGTACATACTTAGAACTTCACAACAACACCTCAGAACCTACAGAAGGTGAAAGTAAATTAGGCCAGTATTGGCTTTTTAACTTTGCACTGTTAACTCTGTTAACTGGGTAATGGCGTGGGTGTGGTCTTATGTCTATGTACAGAGTTTTAACACCTCATGTATAGTTGATTTATATAAGATATATAATGTATAAACATATAAATAATATTACAGTAGGAACACTCTGACGTCCATTTGAACCTCATAGAGACTCGTCCTGAAGTGGATGTGTGTAGCTGCCACTACAGACTCCCTTAACATGTAATGCCCAACTCCTTTAGTCATGAGTTTCTGCTGTACACAGAACTGGTTCAGCAGAAACTCAAGACTAAAGCAGTTGGGCATTACATCAGGAAATGTGCCTTGACATGCAAAGCATTTTCGGCATGTGCGTCCAGGAACCGTTCAAAACTTGTTTGCATCAGTGGAAAGTCAAGCAAAGGGAGTTATATATTTTTCAGTTTGTTTAAGATTTATTTATATTGGTAATATTTTTGGGAGCTGAAATGGATTATCTGCATTTACATTATTCCTTATGGGTGAAAATGTAGTACACAAACATTAGTATTAATGTAACAATATTTGCTGGCGGTTGTGTGCTTCACTGTAATTAATATTAGTCCTGTTAATACTATTATCTGCTCCATAGTACGAGTTTAAATATAAAACCAGATATTATGTCTATAGTTTATATTCATACATATATACAACAAGAATGTAGAAAAAAACAATAAAATAACTCCACTCGATAGATGCAGTTCATCAGGACTCCTAGTTTGGTACTGCACTCACTGTAAAAAATTAATACTGAAAATAGTTGTTGGAAAAAAGAAATATACAGTGGTGTGAAAAACTATTTGCCCCCCTCCTGATTTCTTATTCTTTTGCATGTTTGTCACACAAAATGTTTCTGATCATCAAACACATTTAACTATTAGTCAAAGATAACACAAGTAAACACAAAATGCAGTTTTTAAATGAGGGGTTTTATTATTTAGGGAGAAAAAAAATCCAAACCTACATGGCCCTGTGTGAAAAAGTAATTGCCCCCTGAACCTAATAACTGGTTGGGCCACCTTTAGCAGCAATAACTGCAATCAAGCGTTTGCGATAACTTGCAACGAGTCTTTTACAGCGCTCTGGAGGAATTTTGGCCCACTCATCTTTGCAGAATTGTTATAATTCAGCTTTATTTGAGGGTTTTCTAGCATGAACCGCCTTTTTAAGGTCATGCCACAACATCTCAATAGGATTCAGGTCAGGACTTTGACTAGGCCACTCCAAAGTCTTCATTTTGTTTTTCTTCAGCCATTCAGAGGTGGATTTGCTGGTGTGTTTTGGGTCATTGTCCTGCTGCAGCACCCAAGATCGCTTCAGCTCGAGTTGGCGAACAGATGGCCGGACATTCTCCTTCAGGATTTTTTAGTAGACAGTAGAATTCATGGTTCCATCTATCACAGCAAGCCTTCCAGGTCCTGAAGCAGCAAAACAACCCCAGACCATCACACTACCACCACCATATTTTACTGTTGGTATGATGTTCTTTTTCTGAAATGCTGTGTTACTTTTACGCCAGATGTAATGGGACACGCACCTTCCAAAAAGTTCAACTTTTGTCTCGTCGGTCCACAAGGTATTTTCCCAAAAGTCATTGAGATGTTTTTTTAGCAAAATTGAGACGAGCCTTAATGTTCTTTTTGCTTAAAAGTGGTTTGCGCCTTGGAAATCTGCCATGCAGGCCATTTTTGCCCAGTCTCTTTCTTATGGTGGAGTCGTGAACACTGACCTTAATTGAGGCAAGTGAGGCCTGCAGTTCTTTAGATGTTGTCCTGGGGTCTTTTGTGGCCTCTCGGATGAGTTGTCTCTGCGCTCTTGGGGTAATTTTGGTCGGCCGGCCACTCCTGGGAAGGTTCACCACTGTTCCATGTTTTTGCCATTTGTGGATAATGGCTCTCACTGTGGTTCGCTGGAGTCCCAAAGCATTAGAAATGGCTTTATAACCTTTACTAGACTGATAGATCTCAAATACTTTTGTTCTCATTTGTTCCTGAATTTCTTTGGATCTTGGCATGATGTCTAGCTTTTGAGGTGCTTTTGGTCTACTTCTCTGTGTCAGGTAGCTCCTATTTAAGTGATTTCTTGATTGAAACAGGTGTGGCAGTAATCAGGCCTGGGGGTGACTACAGAAATTGAACTCAGGTGTGATAAACCACAGTTAAGTTATTTTTTAACAAGGGGGGCAATCACTTTTTCACACAGGGCCATGTAGATTTGGATTTTTTTTCTCCCTTAATAACGTAAACCTTCATTTAAAAACTGCATTTTGTGTTCAATTATGTTATCTTTGACTAATAGTTAACGGTTTTTGATGAGCAGAAACATTTAAGTGTGACAAACATGCAAAAGAATAAGAAATCAGGAAGGGGGCAAATAGTTTTTCACACCACTGTATGTTGGGCTAATATAATGCTGGTGTCAAAAAAGAAAAATATGCTTTCTCAATGATTGTATAAATTTCATTACTCAACTACGAAAGTTTCATCAAGGCAACGAGTATAACTGTGTTCATGAAACATTTAACTGCACACAAACAATTTTATGTTGGACGAACAAGAGGGACCTCTGCGCATGCGCAAAAGCGTTCTTCCAGAATTTTCGAACTTCCCGCTATTTCCTCCCGAAATGGTGAGTACTTCATGGAAACTAACTGTCCTGCAAAGTAATCAGCAATTTTAGCTTTATAACATATATATTATCCAGCAGCAAGCTTTAGAACATTATATTTTCGAGTGTTTATTTATATAATTTGGAGTGTTACTGTAGTTATCTGGCAATGCACTCGTTTCAGCTCCTAACGCATTTTTTTTCAGATGGTATGTACATTGACATTAATGTTAATCTATGAAACCGCTAAAGTTTACTTACGTTACATGCATTTTAATAATTTTAATGACTGATAATTTCAAAGGCTATTTGAAAAAGACGTGCGCCACTTTAAGGGAGCTTAATGTTTTCTCTCCTTCATCATTCATTAACCCAGTGGTTCTCAAACTTTTTCTGTCATTCCCCACTTAAGGGGGTGAGCAAATTTTCAAGCCCCACTTGTCAACAAAATAATAACGAAATCTGCCAAGTTTACTGTTTATTGAAATATCAATTTCTAAACCAATAAGATCAAACAACACCAAGTTAAAAACAGATAAAATACACGTTCAATTGTTATAAAAGGCTTACGTTGTCACTTATCTTTGCATAACTGACCCCATGTTTATTAGCTGCTCAACAATCGTTTGTAGTTTTTTTGCACTGGCCAATTCTGTATGTAACTTTGAATGAAGCCATTTGTGCTTTGCTGTCCACTGATTCAGATTTTACCATGCGATTCTCCTGCTGTCTGTATTCTGCCAGCTTTCTTTGAAAGAAGTCGAGTGGCTTATTAACGTGTGTTGTCTCTAAGTGTCTTCCTAATTTGTTGGGTCTCATGCGGTCTGCTGCCAGCGGTATAAGATACAAAACACACACAGGTCTCTCCTCTGCCCCCACCATCCCCACCATGAAGCAAGTTAGGCTTCATTAGTGGTGGGCGATATAACCAAAATCTTCTATCACAGTAGAAGCTATTTTCTACCTCGGTAACAATATATATATATATATATATATATATATATATCACAATATAGCAATTTGTATCTGAAAATGCATTAAATAAAAATTCAAACACAAAGAAATTGTTTTACATAATGTAATTTTATATAAACTGTGAATTGCTGAGGTTTGCCGCATTTTTTTTTACTTTGGCCATATTCGTTTGGATGCTTGGATTTCAGATGATAGAAGAGGTTTGACGTGTTTCCACCACTTGTTAAAACAGTGAACTTGCGTACCTTGCAAATAAAATTCAAAAATTCTATTTAATTCAAACCTTAAAGTAAAAGACTATGAATAGGAAATAAATATGAAAAATAAAATAGGGGGATAAATTTAACTAGGAAAGAATAAAATAAAATATAAAAACTAAAGTTAAAATAAAATAACTGTACAACAATACACAATATAGAAAATATATGAAGAATATGTGAACAATAAGAGCAGCTGTACGAGTAGGAAAAGAATGGTAATGTCCAGGGTTGTGCAATCCACATGTTTAAAGTGGATCACGTTCATCTCATTCGTATCACTTTTCTTATACCCAAACCAATTCCACAACACAGACGAGGCAGCTTTTTCCTTTACAATCTCCTCGTTGTTGGTTTTGTCACATATAAGCAAACTCACTGCTCGTCTTCTTCCATTGTCGAAGTGTATGTGAAGCCAAACACATCAAAAGTGGGACGAAACCGCGGCACCCGATTGAACCGAATATCTGCGCAAATACAGCGCAGCTCGACTATCTGGATAGCGCAGTGATGATCTGGTTTATTTGCGTAGCCCGGTGGATCGCCCAGTGCCGCTCGAATGCGACCCACTATGTTTTTATTTACAAACTATTTAAAATGTCGGGACTGTTTATTATTGTTTCCGCCTTGCCATGCCTGGTTTGTACAGATGTCGCCATTAAAAACGCGCGTTTCGAGAAAAGAGATCCCGTGACTTGCCGCGGCTTTGCGCGGCTGCGTGCGGGAAGCTGTGAACATGCCCTTCATTACCTGTAGGGGGCAGTCGTGTTTCAGTCTGAAGTATTGTGTGTCTACTGAAGCCGAAAATGTGTGCAAATTAAACTGCGCATGCGTGTTTGGAGACGCTGTGCCCGCGCTGTGTATCAGTCGGTTGGGAATCATCACGGAGGTACAACACGGCGTGGCTGCAGCTGGAGTTTGTCGTGTTCGAGGTAAGTTTAGCTTTCTTTTTTGGATGTGATTCTCGCTTTCATGACTCCCAATTAATGTTCATCTTAATCTCAGGACGTACAATTAGCAATTTCAGTTTTTAATAGTGTGGAGATTCACAAAACACCGTTTTCGTGTAAAAACCTGAACCTACGGAGCCCCCAGGGGTCCTGTGGTAAATAAATAAATAAATAAAATAATAACGAACCGAGCGCGTGGATTAATACCCCGAGATGTGTATTTCTTACCCCCACACCTCGTGAAAACGGCGTGTTCAGACAAAGGCTCGCCAGTTAGATGCCATTTCTGAACAAACTGAGTCGTGTGTGTTTTTAGCATTAAATGGTAAAAGAGCACTAGCAATAAACGTTTTTTTTTCTGAAGCCGAACTTTATTAATGAGTTACGAGTAAAGAACCTGTACATATGTTCATACAGTATTGACAGCAGCTCTAATTTGTCTAAATCGCATTGCAGACAATAAAAATAAGTCGAGTCATCCTGTGACCCTGCATGCTTAATCTTTTCACACATGATTCTTGCTTCTCACTTTTTCCTTAATCCCTCGTTGATCTATCTTGTATTTTTCTAACGGTGTCAGAAACTTTGTGTTAGTAGCACTGCTTGACATGCTTGATGCCTTCCTCTTTTGTAATTTGCTTTGGATAAAGGCAAACTTACAAAAGATGAAGAAATGCCTAAATGTAGTTGTACGAATAAAAGATTATTTAATGATACAATGTAAATATTTTCACAGAAACAAAGCGTAAAGATGAGACGTGAATCTGAAGAGGATCTCTTTGATGATTGCCTGGTAAAGCATTGTTTTCTTATTAATTATACAATTTATTAATACCTTGAATATAGTGTTTGTTGTATTGGACAGAAGCATATAAATGCAAATGAATATATAAATCTGAGTAATTATTGAACAAATTTTCATGTTTGGACTAACCCTTTAAATACAAACTCAGCATTCATCATAGTATTTCCTGACACTGTAAAGGTGCAGAGTAATCTATGGAGTGTAGCCATCTCATGCCATGTTTTAATGATGCAAGATTATTGCTAAAGCAATTTAACCCAAGTTTAACAATCTGAAGTATATGAAGTGATGCTCATTTTTTATTATCAATTATTTTTATTATTATTTTTTTCTCTGTATAATGAAGTCAGCACAGGTTGAAGCAATTCAGATTTTTTTTTGTTTGTTTCTTAAAATAAATTATTAATTTTCTTGTACATTTTATGCAGGGGGACAGACGAAGTGATGCCAGTATGCACCTTCTTAAAATCCTTGTCGTCTGTGCTGTTGAAGGGGAAGAACCGGTTGGTGTATCCATAATCCTTGAAGGAGAGGAAATTTTGCAAGAATGTGGCAATAGCTCCGAGCACTGCGCTACACATTTGAGCTATTTTCAGAAAGTTCTTCTAGAACTTGATGGGATTAAGCTATCACCAAAAGTGCAAGCTTTAAAGATGAAGTTATCTTAAAACATTTGATTTGGCTTGACTACAAGTCTTTACATGTTGTGTTTACATGTTCAGCTTAAAATGTTTTAATGCGTTATGGTTTCAATGGCATACTTTTAAGTGCACTAGTCCAGAGTGCTGATTTGAATGTTGCAACTTCACTGCTTCCAAGGGCTATTAAGTTTTAACGTTTATTCTACAGTTTGTTTAATGTATTTTCTGCTGTATTTTATTTCTAAATGAATGCTGTATTTAATTTATTTATTATTATTTTACACAATTTTGTTTAAAACAAGTATTTCAGGCCCTGGTGCCGTGCAGTTTTTTCTATGGATGCAAAATTTAGCTGAATGCACTTTTATTAAAAAGACAACTTGGACTGTGAACGTCACAAATATTTGGTAATGTTGGTGAATAAACTGTTTAATTATATTTTAGTTGTGTGATTTATGAAAGATATAGATGAAATAATTACTTATGTTTCTTTCCAAAACATAAATTAGCAATGTTTACATTATTATAGGGAGTAATATAAATTGATAAAACCAAGTTAAGGGAAAATCTCACAAAACAAAATGATAGTAATTTCATAAAATTAAGGTTCCTGCTGATACAATAATTAATTAACTTTACTTGATTATTTTAAATAAATCTAATTTGTGCATTAAATATAATTATGTAACTTTTACTTGATTTCTTTTATTGTTAATTTAATTAAGTAAATTTTACCTGACAATTACGGGTGAGTTTTACTTAGGCTGAATCACAATTCTATTTTCTTCCCCTTGTCCCTTGAAACGAAGTGGAAAGGGGAAGGGTATAAATATTTCCCCTAAGAAATGGGACAACACTGTTATACGTCATCATACGTTGTCGCTGGTTCCTAATGTTGCGTCAGAGGACATGCGCCGATGTTTATCACACATTCCAATAAGAGAGATTACTCACTCCCAAAGGTTTTTTGCGCCGTATTTCGATTTTTAAAAAAGTTGCTCATTTTCACCACGAACACGGATGAGTCTTCGGGTGTCCTCAGCCGTCCATATACAGAATATAAATTACAAAACTGTGGTCATGTTGCAATAAGTAAGAATAGTGTAAGCACCATTCATTTACATGTACACATATGGCCGTAAGCAAAACAAACAATGCGTTATCAAATGCTCGGCAAACTGCCGTGCTACTGAACTTTCATATTTGTTTGTAGCATGCAGTAAAGTGTATGTGACATAAAAATATATATTTTTATAACTTTAGCGATTTTTTTTGCAAACGTTTCTTTACAGAACATCACCACAAACACAAGACTAAAGGTAATATACATATAATGAAAACTTGTCATAAAAATCTTTATTAATGGCAAAAATGACTTAACATTTATGGGTTTGCTTGCTCGAGTGAGCAGCCATGTTGAAAACTTCGCTTAGCCCTTCGTTTGAAGTGAGGTCCTGAAAAATCTTCGTTTGGAGGGCTATCTGTCCCTTCCCCCTCCCCCTACACCTCCAACCAAAAGAGAAATGAGACACCTCTACCCCTGCATGTGAACGCGTCAAATGGAAGAGTAGGGGGAAGGGTAGAAATTGTATTCAGCCTTAATATTGGAGCAATAAAATTTACTTAAAATCTGTGTGTCCAAATTATTATGAGGATTTTATCAAGTAAATCTTACAAGTTCTTTTTTTCAGTGCATGGGTGAACACGATGTTTTAAGAATTTAATTATATATATATATATATATATATATATATATATATATATATATATATATATATTTATTGTGTGTGTGTGTGTGTGTGTGTGTGTGTGTGTGTGTGTGTGTGTGTGAGAGACCGGTGCAACTCAAACGTCCTATTCCATTGTCACTCATACTGCCGTAGTTTTTAGAGCCCTAAAAAAGCATTCGCTAGTAAGTAAGTAAATAAAAGACAAATGAATAAATAGTTTTAAATTATATATATACAGAGGCGTAGATTTAGAGTGGACGGAGGGGATGTGTCCCCACCAATATCCTCCGACCATTGAAATGTCCCCACCAATAATTTAATCCACTTTTTTTTTAATCGTTCTGTCAACATTAACCTAGGCACGCAGAAAGGGATAAATCACGTTCTCTCCTTGAGTCCTCCCGCCCCCAAAACAAATATGAACATTTTGATTGGCTGTGCCTTTCCCTGCCATTATGTGATAGACTATTGGCTGCGTTCAGATACAAGCAGCGCCAAATGCAGTGGACTCACATTCAGTACAGCAGGCCAGGATATAGTCTGTGATTACGGACTTAAAACTAACAGCAGATTAAACAGCTAAATGTAAAAGTATAAATATGATCCCTGTCAGTCTCCTAATCTAATGACTGTTTGTCAGAAATCAGTATTGTGAAAGAAATTGATAAACTAATATACTAATATTGCCATATGGCAAGAATTTTGTTGCCACCAATAGACAATCCACTTCAGAAAAATAGTTTTTAAAATGCATTCACTTACTTGGCGAACATTAATGATTTGATTCGAGGTTTGCACACTAAGACTCAGAAAAATTGAAATAAAATGATTGCTGTTTAAATGGCATGTGTTTATCCTGTTTTGTCAGGTAACAGAACCTAAACACCTGTGCTGTATATCAGACAGCGATGGAGAGAGTGTAGATTACACACAGGTGCTCTCTAGTCATTAGCACTCATCAGGCAATGTCTATGGCCAACTGACTGCACTCAGACCAAAGGGGGCTGAATAATTACACACACCCCACTTTTCAGTTATTTATTTGTAAAAAAAAATGTTTGAAATCATGTATGATTTTTGTAGATGCGGTTGGCTTATTTCACTAGTTTTGACGCGTAGCTAATGTCTTAAAGTTTCACTCACATGACAGAAGTCCGATCTCTTTGTCTTTTGTCGTTTATTTGTCAGCATCAAAGAATCAACACTTCATACAGTCGTCTTGAGTAAATCCACTGTTATTACAGACACCAGTTGCTGCATCTTGCAAATCTCTGAGTTTTACAACAACCTGTTTGCTGTATCTTGTAGATTACAATCTTGGCTTGGGTATCTAACAACACTCTTGTTGTTTCTTACTTTCCCAGCTTACGTTAGCTTACGGTTACAACAACCTCGTTGCTGTATTTTACATTTCTAGCTTACCGGGAGCTCTCACTAGCTGACGGTCTAAAGCTTGTGTTTCCGTAGCCTTCCAAATCTATACTGAGCTTTCTAGCATATCACAGTCACACAAATGCATGTAATAGTAGAATGACATCACAGACCAACCTACGATTATCAACTTATGATGCATAACTAAGAAATATATAAAGCTTATGGCTTACTAATGAATAGAACAAGGTAGAATAAATGAAATAACAGCAAATAAAATAAACTAAAATAAACACAACAACAAATTCATAAAAAGTGCGATATGGCACTTACATTCCAGCCCCTAATTGACAGGCATGGAGACTGACAATTACAATTTTGTGTTTTTTTTTTTTTGTCATGAAATCAAACATTTTTACCCTTCTAAACGTTTTAAATCTTTTAAGTGTGTAATATTTATCTCAGATGTTCACATTTGCATATCAAATTTCATAACATATTACCACACATTTAACAGTCCATTTCACATGTGAGACACAGCTTGTCGATGGGTCTTTCCAGAGTGTTGGTCTTGGTTTTAACTAACACACGTTTCACCAGTCCCCCTTTGTTGGGGAACACTTTCGTGATTCTTCTCATGACCCATGAATTTCTTGGAGAAGACTCATCAGTTATTAAAACTATGTCTCCAATCGAATGGTTTTTTTTGTTTTGAAACCACTTTTGCCGCCCCTGGAGCAAGGGCAAGTATTCACGTACCCATCGCTTCCAGAGCAGGTCTGATCGATGCTGGATCTGCTTCTCCCTGCGACGTGCATAGATGACAAATCCAGGTGGCAGGTTTGGCTGTTTTTTCATCAGCAGCGGGTAGTTTGGTGTCAGAGGTTTCAGTTTGGGCAAGCAGCTGTTTCTTTTCACAGACGCCTTTCGTTTTTGCTGTGTGCGAATTCCCTGTTTGAATTCTGCTGCTGCTTTACCCTTTTGCAACGTGAGAAGTTCTTCCTTAAAATTTTGTCTTTGAGGGAACTTAATGATGTCGTTTTCTGCTCTTGTTAGGTCTTGCGCTTTTAGAGACTTGTGATTTTCTGTCTTTGGGTCATCTACTTGTGTTTTAACCCTTTTTGTTTTTTGTTTCAGCATGTCTCTGGTGCGAAGGATCCAGGCAGCGGATCTTTTTAACTTGTGCCAGTCAGAGTGATGATTAATCAGTTTACTCACTGCGTCTGTGTCTGTGCATTTTGTAATGCTCACAATATTCACTAAAGCTGAGAGCTTAACTTCATCAGCATTTTCATCAAAATTTTCTTTTATTGATGTGTCATGAATATTTTTAGGCCATTTGCACTCTGCTTCTTTGAGGAGGGAGGGACCTTGGATCCAGTTGACATTTTTCATGAACTTTTCACAGGATACCCCCCTGGAGGCAGAATCAGCTGGGTTTTGTGAGGTATTAACGTACCTCCATTGCTGTGACTTGGTTGACTCTCTTATAATGGCGATTCTGTTGGCCACGAAGGTTTTAAAACGAAGTGTTTCGTTATCAATGTATCTCAAAACAGTTGTACTGTCAGTCCAGAACATAGAGTCCAGCAATTTCAATTCTAGCTGTTCTTTCAACATTTTGTCATTTTTTACAGCGACCACTGCCGCAGTCAGTTCCATTCGTGGAATGGTGGTTTGTTTCAGGGGTGCTACACGGGAGTTCCCCATCATGAATGCACAATGTGTAAGTCCATCAGCGTTTACTAACCTGAGGTATGAGACAGCTCCGTATCCCATTTCACTTGCATCCGAGAAGTGATGGAGTTGTGCTGTAGCTGTAACTCCGAAGTCGGCTGGTTTTATGCACCTTGCTATGCTGAACTCGGACAGTCTGTGCAGCTCTTGCAGCCAGGTTTTCCATGCCGTTGCAAACTGCTCGGGAATGTCATCATCCCAGGCAAGTTTTTCTTTACATAACTGTTGCATTAGGATTGTAGCTGGCAGTATGGCAGGTGGGAGAAAGCCTAACGGGTCGTATGTTGAGCTAGTGATTGACAGAATTCCTCTTCTTGTCACAGGTCGTTCCTTTAAGCTAATCTTAAACTTGAACATGTCTGAGTTAATGCACCACAGCACCCCCAGAGCTCTCTCTATGGGCAGTGCATCGTTACTCAAGTCTAAGTCTCTCATGTCTTTGATCCTTTCACTCTCGGGAATGACAGTCAGTAGGGCACGGCTGTTGCTTGCCCATTTAGTGAGGTTAGACCCTCCACTTGTACAGAGACTTGTGAGATCATTGTATGGGGCGACTGCTTGGTCATGACTCGAAACAGATTTCAGGCAGTCGTCTACATGAAAGTTTTTAAGCACTGTGTTAACTGCCACAGCAGATGCATTGCTGCGGTTTTCTTCTGTTGTCTTTCTGAGGGCGAAGTTAGCACCACTAGGCAACAATTTTACACCGAACAGATGAACTACCATTTTATTTTCAACTAAGTCTTGGTTCACATCTCCATTCGGCCACCATAGGAAGCGCAGCAGATCAGTGTCCTTCTCGGGGACTTTCACGTGATAGTACATGGCTTCTACTGTGTCCTTTTTCTTGGACTTTATTTTAACGGGCACAATGGGGAGGATGCAATTACCTCCAGCCCCAGTGAGCGCATTTGATTCGTGACTCTTTGCCGGTGGTGTATTTTTTGTGTCACTTTCGGTTTCATTCTCGTCAGCGCGTGTACCTGGCTGCGCCGTGACTTGCACTGCGCTGTGTAACATGCTTGGATGTGACTTTGAACACAATGAACATACAATTTTTCTGGTACAGTCTTTCCACAAATGACCCGTTCTTAAACATCCGAAACAGAATCCGTTTCTTTTTAAGAATTCTACTTTGTCTTTGTGTGTCTTATCATTAAATTGGAAGCAATCGTCTAAGATATGCTCCCCTTTGCAGTGTGCGCACGGGTTAGTAAAAGCGCTGACAGGTGATGTACCGGCATTCTTCATTGTAATCAATTCTTTGTGAATTTTACCAACCTGTCCGTCCTCGGTTGCGACGCTGACCCTGGGTTTTCCTTGGCCCGTTTGTTTGGGTCCTTGAAGGGATGTGTGACAGGGTTTTCCGTCGCTGATTGCGGCGTCCAAGTCCGCAGAGTGTGCGCTGCTCAGGTGCGCGTTGCTCAATTCAGTGACCGCGCTCTCGTTCGCAGGCTGCGCTCGGCTGTTGCATGTTGAGTTGGAGAGGTGAAAGTGCGCGCTGCTCGGGCGCGCGCTGCTCGATTCAATGAGTGCACTCTTGCTCTTGGGCGATCGGCTGTCGTATTTGCGATCTTGACGTTGAAGCACTCTTAATTTGGCATCATGCATAGCAAGCACCGTTTTGGTTTCCAGTCTGGGAGCGCATGCGCTACTTGGTTCGTTGACTGTGCTCTCTTTTACCGGCTTTCGGCAGCTGTCGTATTCAGGTTTGTGGCCCGTCCAAGGCGGGCTGCTCGAGCGTGTGCAGCTCGGGTCGATGACTCCGCTCTTTGATGCAGGCTGTCGTTTTTTACAACACTGATAAACCTGTAATTCAGCGTCGACAATTGCGAGCGCAGTTTCTAATTCCAACTTTTCTTTATCAGCTTTTAGTTGCTCTGCCTCAGCCTTTAATTCTGCTTCTTTTGCCTTTAATTCTGCTTCTTTTGCCTTTAATTGTGCTTCCTTCTGTTCTAACGCCCGCCGTTCTGCTAAGGCTGCTGCTTTAATCAACAAGGCTGCTCTGTTGGCTTCTGCTTTCTTTATTAGGGCTGAGGATGATGTAGAAGTTACAGACCTTTTGGATGCTGCCGTTGTCTGTGACACGCTGACGCCCGGCGAGACATCTTCGCGTAGTCGCGACGTCACAGAGTGGTCCTTGGTGTCCTTGGTGTCCGCTTTCCAGCGACCCACCGTAGATATGAATTCTGTGCGGCCTTGAGCCTCAGGTGCGCCGCAAGCGACCTGATCGCGTCTGTGTTCGTCTTTACGAGTGTACACAAGCACATCAACGTTACTTCTCATGAAGTTCTCTCTTCTGCACTCAGTTTCAACGATGTCTAACTTACGTGCATAGTTCATAGGTGTCTTTAATGCATTAGACGTTGCATTCAGTCGAATTCGCTTGCCTTTTCTTGCATCCAGCGCCTCGTTGAGGTTTTTTCTGTTCGTCTCGTGGAGCGCCGTTAGGCTCCCCAGCCAAGTGCTGGGAGCGTCGTCCTCGTTGTTCGGCATGGTGAAGTTCGACGGCTATTCTCTTTCACTTTCCATTTCAGCGTTCACTTGTTTTCGTTCAAACAGCGGAAAAGCTTTAGACTTTTGTAGATGCGGTTGGCTTATTTCACTAGTTTTGACGCGTAGCTAATGTCTTAAAGTTTCACTCACATGACAGAAGTCCGATCTCTTTGTCTTTTGTCGTTTATTTGTCAGCATCAAAGAATCAACACTTCATACAGTCGTCTTGAGTAAATCCACTGTTATTACAGACACCAGTTGCTGCATCTTGCAAATCTCTGAGTTTTACAACAACCTGTTTGCTGTATCTTGTAGATTACAATCTTGGCTTGGGTATCTAACAACACTCTTGTTGTTTCTTACTTTCCCAGCTTACGTTAGCTTACGTTTACAACAACCTCGTTGCTGTATTTTACATTTCTAGCTTACCGGGAGCTCTCACTAGCTGACGGTCTAAAGCTTGTGTTTCCGTAGCCTTCCAAATCTATACTGAGCTTTCTAGCATATCACAGTCACACAAATGCATGTAATAGTAGAATGACATCACAGACCAACCTACGATTATCAACTTATGATGCATAACTAAGAAATATATAAAGCTTATGGCTTACTAATGAATAGAACAAGGTAGAATAAATGAAATAACAGCAAATAAAATAAACTAAAATAAACACAACAACAAATTCATAAAAAGTGCGATATGGCACTTACAATTTTCGTTCCACTTCTCGCGTGTACACCACTTTGTATTGGTCTTTCACGTGGAATTCCAATAAAATTGATTCATGTTTGTGGCTGTAATGTGACAAAATGTGGAAAAGTTCACGGGGGCGAATACTTTTGCAAGCCACTGTAGTTGTCCTGAGATTTAACATTGTTACCAATAATAGGCTGAGGCATTCTCTGTCCATGCTCATAAGGAATCCCTCAATGTTTTTCAATTAGGGTACAGAAGCAGATCAGCCATGTTGTAGTTCAGGTGAAGAGGCGAGTTCACAGGAGGTCAATCTGAATGTTGATTATACAGTATATAACATATAATATGTGTGCGTGTATTATACATGTTGATTATACTAATATTTAGCATTATGAGGAGTGATAGGCTGAGGATGTAAGTGATTCATTAGAGTTTTTGGCAAAAGTTTTGAACTGACATTTCACTTTTTTGTCACGCTATTTCATCAGGTGGCAATGCTGTCCGGTCCTAGTGCAGTCAGAGGGGAAGAGTTAGGGTCAAAGCCATTGTTCACCCCCCAAAAAACTTTACTCACTATTTACTCCTTAAGTGGTTCCAAACTTTAATGATTTTCTTTATTTTGTTGAATACATAATAAGATATTGGGGAAAAAAGCTGAAAACATTGACTTCCGTAGCAGGAAAAACAAATACTATGTAAATCAATGATTACAGGTTTTCAGCATTCTACAAAATATCTTCTTTAGTGTTTATCAGAAGAAAAAAAGAACAGCCTGGGGAATATTGATGTCAAACAAATATGCCAGCAGTTTATTTTTGTTAACGAGAGGCGAAGGCATGTTTTTGTCTCCTTCATATAGGAGCAATAGGCATTGAGCTGTTGTGTGGTACTCTACCTAGTAGTTCATGTTTAGATGTAATCTACTTTTATATATATACAGATGATTGAGATGTTTCATTTGCACTAGGGCTCAATAAAGAATAGTTTTTATTTTATTAAAGACTATCTTTTTGTCAGTTATGAAACATTCCTTTAACTTTACACTATTCCTTAATTTAACTTAATGAATTGCATTTCGAGTGGATTAATATCAATCGAAGCATTGCTAGTATTAATGTAAAGTGATTTTGCACCATATTAAGAAAAACATGTATTCAGTGGACATAGTTGGGGTGGGAGGTTGGTAGGTGGAAAAGGGGATTGGGGGATGGGGTATTAATTGGAGTCATAGGTAGCAAACCTACGCCCTTGTGTGTGTGTGTATATATATATATTAATTATATATGGAAATATAATTAATATTTTCGTGTTTAATTACAAATAAAAAATTTTAATGGTCAGTGATTGTTGCAGACATTTACACTATTTTTGAGAACTATTAAGTTCTCCTTCAACGTGTCATAGCCGATAACTGCCCCTTTGATCTGCTGGGTACGGCGCGGCGTCAACTGCTGATCAGTGTGTGTAAAGTACGCTACTTTACACTGATCAGCCGTCGACGCCCCGCCATACCCAGCACATCAAAGGGGCACACTCATAAACTCTACGTGTGCACACACATAAACTCTCCGTACACACACACACACGATTTATAGATAAAATGCAGACATAAACACGCCCCCCCCCCCCCAGGAAAACAACAAACAGAAATATATAGACTACAGTACTCGCTCCGTGCGCGCTCTGATGTGAGCCGATTTATTCAAGTCATAATTAGAGAATAGAGAGATTAATAACAGAGGAAGACCAAATAGGAGATTTATGGATGCAGTGAGAGAGGACATGAAGTTAGTTGGTGTGAGAGAAGAGGATGCAGAGGATAGGGTTAGATGGAGGCAGATGATTCGCTGTGGCGACCCCTGAAAGGGAACAGCCTGTAACGCTTGGATTTATTAAACCGCTTGGTTACAAAAAAACGGATTCGGGAATCTAAACAGGGGCTTGAAAACACTACTTCCGGTATTGCGCAACTGCAGCTGGACAAAACACGACGTGACACAAAACAATTATAATAAATTAAACCAAGTGTATTAAACAGACGGAATAAAGAAATAAACAAACACGGTGCACCACAAACCAATATATACAAATATAATACAAATAGAAAAAAGTGTGTGCGCGATGTATGCGGGTGTGTGTGAGAGTGTGTGTGTATGATAGTCCAGTGTCTGAAATATGGCAATTGGGGTGAAATGGTGAGTTGGAGAGATGGATCGATCTCACCAAATGACGATGGTAGGTCTGGGAGATCGATAAACGGAATGAGCTGGGTACTGAATGAAATTAATCCACAATAATCCACAAACAGGCTCTCAGTCTCAAAAACCATGCAGCGCGCTGTCTTCATCTCTCCGTCCCGGCTTCCTTGCCGGTTCCGGCTTTATGCCGGATCATGTGACCCCCGTCACTTCCGGGTTCCCTTGCGTCGTGATCGCGCATGCGTGGGAACTTGCCCGGTGACCAAAACACTGTCAATGGGGAAACAGAAACCGCTAGGGCACGCCTTCGGCCACAGGTGAGCAACATTAGCTCCACAACCAATTCCCTGCGTATGAAAACGCCCCTTTTGTGTGGCTGTGCTACATAGACCCCCCCCCCAAGCTTCCGGCGTCTGAGGAGAATGTCCGTACCAGCACTTTAACTTCGCCACACTGCAATCCTCGGCTTTTTGTGGGTAACCCCAAGACATTGTGTAATTTTTCGGTCTTTTTCTGTGTTTTACCTCTGCTGGACCCTCCCACTGGGGCACTCGCCTTGCAGAATCTCTCTTTGTTGTGGAGGAGTGTGGTTGAGCTTGGATCCACACCAGTTCTCCCGGTTGAAAGTGCGCTGCTTTCCTCCGGGTATTTTGATATCTGGCATGTGTGGATCTCCGGTGTTCTGCTCTCTGTTGGCCCTCAATTCAATTCAATTCAATTTTATTTATATAGCGCTTTTAACAATGGTCATTGTCTCAAAGCAGCTTCACAAAAATTTAAGAAATTTAACAAAAAAAAAAAAACAAAAAAAAAAAAAACCATTATATATATATATATATATATAGAATAATTATATATAAAGTAATAAATAAATAAATAAAATTATAATAGAAAATAAATAAATAAAAACAAATAATAATAATAATTATAGAAAAGAAAATAATTGGAAGTGTGGATGTGTGAGAAAAATGTGCAGATAATAATGAGATGAATGAATGAAATGTCTCTGATGAGCAAGCCAAGGGTGACGGCGACGGTGGCAAGGAAAAACTCCCTGAGATGGCATTAGGAAGAAACCTTGAGAGGAACCAGACTCAACAGGGAACCCATCCTCATTTGGGCGATAACAGATAGAAATGATATAACATCTTGTGTGTTGTGCAGGTGAAAATTCAATATGACAGAAATTATTTAAATTGTCATGAAGACCAGTTCAGCATAGGGACGAGTCAGTAGGTGCAGAGGGCAGATGAGGTCTGGATCACTGGAAGCACAGGAGCAGCATGTGTAGCTCCAACCATCATAAAGCTGAATCCAGTTGGAGCTGGTCCTTCTCTGGATGCCTCAGGAACCTTGCAGGGTCGGCCTTTGTCTACTGAAGCTGGCAAAATCTCCCGATGCCTCGGGATGGGTAGAGAAATACAGAACAGATGGGGAGAATTAGCGTAGTTGCCATTCGGTATAGGTGTACTGGAGTATGAGTACTGGGATGAGTTATGTGTATGCCAGATTAAAAAGATGCGTCTTGAGTCTACTTTTGAACTGAGAAACCGTGTCTGCTCCCCGAACACTGTCTGGAAGGCTATTCCAAAGCTTTGGAGCTAAATATGAAAAAGCCCTACCCCCTTTTGTAGATTTTGAAATTCTGGGAACTACCAGAAGTCCGGAGTTTTGTGATCTTAAGGCGCGTGGTGGATTGTAGCGTATCAGAAGACTGGTTAGGTATGTGGGAGCTAAACCATTTAAGGCCTTGTATGTAAGTAATACTATTTTGTAATTTATTCTAAACTGAACAGGTAGCCAGTGCAGGGATGATAATATTGGGGTTATATGATCATATTTTCTGGATCTAGTGAGAACCCTGGCAGCTGCATTTTGGATTAACTGAAGCTTGTTTATTGAGGATGCAGGACAACCACCTAGTAATGCATTACAATAGTCCAGTCTGGAGGTCATGAATGCATGAACTAGTTTTTCTGCATCAGATACGGATAAGATGTTCCTAAGTTTAGCAATATTTCGAAGATGGAAAAAGGCTGTTTTTGTGATATTTGAAATGTGATTTTCAAAAGACAAGTTACTGTCTAATATTACTCCCAGATCTTTTACTGCTGAGCTGGTAATAACAGTACATCCTTCTAAGCGCAAGCTGAATTGTGAAAGCTGTTGTGTGCTGGTTTTTGGGCCAATAAGTAATATCTCTGTCTTATCTGAATTTAGTAAAAGAAAGTTATTGGTCATCCAATCTTTTATGTCCTGGACACACTCAGTTAATCTAGACAACTTAGGTATTTCGTCTGGTTTAGTTGAGATATATAATTGGGTATCATCAGCATAACAATGGAAACTAATCCCATGTCTTCTAATGATGTTACCCAAGGGAAGCATGTATATTGAGAACAACAGAGGTCCTAAATCTGACCCTTGTGGGACTCCATATTTCACTGGCATTATACCAGACGGTTCTCCATTTAGATCTACAAAATGGTAGCGATCAGACAGGTAAGATCTAAACCATTTTAGTGCCTGTCCCTGAATGCCTATATAATTTTGTAAGCCATCTATGAGAATATTATGATCTATAGTGTCGAATGCAGCACTAAGATCGAGCAGGACTAGCAATGAGATGCAGCCTTGGTCTGAAGCTAAAAACAAGTCATTTGTAATGTTAACTAGTGCAGTTTCTGTGCTATGATGGGGCCTGAAACCTGACTGAAATTCTTCAAGGATGTTGTTATCCTGCAAGAATGTGCAAATTTGAGCTGATACTACTTTTTCTAGTATTTTTGATATGAACGGGAGGTTTGAGATCGGTCTGTAATTTTTTATTTCATTCGCGTCCAAATTAGATTTTTTAAGAAGCGGCTTAATAACTGCTAACTTGAAAGGTTTAGGGACGTGACCTAGATGTAATGAAGAATTAATAATGTTTAGGAGTGGCTCTCCAACCGTAAGCATCACTTCTTTTAAAAATCTGGTTGGGATTGGGTCTAACAGGCACGTTGTTGATTTAGCCGAGGTGATGAGTTTATACAGCTCTTCCTGTCCTATACCTGTAAAGCAGTGAAAATCTAAATGTGAAGCTATAGGCTGAGCTGGATCGTGAGATACTATTAGAGGTTGAACCTCCATTATTTTCTTCCTGATATTATTGATTTTTTCATTAAAGAAGTCCATAAAGTCTTCACTTCTAAACTGTGATGGGATACTCTCTGCGGGCATCTTAGGTTTTGTTAAGCGAGCCACTGTACTAAATAAGAACCTGGGATTGTTTTGGTTTCTTGCTATCAGTTGGCTAAGATGCTCGGTCCTAGCAGTTTTTAGAGCCTGTCTATAGCTGCACATACTGTCTTTATACGCAATTCGAAAAACTTCTAATTTAGTTTTCCTCCATTTTCGCTCGAGGTTACGGGTTGCTCTCTTTAGGGCGCGAGTATGACTGTTGTACCACGGTGCCAATGTTTTATCTCTGACTTTTTTTAATCTGATGGGAGCAACAGTGTCTAATGTACTGGTAAAAATAGTGCCCATGCTGCTAGTCACTTCATCTAGATCATCTGCATTTAGGGGTCTAATAAGAAATTGGGACAGATCCGGCAGATTACTTGTGAATCTGTCTTTAGTGGTGGGATTCATATTTCTAACAGATTGATAGCGTGGGGAGACACAGCTAATCTGTTCTACGGGTAGAGTATATGTCAGGAGGTGATGATCTGTGATATCATCACTTTGAGGTATGATCTCTATATTAGACCTCCTCCATGATGGGTCTTTGTCGGGGTGATGATGGATGTCCTGTCTTGTGTCGGTGGCAAATGCTGCAGGCTCTGGTATAACGCCAGACGTCTTTCCGCACCGTCGGCCACCATGCCACCTCTAATAACCTCAGCAGGGTTTTCAGTTGTCCCCAGTGTCCTCCCAATGGATTGTCGTGATAGTATTGAAGGAACTCTCTTATTAGCGACTGGGGGACTACTAGCTGAAATTTCTCTCCTTTTCTTACCGGTACCCGGCGATATAGCACGCCCTGACGACCTTCGAAGGTGACCCTTTGATCTTGTATGCCTCTTGGGTGATCTTTGGAGAGCAGCTTCGTGATAGTTGGGTCGTTCTTTTGGGCTCTGCTGATCTCGCTCAGGTCGCTCGGGAAGCTGGAGGCCTCTTTAGTGGACATGGTGGGTAGACGTGGGGTGTCAGCTCCTTTCAGCGGCGGGTGTGCTCGGGGTATGGCGTCTGGACCCGGATTAAAGAGGTCCTCGCGATCATTCTCTCCCCTAGCGCCACTCTCCACTTGTTGTTCCATGGTGCTCGCCGCTCCTCTTAACGCCACTCTCGTGTTGATGTTCTCCCTGGTTTGCCCCACTTGTTCTTCATCGGAGATATCAGGTTTCCCCATGAAACAGAGGGCGGGGTGGTCATCGGCGAAGTCTCCGTGGCGTTGCGTTGGCTGCTGTACCGGAGACCTCAGGTTGTCTTCCTCTTCGTCGAGGTCGTCGTCCAGTATGAACGCTGCCATGAACGCCTGTTTAAAAGACTGCCAGTCCTTTACCTTGCCCTTCTCCGTCTTCCACCAACTGAGAGCTGGCCCTCGGAGAACTGTGCCGAGGGTTCCCAGCAGCTCTGGTCGGGTCAGGGTTCTGATCTCCATATACTTCTCCGCTTGTTCGATGAAGTTCCTCACCTCAGCTGTCTCTGACGCGTCGCAGAAGGCTGGGAACTCCACACGGATGGATGAGCATGCAGAGAAGAAGAAGAAGAAAGTGGGGAGGAGAGCAGAGCCGAGGAGTGTGCTGGAACACCAGGAGGAACGTCGGCGATGGCATGAGTGCTTGGTGGCTTTACCTTGGCCGTCGCTGTAGTGGTTGGAGTGCTGGGCAGATGTTGTGCAGGAGATGGAGGGGATGCACGGGTGCAGGCCTGTAACCTGTGTGTGGTGGGCGTACTAGTGAGACGCAGTCTCTTCATCCGGTTTTCCCAGATGACGTCCCGTCGCAGAAAACAGTCAACGATGGCTCTCTCCATTTTTTCGAGAGCCTCCTGGCAGTAGCGCTGCAGCCCTTCCAGGCTCGCGTCCACTGCGTCACGAAAACTGAGTTCCCTGTTGAGACTGCTGTCCATGGATTGTCTATAATCCAGCTCCATGGAGCTCACTTTATCAGTAAGCGCCACCATGTCCAGCTTGCATTGATTAAGTTCAGTCTGTAGTGTGTGTACTACCCCAATATCAGACCCATGAACAATAAAATCATCATCATCATTATTGTCATTATCATGGCTATCTGATATATATAGTGAACTAATCAATGCAGTTAATTCGGTTGTAGGGTTACGGCGTGTATTAAATGCATCCTCTACTTCTACCGGCATGTTATTATGCACTACACAGTCGGCCTTAGCAGCACTACCAGCATTAGCCTTTGCATTAGCTTTAGCACTAGCATTAGCGATGTTAGCATTAGCGTCCATTTTGTTCAGCCACATCACACAAAACCGGAAAATATCCCAAAATACAGATTCCCCGTACGGGCCACCACTATGTAACGCTTGGATTTATTAAACCGCTTGGTTACAAAAAAACGGATTCGGGAATCTAAACAGGGGCTTGAAAACACTACTTCCGGTATTGCGCAACTGCAGCTGGACAAAACACGACGTGACACAAAACAATTATAATAAATTAAACCAAGTGTATTAAACAGACGGAATAAAGAAATAAACAAACACGGTGCACCACAAACCAATATATACAAATATAATACAAATAGAAAAAAGTGTGTGCGCGATGTATGCGGGTGTGTGTGAGAGTGTGTGTGTATGATAGTCCAGTGTCTGAAATATGGCAATTGGGGTGAAATGGTGAGTTGGAGAGATGGATCGATCTCACCAAATGACGGTGGTAGGTCTGGGAGATCGATAAACGGAATGAGCTGGGTACTGAATGAAATTAATCCACAATAATCCACAAACAGGCTCTCAGTCTCAAAAACCATGCAGCGCGCTGTCTTCATCTCTCCGTCCCGGCTTCCTTGCCGGTTCTGGCTTTATGCCGGATCATGTGACCCCCGTCACTTCCGGGTTCCCTTGCGTCGTGATCGCGCATGCGCGGGAACTTGCCCGGTGACCAAAACACTGTCAATGGGGAAACAGAAACCGCTAGGGCACGCCTTCGGCCACAGGTGAGCAACATTAGCTCCACAACCAATTCCCTGCGTATGAAAACGCCCCTTTTGTGTGGCTGTGCTACAAGCCGAAAGACAAAGAAGAAGAAGAAGAGATTAATAACAGAGAAAGCATAATAAGATGTCTATACAGTAAATAAAAAGAAAAGTATCAAATCCAACTATTAAAGTCTGATTTTATTGCTATCATTAACCATTTATGTTATATATTTATTTATTTTATATTATTTTATTTTACATTATGTTTTATATATTATATTTACACAATGCTTGCTCTGAAGGACTTTATCTAAAAGCCAGACTGACCAAGTTTCTAATTCACTGCTGAAGTAGTTAAATATGCTTATTCTGTAGATACGTATATAGGTTACATTTTAAAAGTACAATCGCAAGTAAATTACAAACTGAATGTAATGTAAAATATGAATAAACCAGTATTAGACACAGATATACGATATGGTAGTATATACAATGAAAAAGCTATTTACACGAGTGCTCAAATGTAAAGCAAACGCAATTATTAATTTATTGTGTATATTTAACTTCATTCAGCCATTTAAGTTATATGAAGAATAACGTTCCTAACCCACTATTATTTTAATCTTAAATAAAGTTGGCCTAATACAATATTGTTTGCAATGCTGAAGCAAACATGATTTTGTTTTAGTCTATTCGCTGAATACAACGCGACCCACATCACCTCTTGGTGAAGACCCACAGAAACCGTTACTGTAATCCCCCTTCTCACCTACAGTATCCTTGGTGTGAAAGTTATCAAACCGGTTTCGCTGATGGGGTAATTCTGCTTCAAGCACTTTCCGATGCTGTTGCTAGGAAATTCCACCCCACAGCCCACAACAACAAGCAAATAAGAGACATAATTAACGAACTTCTTAGAAAGAAAAGATTGAGTTTTCCTCTTTTCTAAAAAAAAAATAATTAATGAATACTCTTACTTTTGTAAAGATTTTGAGTGACCATTTGCCATATACAGTACTGCCTGCTTTATTATATATTTAATAAAACTTTACTGCAACTAAATTGTGTGTGTGTGCCTTATTGAATATTTAATAATGCTTCCGGAACATTGTTGTCCATACGTTTTACAGTATGTACAGTATATTGAAAACAGTGAAGCATAAAACACAAACCGAAAGGACAAATTAAGGAATGTACGAAACATTAACACCTTTACCGTGTTCAAATAAATACTGTAGAGTTACTGCATTATGTTTCAAGACATCCTAAATTAAAAAAAAAATTCCCTAATTATATGTCCACAAATACTTTGACAACATACACTTATCAACTTATCCACACAAACTCTCCGTGCACACACACACAATCTCTAAAATATGAATATTAATAACATACATATACAAATAAACAAAAATATAAATGTCTATATTGAAGTTTACGGTGAACGCAGAGTCGGCTAAGCACACGTGATGACGCGCGCGCCCTCACCTCTGTTACGGCTGCCTACAGTATTTGGCCAAAAGAATTATAATAATTGAACGATATGCCTGGTCCTGGAAAGAGACATCAACAGTCCGGTGCTGAGAAACGAAAGAACCGAAAGAAAAAAAAGGCCTAAGATGAAGCCCGTGCATCAATTCCAGAAATAAATGAGTTGGCTATATTACTTAATGTAAATATTCTACTAAACCTAACCTGAAATTATAAATTTGATATAAACCACTTTTGAATGGTTGAGCAAATTACCTTTTTTTAAGTTGCATCAAAAAGATTTAAGGCATTCATAATTTAAATATAAAAGCATAAAAAACTTAATTACATATTGATTTACACTCAAAACACATTTCTTTATATAACCATTTATTGTGGAATGAACATATTTTCATCCAAAATGTTAACAATAAGATTTTTTTTTTTCAAAATGTATAAACACCAACAGTCATTCAACACTGTTAACTGAATTTGAAAGTGAGAGGGAAAAAAAAGATGTCTGCATTTATCCACAAATTTAATTTTGCAATGGGTACATTTTGTCCTTGTCAAACCTGCTGAAGAAAAACCAAACTAAATACTCTGCGACTAAAATAAATTACTCCATAAATGTATGTGTGCCCTGCGATGGATTTGCACCCTGTCCAGGGTGTACCCCGCCTAGTGCCCGAAGTCTCCTGGGATAGGCTCCAGGTCCCCCGCGACCCTGAACACAGGATTAAGCGGTATAGAAAATGAATGAATGAATAAAATTACAAATAGTAACACTCAACTTTGCAACATACATTTATTAATTGGACTGAAAAGAAAATTAGAAAATGTTCCTGAAACAAAATCAGCAGAGGTAAAACATGGAACATTCATGTGCGACTGATGGAAACTCAATAAGTCACAATCCCGATTTCCTGTGGAGGCTGAAGACAGTCCTCTTCCTACCTGAGGACAAACAGGGCCATCGTGCATCTCACAAGTTCTGCCTGAGCTTCATCTTTCTGAACAACCTAATAAAAGAAAGGACATTTGTTAGACAATTGCTCTATTTGGCAAAACAGTGTCTGATGTATGCATGTAAAATCACTTAATGCTCCCTATGAGTGAAAAAAACACCTAGGATTATGGTGCAGCATGATAAATGTAATTAGCTCAATGAATACGCCAAAATAACTGACTTCCATTCACAAGATTACATTTGACACCAAGCTAATTTCTGCTTTTGAGCGAGTACATACCAGATCAAGAACTTGAAGATGAAGATTATATCTCTGGTCTTCTCTCTGACGGGTTCCTCCCTAGTTTCTGATGATCTCAATTAGTTTGTAGTGTTGCTTGTCCAAGGAAACCAGTAATCTTGCTTGAAGTGGAGCAGATATAATTCTCAGAAACTCATTACTGATCTTAAAAAAAAAAAAAAAAAAAAACGGTAAAAACAAAAATTGGACTGGCTCAAGTTCTTATGTTAGCAAATCTTAATTACAGTGTGTATAAAGTATAGAAAGCAGTACATTACAAACAGCACTCACTCCAAATTAGCTTGTTCTATGTTTACGTCACTTTCCTATTAATTTTTACATCGTTAACTAACGGAACTTAAATATAATTATTTTCTTCGGCGCCGCTGACTTACTGTAGAAACTCCGGTGTTTTTGAAAATCACCACGTTAGTTAGCTAATGCTAATGCAGGTAATATAGGTGGTTTTAGCTACAGTAGCAAACACGGACACAAAACTCAATCTACAAAGTAGTTGTTCCTGACATAAATCATGAATTTGCTCATATAAGAGATACATTTAACATAGAAATGACACGAGTTTGCTTTCTTACCTGGTTTAAAGGAGTTTTCTTTGAGAAACTCCGCCCGCAGCAGAAGGTGATTCAGTCCGTGATAATGCTGCGTCATGAGGTCATGTGACACGGCGAACTTTGGTTTGAAGCAGAAATGTCCTTTGTGAATGGATTAGATTTAACTTTAATCAGGGGCTTTAACTAACAGTAACTGAAATACAGGTTCTGATATCCTTCCTTACTTGTTTCAACGTCATGCTCCGGTTTGAGGCGGAAATAAAATTATACCTATTAAACTATGGTCTAAAGACTGCGCATGCGCAAATCACACTCAACCTAATAAGAGTACCTTGATCAAAATGAAATATTTCACTGCTGTAAACAGCATTATACTAAAGTAAAAAAAAAAAAAAAAAGATTCACCCATATGCATAAATTAGACACTTTAGTTAAAAAGAGCAAATTATTTTTTTTACTAATGGAATGAGGGAAAAAAAACACATTAAACGAACGAGAGCTAGGTTTACTTTTTTCAGAGGATCCCTCAATAATTTCTGTCTCCTTTGCCTGTGTTTGATAATGTGAAGCACATATACAGTACACTCATTCATCATGAAAGATCTATTATAAAACAAAATAAAATTCATGTTCGCTTCAGCACTGTTCATCCGCGTCCTTACATTCATTGTTATACTTGGTCCGGCTTTTAGATAAAGTCCTTCCATGCGCCATCTGGCGGATATTCAGTGAAGCGCAACACATTTATTTAAAATTCCCGAATGTTGCCTCCGGCAAGTCGCGGCAAGCCGCGCGCCTAATTGCGGCATCCCGCGGGAAAACATGCGCAGTCTTAAAGGCGACATCTGTATGAGCATAGCTGCTCCGCTACTATCTTTTCCAGAATCTTAGAGATAAAGGGGAGGTTTGATATTGGCCTGTAATTGGACAGCTGACAGGGGTCGAGGTCAGGTTTCTTAATTATTGGTTTGATAACTGCTACTTTAAAAGATTTTGGAACATAACCAATGCTGAGTGAGGAATTAATTATTCTCAACAGCGGTTCTGTTATTACTGGTACTATCTGTTTAAGAAAATGTGTCAAAAGAGATGAGTTAAATTAGTTCATTCTCTTCAAGAGGAGTAAAGTATTCTAGGTTTGAATCTGACATGGCTAGGTTAACATCGGTATCAATTACATTGTTTGGTTTCAAAGCCTCAATTTTATGCCTGATATTTACAATTTTATTATTAAAAAAGTTCATGAAGTCCTCACTATTGCATGATGTTGTTGTGGAGATTTCTGTAGTGGTCTTATTTCTGGTTAATTTGGCTACGGTATTAAATAAAAATCTAGGAGTGGAGAGATACGTTGATCTAGCTACACTAAGAGCTTTCCTATAGTTCAGGATGCTCTCTTTCCATGCTATTTGAAATACCAACAATTTAGTTTGACGCCATTTACGCTCTAATTTCCGAGCAGTCTGTTTTAAAGTGCGCGTGTGATCGTTATACCAGGGAGCGAGTTTCTTATCTCTAATAATTTTTCTTTTAGCTGGAGCTACATTATCTAAGGTACAACGAAGTGTCAACTCTAAATATTCAGTCGCCTGATCGAGTTCTGTGGGGTCAGACGGTGATCTAATCGAAGTTGGTAACTCTGGGAGATTACTGATAAAACTCTGTGTGGTAGTTGATGTGAATGTACGTTTAATACGGTAGCGCGGTGCTGTGCGTACATTATCACTGTGACACACTTGAATGGAGACAAGATAGTGATCTGAGATAATTTCAGACAGTGGAATTGTGAATACATTTCTTATAATTAATCCGAACAATATTACTAAATCTAAAGTGTGACCTGCTTTATGAGTGGGTCCTACTACACACTGATTTACGCCTCAGGAGTCCAGTATGGACATAAATGCTGTTCTCAGAGGGTCTTCTGGATTCTCAAAATGAATGTTAAAATCTCCAGCAATTAACACTTTGTCTACAGAAACGACCAGGTCTGAAATGAAATCTGCAAATTCACTAAGAAATTCAGAATATGGCCCTGGAGGTCTGTAAATTATAATTAGTGGAATCGACTGAGCTGACTTAATATACTTAAATACACTTATGTTACGATAAAGAATTTCAAATGAGTTAAATTTGTATCCGTGTTTTTGTACGATAGACAGATTATCATTATGAATAACTGCGACGCCTCCTCCTCTACCAGTTAACCGAGGCTGGTGTATGTAGCTGTATCCAGAAGGACTAGCTTCATTTAGAGCTACATACTCATCCTGTTTAACCCATGTTTCAGTTAAACAGAGTATATCAAACGGCCTGATCTGTGATAATTTCATTAACAATAACTGCTTTTGATGCGAGAGATCTAATATTTAACAATCCTAGTTTCAGATCAGAGGTGTCGGCTGCGCATTCAGTGTGATCCGAGTTTGTGGTCTTTATGTTAATTAAATTATTGAAACAGACTTTCTGAGTCTTTCTACATTTTTGCTTAGATCGGGGAACAGACACAGTCTCAATATGGTGAACCCTGAGTGACGACTCTATGCAGCTAGCAGACGGTTGGTTTAGCCTGTCTGTCTGCTCCCTGGCCTGGGCTCTGGATTGTCACCGATTAACTAGTCCTCTACTGAGACTATGAGCTATACTACAGGAAATGAGAGCAGCACCTTCCCGAGTGGGATGGACACCGTCCCGCCCTAACAGGCCAGCTTTGCCCTCAAAGGTCTTCCAATTATCTATGAAGCCCACATTATTTTTGGAGCACCACCTGGACATCCAGCGGTTCAGCGACCATAACCTGCTGTAAGCTATGTCGCCATGTCTCATTGGGATGGGACCAGAGCATATTACTTCATCGGACATCGCCTTCGCTAATTTAAACACCTCTGTAAAGTTACTCTTACTAACCTCTGACTGACGAAGGCGTATATCATTAGCTCCAGCATGTACCACTATCTTAGAGAACCTGTGCTGTCCTAGGGCCCTAAGATTACCTGCTATGTCCGGTGCTCTGGCTCCCGGGATACACCTAACCACTGCCGCTGGTGCCCCTAAAGGTCTAGCTAATGTCACGCGCCTCAGTATAGAGTCTCCTATAACCAGAGCTCTTTCAGGTTTCTCAGCGGGTGCAGCACTGAGGAGAGCAAACCTGTTGGACACGTGAGGCGCAGAGGAGGTGTGCTCCGGTGGGCTAGCCTTAGCGTTAGCTTTGGCTGAACGAGTATGCCGCCGAGTCGTCACCCACTCGCCCCGCTGTGAGGGCTCTAATGCCGGAGTCGGGGGCTGATTATCTCTGCCTGTGGCACCCAGACTGTCCGCTACAGGAATAACGCTGCTCTCACACTGTCTAACACTCTCTAAAGTCTGGATGCGCTCCTCTAACGCTGATATCTTCTCCGTCAGAGTGCTCACTAACACACACCTATCACAAATAAAATTGTCGCTAATGACGGAGGAAGAATGTCTAAACATCCTGCACTCCACACACTGAACAAGCTGAATGGTAGACATGAAAACGTACTCTCTGTGTCGGAGTTTTTTGTCATGCACACTCAGCCGCGACCGGCACGAGGACCCGGAAGTAAGGCGGTCGCGAAGCTGAAAGCATAAAAGGAAACAAGATGGCGCCGCACATCGCTCTGTCATTGAGTTAAGCCCATGTCTGTTCGGAATCGTTCCAGTATATGTGAGTACTCACTTTCTTGGCTATCTTTTCAGACTGAGTGTGTGTTTATAGGACTAGGGTTAGATTGTGTCTTTCCTGTGCTCATTGAGTGTGAGAGTCCTTATAGTAAATCGCATGATTATCCTGCCTGCTCGTGTTTATCCGCGTTTGGGTTTACCATTCACGCTACAGGGCTAACTGCTAAGGCTATCTGTTCATCCCGGTTAGTTCGTGACAGATAACACAATCATCATTCTGGTCATCCCGGTTAGTTCGTGACAGAATGACAGAGCCGGCAGTAAACCCAGCGGATTACGCCCGCCTTCGCGGCGTGGTTGACCAGCATGCTTTGCTCATTAATGCGCTAACCGCGGAGCTCGATTCTCTGCGCCGGAGTGTCCGCGACACCGCGGCCTTGCGCCGCGAGGTCGCGGAGCTTAGGCAGGAGAACGCGGGCCTTCGGGCGGCGGTTAGTGGGCTGGCTAGCGGTCCGCCCGCCGCGTCGGTCGCGGCACCGCACCACCCCTCCCCCCCTTCTGACGTTTTTTTAGCTCTTCCAGATAAATGGGATGGCACGGATGGGAAATGCAGTGTGTTTTTAACATCGCTGGAACTGGTGTTTGAGTTCAATGCCACCAAGTACTCCACCGACCGGCTGCGCATTGCACTCCTCGTCTCGTTGCTATCAGGGCAGGCAGCTGAGTGGGCCACGGCAGTCTTGCGCGCTGACACAGACACTGCGCATTCATATAATGAATTCACCCGTCAGCTCAAGCTAACATTTGAACATCCCGCGGGCGAGGTGGAGACCGACACAAAGCTCTACTACCTGCGACAGGGAGGACTGTCCGTGAGTAGATATACCGCCGAGTTGCGGACCCTCGCCATCCAGACCTCCTGGGGAGACGCAGCTCTCCGGACGTCCTACTTCGAGGGGCTGGCTAATCGTATCAAAGACGAGCTAGCCGGACGAGAGCTCCCAGCCACACTGGAGGGGCTAATCCAGCTAGCCCTCCGGATCGATCAGCGCCTCCTCTCTCGTCCGAAGCCAGCACCTCGAACCCTGCCGCCACCATCCACTTATACCTACACTGCACCAAGACCACCACCCACCGTCACCACAGCTTTTCCTGGACGTGTCGGATCTCCACCCCCTGCCGTGGTTGACACCGGAGCCGGGGAACCCATGCAACTTGGGCGCGCCTCCCTGACCGTGGCGGAACGCCAGAGACGTTACCGCGAGGGACTGTGCGCCTATTGCGGCTCAGCAGCGCACCACCGAGCCACCTGCCCGTCTCGTCCGGGAAACGCCCAGACCCGGTGAGAGATAGGAGAGACTCCCCGGGTACCATCCACCTCTCCGCCACCGGCGATCACACCGCCACGCGACTCACGGTTCAGGTAACCCTCCACCTTGGCCACAAACGGGTCAGAAGTGCCGCGGTAACTTCATTGACTCAACATACGCCAAAGGATTGGGGGTAAAGATTGAGGCGTTATCCCAGCCAATGAGAATCATCTCAGTCGACGGGCGGCCCCTCTCATCCAGCCCCATCACCCAGCAGACTCTACCCATCACTCTCGTCCTCGGCCAACATCAGGAGTCCATACAATTTCACCTCACACCCATATCATCTCCACCCATCATCCTCGGCTATCCCTGGCTCTTACAGCACGACCCACTCATCTCCTGGTCTCAGAACCGGATCCTTCAATGGGGGCCGACCTGTACCGACTTATGCCTACAGGCCCAGGCTGGGACGTGTTCCAGGGAGTCCGAGGCCCCCGACGTCGACATCCACGCCATTCCTCCACCATATCGAGACCTGGCTGAAGTGTTCTGTAAACGCCGGGCCAGCCACCTTCCACCTCACCGACCCTACGACCTAGCCATTGAACTCCAGCCAGGCTCCAGCCCACCCCGCGGCCATCTCTACTCTCTCTCTACCAACGAGACCCAGGCTATGGAGGAGTATGTCACCAACGCCCTGCGAAATGGCACCATCAGGCCCTCCTATTCGCCGGCTGCCGCGGGGTTCTTCTTCGTAAAGAAGAAAGGGGGCGAACTTCGTCCATGTGTCGACTATCGGGGGCTAAATAAGATCACCATTCAGAATCGTCACCCTCTGCCTCTCACTAACTCAGCCCTGGACGCCCTCTCTGGTGCCACCATGTTCACTAAGTTGGACCTCCGGAGCGCCTACAACTTGGTGCGCATCAGAGAGGGTGATGAGTGGAAGACAGCCTTCATCACCCCTACCGGACACTATGAGAGCCTGGTCATCCCATTTGGTCTCTGCAACGCACCCTCGGCCTTCCAAGCTTTCATCAACGATGTCCTCAGGGACATGCTAGGCCGATGGGTGTTTGTTTATCTGGATGACATTTTAATTTATTCACGCACCCCCACTGAACACACCAAACACGTTCGAGCTGTCCTTAAGAGATTGCTCGCCCACCAGCTGTACTGTAAGCTGGAAAAGTGTGCTTTTCACGAGCACTCCACCACGTTCCTGGGTTTTGTCATCTCGCCCCAGGGTGTGGCCATGGACCCGCAGAAGCTGGAGGTTGTACGTCACTGGCCCCTACCCAGGACACTCAAACAGCTCCAACGCTTTCTCGGGTTTGCGAACTTTTATCGTTGCTTTATCCGGGGCTACAGTACAGTTGCAGCACCGCTCACTGCACTTACCAGGCTCTCCAACAGTTCCTTTCAACTCAACCCTACCGCCATCTCAGCTTTTCATCGACTCTGTCATCTGTTCACCACCGCACCCATCCTGCTTCATCCAGATGCCAACCAACCTCTCCCAACGAGGTCCAGACCAGAAGCTGCACCCATGTGGCTTCTACTCCAAAAAGTTTAACCCCACTCAGCAGCGATACGGTGTGGGGGACCGCGAACTGCTGGGCATAAAGTGGGCCTTGGAGGAGTGGCGTCACTGGCTCCAGGGCGCCAGTGAGCCATTCATCGTCTGGACGGACCACCAAAACCTGATCACCATCCACAGTTTGAAGCAGTTGAACCCACGACAGGCACGGTGGGCACTGTTCTTCGAACAATTCAACTTCCACCTCTCGTACCGCCCGGGGTCGAAGAACACCAAGGCTGACGCCCTCTCCCGGCAACACGAGCGAGAGACGCCCCGGGCGGACCCCGTGCCTGTCCTTCCACCTACCCGCATCATCGCACCCCTGCAGTGGAACCTGGAGACGAGGGTCCGCCAGGCACTGACCAGGGATCCAGCACCGGCAGGTGTGCCGCCCGGACGGCTCTTCGTCCCCGAACGACTCCGAACTGAGGTCCTCCAGTGGGGCCATTCGTCACCTGTCGCAGGACACCAGGGAAGCCGGAGAACCACCACATTCATCGGCCGGGCTTTCTGGTGGCCCTCCATGAGGAGGGAAATCACAGAGTTCGTTCGGGCGTGCCCAATGTGTGCCAGGGCGAAGGACATTAACCAACCAACTCCAGGGGAACTCCAACCACTCCCAGTTCCCCGTCGACCCTGGTCCCACATTGCCGTGGATTTCATCACGGGCCTGCCGGATTCAGATGGAAGAAACGTCATCCTGACCATTGTGGATCGCTTCTCCAAGGCAGTGCACCTGGTGGCCCTCGCCAGACTCCCGTCAGCGAAGGAGACAGCCGAGCTGATTTTGGAACACGTAGTCCGATTGCATGGGTTCCCAAAGGACATCGTCTCGGACAGAGGTCCCCAGTTCACCGCCCGGTTCTGGAAGGCCTTCTGCCGTCTGATCGATTCGTCCTGCAGTTTGTCTTCCGGCTACGACCCTCAGATGAACGGTCAGACGGAGCGAACCAACCAACAGCTGGAGCGCTACCTGAGATGTTTTGTGTCGGACCGCCAGCGCTCCTGGGCCCGCTACCTCAAGTGGGCCGAGTTATCCCATAACCTCCATGTCTCCTCAGCCACCAACCTGAGCCCATTTGAGGTGTGCCATGGTTTCCAGCCTCCAATGTTCACCCACCAGGAACCGGAGGTTGACGTACCATCGGCCCAACAGTTGGTTCGCCGGTGCCGGCGGCTATGGCACCAAGCCAACCTCGCCATCCGACGCACCAACGCCAACTATGTGGTCCAACACCGCCGCCGGCACCCCCCGGGACGATTGTACCACATAGGTGACAAAGTGTGGCTATCAACCAGAAACCTCCACCTGCACACCGAATCCAAAAAATTATCACCAAGATTCATCGGGCCATACCGCATCACATTCAGGATCAACCCTGTCACCTACCGGCTCCAGCTGCCTGCAGCGCTCCGGATCCACCCCGTCTTCCACACCTCACAGTTGAAACCATTCACCACCTCACCCATGGTTCCACCCACCCCCCCTGCTCCTCCTCCCCGAATCATTGACGGCGGTCCCGCCTACACCGTGCGACGGATCCTCGACTCGCGCCCTCGGGGCAGGGCACCCAGTATCTGGTCGACTGGGAGGGCTACGGCCCCGAGGAGCGGTCCTGGGTTCCGGCTCGCTTCATCCTCGACTCCGGGCTCATTAGGGACTACCGTCACCGGGTATCCTCCACCCCTGGACCGTCCGGAGTCGGTCCTGGACGGGGGGGTACTGTCATGCACACTCAGCCGCGACCGGCACGAGGACCCGGAAGTAAGGCGGTCGCGAAGCTGAAAGCATAAAAGGAAACAAGATGGCGCCGCACATCGCTCTGTCATTGAGTTAAGCCCATGTCTGTTCGGAATCGTTCCAGTATATGTGAGTACTCACTTTCTTGGCTATCTTTTCAGACTGAGTGTGTGTTTATAGGACTAGGGTTAGATTGTGTCTTTCCTGTGCTCATTGAGTGTGAGAGTCCTTATAGTAAATCGCGTGATTATCCTGCCTGCTCGTGTTTATCCGCGTTTGGGTTTACCATTCACGCTACAGGGCTAACTGCTAAGGCTATCTGTTCATCCCGGTTAGTTCGTGACAGATAACACAATCATCATTCTGGTCATCCCGGTTAGTTCGTGACATTTTTGTTGTTTGGAGATGAATTCCGTTCGTTGTTCTTAGACGAGGAAACTCGCGCGTTCTCCAAAAATTGCAGAAAAAAGGCGAAGCCGAATAGTATGGAGATGTAAAAGGTAGTTGCTATTAATATTGTTATTGTATAAAGCGATGTAATTTAAACGCCGATACAAACGCGGCAACGATACGAAAACAGGAAGCTACGTCACCCGAGAGTTGGGTAGTTTTTGTGTAACCCAGCTGCTGGGTTAAAGTTTGCTCTGCCCCTCCCCCAAAGTTCACCGGTGGATTCAGCGGCTGTCACTCAGCTTCGTGTCTCTTGAGCTCCCACACCGCTGATGACGGTTCATCCTCCTTGGGCATTTAAGTGGAAATGACTTTAAATACAAGGTCTGTATACACATGTTCACTCACCTAATTCACATATGACTGAAAAATTATTACTATATGTAACATTTATTACTGTTACCGTGTTAAGGTTACACACAAACTTTCCGGCTGGTCTGAGGTACTGGATGATAATTTAGCTGAGAATAGCTGCTAGCCACCCCACCTGTGTATGAAAGAAACGGCTAAGATGTCTGAGCATTTTAGCTTTCTCTGTAGAATGTTTGCAGGGTTACGAAGATGGTGAAGTGATGAATGAACGCTAAACTGTTAACTGTAGTGTTAGCAGGATGCAGGCATTTAGTTAGTTTGCTAGCGTTAGCAACTACTTTAGAACTTTAATAATCTCACCGCTTGAGACAATAAAATGCTGGGGTTTTACAAAACACTGACCCTCTCACAAATATACAGACCTGCTAACCCTCCCGTTTTTCACTAGCTAGTAATTTACTCTGCGGTCAAATTTCTCCTGCGTTTCTCCCGAGTTATAACAATATTTTACACCTTTCCCCCTTTTGGCAAGTATGCTAATGTATCACCAGTAATAGCATGTAAGCTAACCAGGTAGCTCTCTTTAACCAAAGTTAAATTAACTATCAGTCAGCGCGCCAACTACAGGAAAAAGTACCACAGCGGTACAGATAACTACTAGATGGACTAGAGAGATAAATTTCTCTTTTGGCTCTTGACGAAGCCGGTCGCATCTGCTCTCCCTCCCTTATCTCTCCCCGCATGCTTCTCTTGTCTGTCTTGTGAAATACTATTCAGAGACTCTCCTCGTCTTGCTCTTGAAATAAAAAAGGAAATGGATTTGATCAAGTGGTCTCTGAATGAAATTGACACGATCTTCTCGACGAGAAATGTGGGTTCTGGGGAACCTACTTGTCCTGTTGGGACGTTTGCTGCTGGATACACGATGGACGGTTGGGAGAAGTGGCGCATTGTGTGCCTGGCCGCACTGTCTCTGGAGGACGTTGAAGATATTTACCTATTCGGAACTCTGATAACTTGGATTCTGCTGATTGGATTAGGTGGATTACTTGGATATCGAAAAATCTTAAAAGCAGTCAGTCTCAACCCCAAGAGACTGGCTGGCTGGGAAATAACGGTGACGAGAGCTGTCAGAAATCAGACTGTGGTTATGGACCGCAAATTGGATACCATCTTGGGGAGACTGGCAGCTACACAACGTGATTTGGACGGACCTGGAGACCAGTGATGGACATTAAATATCTGTGAAATTGGCAGGTATTGATCGAAATTTTGAAAATATATATACATTTTTTTTTTTGCCCTTCTCTTTCCAGCTACTGCATTTCAAGGCAGTGGCTGGAGACATAACAACTCCCCGAAGACCAAGATAACGAGACGCTCTGGAATCTACCCACCTCCCCCTTCAAGGTCACCTGGCGCAGACTATTACGGGATGTTACAGGCTTACAAACTGACACGCACGCACTTACACACTCACAGAACAGCTACAGATAGACACTCTACCTTCCCCATTTCCAACGCCTTCGTGTGCTTATTCCCCTCGGTGTGGGCAGGCGGAATCGGGACCGGCGCTCTTTAGCTGCAGGGACTGGAGCTGTTTGCCTACATTGGACATTTCCTATCCCTGTACCCTTATTGTTGCAATGTTGATGTCTTGTGATTACATGTTTTTCTGTGCTTGCTGCTGAGGTATTTTTTTGTACCCCTGATCCCACACTGCCCTCTCCGAAGGACAGTCTGGGAGGGTATTTTTTTACCCTCGCTATCCTAATGTATCTGATTCCTTGTTTTCTATGATGGCGCCTGGGAAATGGCTGCCGTCGCGACCCTGTGGTCGCAAAAAAAGCATTTCACTGCATTTCATACTGTATGACTGTGTATGTGACAAATAAAATTTGAATTTTTAATTTGAATTTTGAATTTTAATTTTTTTATTTTTTTTGGAAGTATTAATATTTTGGTGATTGTAATGTACCAGTATGACACCAGCTATGAATTTTTTCGGTAATTAGCTTAAAACCAATGCAGACTACAATATTAACTAGTCTGACATAAAGAGCTGTGTCCTAAAAGCCATGCTTATTCTGCTGTTTTATGTTTGGTAGTAGCTGTCTCCATGTTTTTGTTTTAGGTTACCTATACCCTATCTTAATGGGCAGCTTTGTAATTTTTTAGTATCAATCCTATTTCACACTAAATTAATAGTCTTATTCAGTTTAATCTTTGCTATTCAACAAAATTTAAACTTTCATTTCTTTCTTTCTAAGGTTGGAACCAACATGGTGTAATACCTCCAGCAGGCTGAAGTGTCAAGGCCGTACCCCTACATCCTGACGTTGGGAGATAATGACCAGCGCTGCTCTCAGTATTGTTGTAATGATGCTATGAAATAGCGAGGCCTACCTGAAAAGTAATAGACAGTGTTTGTATGTTAAAATGAGACCAGGGCTGGATAGTTTTGTTCTGCAGAAAAGATATCTGAAGTCACAGAGAGATCCTGCTCTGTAGAAGCTGCCTCAGTCTATTTGTCCAATTACTCCATTCTGCCCTTGTCAGTAATAGTATAGTTTATTATCTGTTCTTGTGCTTTTGTAAAATAAATGTTTTTTCTAAGAACATTTAATAGGATGTTGTTTATTGGATATATGTATGTTTTTTTTGTAATAGACCAGTATATCAAAGTAATTTAACTTTTTAATAGACATGGGTGTTTTTTTTTTTTTTACAGATTCACTGTAAAACATGAAAATAATAATAACCTATTTGTGAGGTAGAATTAACCCAACATTCCAGTTAAAATGAACCAACAAACCCCAAACATATGGGTAGAACATTTGACCAATTTATGTGGTAGAATTAACCCAGCATTATAGTTAAATATGACGTAGCATTTGGGTTGAATATTTAACCCATCTTGCTGGGTTAAACAAATAACCCATCTTGTTGGGTTAAATTAACCCAGCATTTAGTTAGTCCTATATTTACCCAGCAGCTGGGTTAAAAACAACCCAGACTGGGTTGTTGTTAACCCAGCATTTTTTAGGGTGCAATCTTTTTCAATACATGTGTCCATATTTATGTCTCTACTCTTGGTACAGTTTTTATTTTAGCTGATCATCAGGAAAATTGGTTTCCAATCTTCCTACTGGCTGTGGAAGTATCAGGGATATCTGAAATTGCCTCAGAGACATGTGTGCAAAGGTAGTACAGTAAGATGATGTTTTTTTTAAACACTGTATTTTTAACAAGAGACTCCTGGAAATAAATTCACCCAGTTAACATTTGTAATAAACTTCAAGTTTTCATACTTTGTGAAATTAAAGAAAAAGAACCAATTCAGATTATTTAATGTAAAAATTCTATTATAATATGTGCTTTGCCAATTATGTATGTCTGTTTAATCATGGATATCCATACAGTATATCATGGATTTCAGAATATATTCTTTCCCCATCATATGCTGAGTGATAGATAAATAGATAGATAGATAGATAGATAGATGTGAATAACATGAATAACTATGTGTGTGGTGTCCTATAATTGCTGTACTTGTGTGTTTGATATTTAACCAGATGGTTTAATAGAACTGGATGTTTGAGTGGGTAGAAAAAAGCGTATCGTGGTAATAACGAGTAGACACTCTACCCTTGAGTTACATAAGTTACAAAGTATAACCTTAAATATATTTAGAATAAATCAGTATCACATTGTCATGCACACCCAATCTGCGGCCGGAACCGGAAGTAAGATGGTCGCCTACCAGGAAGTATAAGAGGAGTAAACAAATGATGGCTTACCGCTCAGTCATTGAGTTCGGCCCATGTCGGTTCAGGTTGGCTTTCTTCAAACCGTGAGTACTCACTGTATTTTGGTTGTTGCTTCCTACCGTTGGGTGTGTATTTATAGTACACGGGTTAAATTTGTGTTTTTCCCTTGCTCCCTTTTCGTGAGAGTCCTTAAACTAAGAACGTGGTTATCCTGCCTACTCGCTATTACTCCGCATTTGGGTTTACCATCCATGATACATTGGGCTAACCGCTAAAGCTAAGTCTTCTGGTCACCTCAGGTTAGTTCACTCTGACAGAATGATTGAGCCTAAAGCGGTAAACCCAGCGGATCATGCGCGCCTATGCGACGTGGTACTGTAAGGTGTAAACATATAAATAATATTACAGTAGGAATACTCTGATGCACATTTGAACCTCATAGGGACTCGACCTGAAGTGGATGTGTGTAGCTGGCACTACAGACTCCCTTAACACAGACCTGGTTCAGAAACTCATGACTTAGTTGCACAGTGACTGGAGCAGACCAGGAGTTTTGGGACTCAAGATTGAAAAGTGCACATCAAAATTTAATGTGTACCCATTGGCACAAATTAATGATATGGTGAGGTGTGGATCGATCTTACGCGACACTAAATCTCACAAAGAAATATTTCCTTGTAATAACTCTGTAACGACGCAGGTCTCGCGAGGGGCGAATTAAAAGGTGCGCATAAATTGTTCAGCATGGGCAAATCCACAGGCTGCTACACCGTGGAGTTCTTAACAGTTTATAGACACGCTGTTGCCAGGCAAAGCTGCTATCATCCTGAATGCCCCACACCTGGCGGCGTGTTTCTTTAAGCACCCGGATACCTCTGCACTTCGTTCGATCATTTAAGTAGCACCGGTATGGTTTCAGGCCAAGGAACCAAAATGCCAAAGAAAGAAACAGAAAAAGACAGAAAGAAAGAAATAGAAAGAAAGATAGGGAAAGAAAGACAGACAGATGAGCATGCTCAAGAGAGGGAGAGAGACAAAGATCCAGCCTCTGTCTCTCTAAAATGCCAGCATGAGAGAGAGAAAGAGAGAGAGAGAGAGAGACATGCCTCAGTTCAGTGTGCGCTCTTAATTAAGTGCAAAGCATTAATTAAAAAACTCTCTCTCTTCTATAAATCCTCGATAAGCATGAAGGCCCCAAGAGAATCTTATTAGTTTTATTTTTAGTTATCAGAGCCCAGTCCATTCTCTCACAGATGGCGGAGCTCTGTTTATTTTTGTGTTTTCAGTTTTCTTTTGTTTCCTTTTGAGAGGGCGTGTGTGTGTGACAGTACCCTCCTGTCCAGGACCGACTCCCGTTGAGAATACCAGACGATCAGTCCCTGATCAGTTCGGGGTCAAGGATGAACCGAGCCGGAATCCAGGATCGCTCTTCGGGACTGTAGCCTTCCCAGTCGACCAGGTACTGGGTGCCTCGGCACCTAGGTCGCGAATCGAGGATCCGACGTACGGTGTAAGCAGGGCCACCGTCAATGATTCAGGGAGGAGGAGCAGGGAGGGTGTGTGGAACCATAGGAGAGGTGGTGAAGGGTTTCAGTTGTGAAGTATGAAAGACCGGATGGATATGGAGCGCCGCAGGCTGCTGGAGCAGGTAGGTGACAGGGTTGATATGGAGTGTGATCCGCTCCGTCTGACCATTGTTCTGGGGATAGCTGACGGGAGTCCAGAGAGGGCCTTGGAGAACCGATCTACGATGGTCATGATGGTGGTCTTTCCCTCTGAAGACGGCACACCTGCCGGTTCGTTCTCCGTGGCCTGTGCCTGGCGAACCCTCGTCTCTAGATCCCAATGGAGAGGTGCGATGATCTTTGATGGTGGGAGAACAGGCGCGGGTTCCGCCCGGGGGCCGACTCCTTCGTGTTGTCTGGAGAGAGCATCAGCCTTGGTGTTTTTGGACCCCGGGCGGTAGGACAGATGGAATTTATAATGTTCAAAAAACAAAGCCCACCACGCCTGCCTTGGGTTGAGCTGTTTAATGTTCTGGATTGTAATCAGGTTCTGGTGGTCAGTCCAAACAATGAAAGGTTCGCTGGCGCCCTGTAGCCAGTGTCACCATTCCTCCAATGCCCACTCTATGGACAACAGCTTGCTGTCCCCTACCCCATATCACTGTTGAGTGGGATCAAACTTTTTGGAGAAGAAGCCACAGGGGTGTAGCTTCTGGTCTGGACCTCGTTGGCAGAGAACAGCTCCGGCTCCCACATCTGAAGCGTCTACCTCCACAATGAAAGTTCATTATTTTCTGTAATGTACTGATAAACATTAGACTTTCATATATTTTAGATTCATTACACACAAACTGAAGTAGTTCAAGCCTTTTATTGTTTTAATATTGATGATTGTGGCATACAGCTCAAAATCCCAAAAAATTAGCATATCATGAAAAGGTTCTCTAAATGAGCTATTAACCTAATCATCTGAATCCACTAATTAAGTCTAAACACCTGCAAAAGATTCCTGAGGCTTTTAAAAACTCCCAGCCTGGTTCATTACTCAAAACCGCAATCATGGGTAAGACTGCCGACCTGACTGCTGTCCAGAAGGCCATCATTGACACCCTCAAGCAAGAGGGTAAGACACAGAAAGAAATTTCTGAACGAATAGGCTGTTCCCAGAGTGCTGTATCAAGGCACCTCAGTGGGAAGTCTGTGTGAAGGAAAAAGTGTGGCAGAAAACACTGCACAACGAGAAGAGGTGACCGGGCCCTGAGGAAGATTGTGGAGAAGGACCGATTCCAGACCTTGGGGGACCTGCGGAAGCAGTGGACTGAGTCTGGAGTAGAAACATCCAGAGCCACCGTGTACAGGCGTGTGCAGGAAATGGGCTACAGGTTGCAAATTTTGCATGTCATTCGGAAATCAAGGTGCCAGAGTCTGGAGGAAGACTGGGGAGAGGGAAATGCCAAAATGCCTGAAGTCCAGTGTCAAGTACCCACAGTCAGTGATGGTCTGGGGTGCCATGTCAGCTGCTGGTGTTGGTCCACTGTGTTTTATCAAGGGCAGGGTCAAAGCAGCTATCTATCAGGAGATTTTGTAGCACTTCATGCTTCCATCTGCTGAAAAGCTTTATGGAGATGAAGATTTCATTTTTCAGCACGACTTGGCACCTGCTCACAGCGCCAAAACCACTGGTAAATGGTTTACTGACCATGGTATTACTGTGCTCAATTGGCCTGCCAACTCTCCTGACCTGAACCCCATAGAGAATCTGTGGGATATTGTGAAGAGAAAGTTGAGAGACACAAGAATCTGCAAAAGGATTCCCGACCAAGTATTGAGTGCATAACTGAACATAATTATTTGAAGGTTGACTTTTTTTGTATTAAAAACACTTTTCTTTTATTGGTCGGATGAAATACTCTAATTTTTTGAGATAGGGATTTTGGGTTTTCATGAGCTGTATGCCACAATCATCAATATTAAAACAATAAAAGGCTTGAACTACTTCAGTTTGTGTGTAATGAATCTAAAATATATGAAAGTCTAATGTTTATCAGTACATTACAGAAAATAATGAACTTTACCACAATATGCTAATTTTTTTAGAAGGACCTGTATATAAAAAAAATCTAATGTGTGCATTGTATCTATGGAAGATTGTAGGACATTTCAAAACATATGTTGCATATCTGTACATTTGTAAAAGTCACATTTCCAAAAATTTAGGACCCACCTTCTGTCATTCATAAACAACTACCAAGTTGCACTAAGTTTTAGAGCATTGTATAGTTCTAACCTTTTGTTTGTTTTTCATTCTTTAGATGCACTACAACAACAGCTGAAAGCTGGAAAAAAAGGAGGCCACAGAGTTTCTTTGCTTCAACAGTTCAGAAATGGCTTCGTTATGCCCCAGAACGGCTGGGGGGAATTGCTCGTGGTGGAAAACCATAAGTTCAGACTTATGTCTTATTATCTGTTTTGCTGAGTAAATACATTTCAACTTACGAATAATGTTTCAGTCATCTGTTGTGTTTCTGACTTGGTTGTTTCTATTTGCATTTGACTGAATTTTGCTGAGGCAGGTTGCCATTTTTATATTATGGTTTTCCAGTCTCTTCTCTTGGCAGTTAGATTCTGTTTTATGAATTCAGAATTAACAATCTCTTCTAATAGTTCTCTTCTAAAAAGTAATTTTGTCATCCAGTTTATAATAATTTGTATGTAAGTTGTAGTGTGTTTTATTATATAGTTGTTTTATTGTAATTGTGATGTTACTTCCTGTTTAAATCGGTATGGAGCATAAATAAATAAATACGTTTACATGTAAACTGAAGGATGTTGAGTTAAAAAAAAAAGCTTTTCAGCCCTACATGGTCTCTGATTTAAAAAAATAAATCAAAACGGACATGATTTACTGTCATAGAATCTTGCTGTACATAAAGCAAGACTAAACTATAATTAATAAGTTGAACAAACATTGATTTTATGCCCATCTTGATCTATTTTTCATCATTGAAATAACATTATTTCAAGGTGCAAACCTGATGAAAAATCAACATAACATTTAAATTTCAACACTGATTCAATGACAAGTTGGTTGATGCTTTAATGTTGATTCAATGATGATTCAATGTTGTTCTGCTATCTGGGTTGTCCTCTTCCTCTAACTTCCTCTAACCCTCTCGCTTCTTCACCTCCACGTCATCGTCCTCTAACTTCTTCACCTCCATGTCCTCTCCCTTGGCCTCCTCTGATTCTCACTCTTACTACTCCTTCCATTGTACTCCACATAGACTGTGGTGTCAAAAGTATTCACATTCATTACTTGAGTAGAAGTATAGATACTCGGGTTCAAAAATACTTCTTTAGAAGTTGAAGTATCAATCCAAGCTTTTTACTTAAGTAAAAGTTTAAAAGTACTGGTTTCAAAACTACTTAAAGTATAAAAGTAAAAGTACCGTGAGGGGCGACAAAAGCATTAAGGTCTCGCTTTCTGATCATGCGACGGGGGGGGGGGGGGGGTGCGTTGTGTGCGTTCCTATCATGCGACCGGGGGAGGGGGGGGCCTTGTGCGCGTTCTTATCATGCGACCGGGGGGGGTGCATGTTCTGATCATAAAAATAGAGTAACGAGGCTATTTTTTAAATGTAAGGAGTAGAAAGTACAGATAATTGCTTAAAAATGTAAGGAGTAGAAAGTACAGATAATTGCTTAAAAATGTAAGGAGTAGAAGTAAAAAGTCGGCTGAAAAATAATTACTCCAGTAAAGTATAGATACACAAAATTTCTACTTAAGTAAGGTAACGAAGTACTTGTACTTCGTTACTTGACACCTCTGCACATAGACAGCTTACCTGTGGCTTATTTATAGTGCTTAGGCTGATTGCAAAGTGAACTAATTATCTAAAACAGTTTTCACATGTGAAAATGTGCCATACAGTTCGCAAAAAAGTGTTAATGATAGTCATCCATGTGTTTAATTTTGCTAGGAGTGTGTTGGAAATTTGGTAATTGAGTGAAAGCAGTGAATTGTGCAGTGAATTGTGCCTACAGTTTTGCAAAGTGTGTGTTACAAAACTGCAAACTGAGTGCAAAGCAGTGTTTGTGCTTTTAGTTTTGCAAACTCAGTGAGTGGTTTTGCTATAAGTATTAATAGTTTTAGAAATTGTGCTACAGTATAAGAATCACAGTTAGGGTTTAAGCCATCAGAAAAAACTGTAATTGTAGACACACCAATCAGGTGTTTAAGCACTATAAAAAGGCAACAGGCAAGTTGAAGATTCAGAAGAGTATGGATGAGAGGGCGAATCCGGAGAGACCAAGGTGGAGGAAGAGGCCAAGGAAGAGGAAGAGGGAGAGGAAGACCTAGAGGAGGGGTAGGACATGCACAAAGAAGAAGACAACCAAATCTGTGTAACGAAATTCGTGCTACAATTGTGGACCATGTAATAAACAACGGACTAACACTGAGGGATGCTGGACTGAGAGTACAGCCTAACCTAAGCAAGAACACAGTGGCATCAATAGTTCAGAAATTTCGTCAAGAGCACAGGTGAGAAACTTATCTCCTGTCAACAGAAAATCCATAGCTTACTGCATGTACTATATCAACTGTTTTGATATGTATTCATGTTTCATTTTACAGTAAGCTACATGTATTTTGTTTGCCCAACATAGGATTGAACGTCGAAAACACCAAGGAGGGAGGCGCCCTACAGATGTGGCCATTAAGACTGCGCGTGTTTTCCCGCGAGATGCCTCAATTTAGCGTATGGCGTGCCGTGACTTGCCATAAGCAACATTGGGGAATTTAAATAAATGTGTTGTGCTTCCCTGAATTTCCACCAGATGGCAAATGGAAGGACTTTATCTAAAAGTCGGACAAAGTACAACGAAGAATTGTGTATAATTAGTTAGCCTAAAACAATATTGTTTCCAATGCTGATGCAAACATGAATTTTATTTTGTTTTACAACAGATCTTTCATGATGAATGTGTGTACATGTGCTTCATATTATATACAACACGACAGCACGCTCAGTTACTGTAATCCCACTTCTCACCTTTCATGTAGGTCTGCTCGGACTTATTAATTCATTTTAAACCCTTTAAAAATGCGTGTGTATACAGCTCAAAACCTCCATCAGTTATTAAAGATAGCGTAAATTTTTAAAAAATGCCCCAGCGATTTCGGAGCTTCAGGAAATCTCCCGGCGCTCTCCGCATAACTCCGGGCCGAAAAATGTCGCAAAGAATTTATAAACATTTTCTAAAAGTGGGCTATTGTTTTTTACTTATAAGATTTGTTCATTTAATTTAAATGAGGTTTGGGCTCAAGACTTCGATTCGGCATCGTGATCCTCCTCTTTAATTTACTACATAGTTTTAATCAGAGCTGTTCCTATTAATCCTCGTAGCTCAGTGGTAGGCGATTCATTTACCATGCGGTAGACCCGGGTTCGATTCCCACCAGGGAATCGCAATTAAATATTATATTAGATTTATATTATATTTGCAAATATGCAATGTGCAGTTGAGTCTTATAAAGGCTATGTAGTCTTATATATTTTTATTATATCGTTTTTGCACATTAATCTGAGTCCTCATCTGTTACATTTTTGAGGACACTAGTTTTTTCAGGCTGTCAATATCGCACCTCTCGCTCACTAGTTAGGCGGCCTCCCCTTCAGATGACGCGCGCAACAACGCGAAAGTGCGGCATGCAAGCGGGGCAAATGGAACGCGCCCCACCCAGGGACTTCAAAGAAGAGCCAGCGCAAGCAGACGGACGCAGGAGCTGCCAGGCCCGGATTGGCTAATCGTGTATTGGACGGAATGGCTGAATGGTGTAGCGGGCGTTGGCCTGTGGGATGGCCCGGTTGGCTTGTGTCCACAGCCGTCGACACCTGCGGACCAACTGTTGGGCTGACGGTACATCAACCTCCGGTTCCTGGTGGTTAAACTTCGAAGGTTGGAAGCCGTGGCATACCTCAAATAGGCTTAGCTTCGTGGCTGATGAGACATGGAGGTTGTGGGAAAGTTCTGCCCAGATGAGGTAGCGAACCCAGGAGCGCTGACGATCGGCAATAAAACATCTCAGGTAGCGCTCCAGTTGTTGGTTGGCCTGCTCCGTCTGACCGTCTGTAGGTGGTATCCAGATGAGAGACTGCAGGTTGAATCGATCAGACGGCAGAAGGCTTTCCAGAACCTGGCAGTGAACTGGGGCCCTCTGTCCGAGACGATGTCCTTGGGGAAGCCATGCAGACGGACTACGTACTCTAATATCAGCTCAGCTGTTTCCTTGGCTGACGGGAGTCCGGCGAGGGCCACCAAGTGCACAGCCTTAGAGAACCGATCTATGATGGTCATGATGTTGTCCTTTCCCTCTGAGGCCGGCAGGCCCACGACAAAGTCAACGGCAATGTGCGTCCAGAGCCGACGAGGAACCGGGAGAGGTTGAAGATCTCCTGAAGGTGGTTGATTGAGATTTTTGGCCGTGGTGCACACTGGGCACGCTTGCCGGTTCGGTCTCTAAGGTCTGTGCCTGGCGGACCCTTGTTTACAGATCCAGGTGAAGTGCGATGATTCTGGAAGAGAGCATGCGCCTTGGTGTTCTTCGACCCCGGGTGGTATGAAAGGTGGAAGTTATAATGTTCAAAGAACAACGCCCATCCCGCCTGTCTGGCATTAAGCTGTTTCAAACTTCTGATGGTGATGAGATTTTGATGGTCTGTCCAGATGATGAATGGCTCCCTTGTGCCCTGGAGCCAGTGACGCCATTCCTCCAAAGCCCACTTTATGGCCAGCAGCTCGCGGTCCCGTACCCCGTATCGCTGCTGAGTGGTGTCAATTTTTTTGGAGAAGAAACTACATGGGTGTAATTTCTGATCTGGACCTCGTTGTGAGAGAACAGCTCCAGCGCCCACATCTGAAGCGTCCACTTCCACAACAAATGGTTTACTGGTGTCAGGATGGAGAAGCATGGGAGCGGTGGTAAAGCGGTCACAAAGTCTTTCGAAGGCGGAGATGGCAGTAGAGTTGAGGCAGAAAGGGAGAGAGGAGGGATGAGTCAGGGCGGTTAGGGGGGCGGCAACTGTACTGTAGTCCCGGATAAAGCGATGGTAGAAATTCGCAAACCCGAGAAACCGTTGAAGTTGCTTGAGGGTCTTGGGTAGGGGCCAATGACGCACAACTTCCAGCTTCTGCGGGTCCATGGCCACACCCTGGGGCGAGATGACAAAACAAAGAGACGTGGTGGAGAGCTCGTGAAAAGCGCACTTTTCCAACTTACAGTACAGCTGATGGGCGAGTAATTTCCTTAGAACCGCCCTGACGTGCTGGGTATGTTCCTCAGCGGTACAGGAGTAAATATCCGATATCGTCCAGATAAGCAAATGCCCACCGCCCTAACATGTCTCGAAGAACATCGTTAATAAGGTGTTGAAAGGAGGCGGGGGCATTGCACAGTCCAAAGGGGATAACAAGGCTCTCATAGTGTCCGGTCGGGGTAATGAAGGCCGTCTTCCACTCATCGCCCTCTCTGATGCGCACCAAGTTGTAGGCGCTTCAGAGGTCCAACTTAGTAAAGATGGTGGCAGCAGAGAGGGCGTCCAGGGCGGAGTTGGTAAGAGGCAGAGGGTGCCGGTTTTTTATTGTGATGTTGTTGAGCCCCCGATAGTCGACACATGGGTGAAGTTCACCACCCCTCTTCTTTACGAAAAAGAACCCTGCGGCAGCAGGCGAGGAGGAGGGTCTGATGGTCCCCTGGCGGAGGGTGTTGGTTATGTATTCTTCCATCACCTGCGTCTCTGTTGATGTTAATGAGTAGAGGTGGCCTCGGGGTGGGACTGCGCCTGGTTGAAGGTCGATGGTTCGGTGCAGGTCGCGCCCCATTGTAAAATCCGGTGTTGAGTCCAGGAGATGAGAGGGTCGTGTTGCAGTAGCCATGGATGTCCCAGGATGATAGGAGGAGAGGAGATGGAGGTGACGTGAAATCTGAGCTGTTCGCAGTGTTTATTCGATGAAGGGGATGATGGGTTGAGTCTGGGTGGTGATTGTACTGGTAGATAGGGGCCGACCGTCGAGGGATGTAATCCGAACGGGCTGGGATAACGCCTCAAATTTTCCCCAAATTTTTTGGCATAAGAAGAGTCAATGAAGTTGATTTGGTCCCCGTCTGACCCCACAGAACTCGATCAGGCGACTGAATATTTAGAATCGACATTTCGTTGTACCTTAGATCAGTGGTTCCCAAACTGGGGATCGGAATAATTTCAAGGGGTCGCGAGAGGGATTAAAAAGATATTTTTTTGTGATTATAATACACACTTTTCAGTATTACAAGCAGGTCTGGACTGGGACCGAAAAACAGCCCGGGCATTCATCCGAGGAGAAACCCGCGCCCTCGCAACCCGCGCAACCCGCGCCCCCCTCCACATGCTCTGAATGCGCGCGCATTCAGAGCATGCGGAGGGGGGCGCGGGTTGCGCGCGTGTTCAGATCATGCGACCGGAGGGCATTGCCCGGTATGCCCTATGGTCAGTCCAGTTACAAGTAAATGCTATAAATAAATATTTTCAGATTTGTAAAGTCTGTGAGTTTGAATGTTAAAAAAAAATCGCGACTCATAGATATGACATCACTGTGCAGCGGCTGACTCACTAGTTATTGCTACAGCGCACAACTGCACGTGAAAACCGCAACTGCCGAGATGGATAAATTTGTTACTCGCAAATCTAAAAATGTTAAGGAAATTGTTTGTCTGAGTCATCAGAACCATGTACATCGACCAAGCAAAAGAGCAAGACCCCGTCAGACCAAAGTAGGAAACGTCGGAAATATGAGGAAGAATTCATAAAGTGCAGTCAGTATCAGTATTCACTAAGTTGCCGTAGCAACCGAATACACAAGTTGTCCCGTGCAGCAATGGATGTACTGCTTCAATGTGTCAATGTGGATCTACATATTTGTGTGAGCAGTATTTTTCAGCTGTTACTTATATAAAAAATAAATACAGCTCACGTCATGATGTCGTAGATGATATGCGGGTAGCTGTATCCACCATCAGGCCACGAGTACACCCTTCCCATTGAAAGGTACGCCAAAATTATTTAGATGTATTGTAAATGTAGTCAATATAGTGTGAACAGCTTATGTTTATTGCTTGTTTTTGATAGTGGGGGTCGCGAGATCTTGTCGATCTTCAATTAGGGGTCGCGGGCTTGAAAGTTTGGGAACCACTGCCTTAGATAATGTACAGTGGTTACAAAATCGGAGCGTCGTATGTAACGTCGCCGCCGCATTACGGGATGTGCATTTGCTGTGCATTTGCTGGCTTTTACCACTGAGTGGCGCTATATAACTACAGACTGACGCCTCATGCCTTAGTTCATTCTCTGCCTCAATAATACACGTAATAGCCGATAACATCAAGTGAAACACTGTAGTTGACCGAATTCATAATCACAGTACTATAATTACAGTACAAATGTAGAATTCTAATTAAATCAAATCTTATTAAGATCAAATTTAAGCACAAAAAATATTAACACAGTGAGCTTTTAGATTTTATCACGTGTAATTAGAAAAGAAGTGTGTAGGGTTTTATTTAAATATAAATTTCTAAACCAATAAGATCAAATAACACCAAGTTATTATTATAACAGGCTTACTTCGTCACTTATCAAAGAAGTACACTTGCTTTCAAAGAAGTCGAGTGGCTTATTAAGGTCTCTGGTGTGCATTGTCTCTAAGTGGCCGCTTGGTGTAGCGGTTAGAACACTCGGCCAGTGATCTACAAAGCGCCGGTTCGAATCCCGAGTGATGTTTTAAAATTGTTTTATTTTAAAAATAAATAAAATGTTTTAAGTGCGCTTAAGGTAGAGTCTTATAAAGGCTATGTAGACTTATATAGTTTTATTATATATTTTTTGCACATTAATCTGAGTCCTCATCTGTTAGATCTGTTTAGTTTTTTTTTTTCCTGCCGGGACGAATGCGCGGTTCCATCCCTTTCCCGCCTATTCAGGGAGCCTACGGAGTGAGCGATTAACCATAGTCGAATCGATTGGTGTGCGTCCAACTCACGTTACTCGTGTGCTATTAATGCCGGCTGGTGATAATTAACGTTAATATGATCTCGGGCTTGGTCACGATGCTCAACATCTATAAAAATAGCAAAGTATTGTGTATAGAGTGATAAAAAAAACTATCTAACGCATGTTAGAAAACATCATTTCCTGCATTTTTTTCTGCTTCAGGAGTCAGTCTGTTCTGAGACAGTGAGAGTAGAGGAAGGGGCAGATTCAGGACCAGGGAGGGAGCCGGAGACAGCAGAACAAAGAGATGATATTGCCAGCACCAGCACAGGGAGCACAGTTTTTAGTTTAGATCTCATGTTTACATTTTATTGTATGTTGATGGCTTGACTGTAAACAACATAAACAATGCAATAAATTTATAAAAATATATATTTATTGTCCCCCCTGCTGTTAAATGAAATTTGCGTTATTTTACGTTAATGTTACGTTATTACATTATTAACGTCGACAGAATAAAGTAAAGTTTTATTTCTGGAATTGATGCACGGGCTTCATCTTAGGCTTTTTTTTCTTTCGGTTCTTTCGTTTCTCAGCGCCGGACTGTTGATGTCTCTTTCCAGGACCAGGCATATCGTTCAATTATTATAATTCTTTTGGCCAAATACTGTAGGCGGCCGTAACAGAGGTGAGGGCGCGCGCGTCATCACGTGTGCTTAGCCGACTCTGCGTTCACCGTAAACTTCAATATAGACGTTTATATTTTTGTTTATTTGTATATGTATGTTATTAATATTAATTTTTTAGAGATTGTGTGTGTGCGTGCACGGAGAGTTTGTGTTGATAAGTGTATGTGGATAAGTTGATAAGTGTATCAGAAAGCATTAAAATGTTCATTTGAATTAAAATGACACACACACGTCTGTATATACAGTATATCAATTACATATATATCAATTTCATTAGTTCGTTCATTCTATTTGAAGCTTCGGATGTTTTTTTTTTTTGGTTTGGTTAGATTAGTTCTGAACTCGCTTCCGTGAAACTATCGCTAAAACAATGTACTGAGCCCTCCTGAGGATATAAAGCTTTATTATTGTGTTTGGATAAATAATCAGATCTACCACAGCAGATAATAAACTATGGTGTGTCATAACCGAAGCAAACACCACGATTATGCCTCGTTTCGTTTGACAGGAACGTGGTTCACTTGGCCGCGGTGTATTATAAACCTGTGGAATGTTTCACTGTTTATGCTCACATAAGAGGAACAAAAGCGAGTGAAATGTGGAAATGATGTTTGGCAACTCAATGAGAACTAATTCACTCCACTGAGTGTAACATCTGCATAGTGACACTGAACATCTTCACTTTTCCGTTTACCTCTGAAAAAAAAAGCTGTATTTAGTTTGTTTATATTTAGAGTTTTTATAACAGTAGAAGAAGTACGCGCGCGCACGCACACACATAGACACACACACACACACACACACAGACACACCTCCCTTGAGCCCTGCGTCTGTCGGATTTCAGCTGTCACGGGGTGGAAAGACTTTGAAGCAGTTTATATATGAATCTAAGCTTGAACTTATCAGCATTGTAAATATATAATACTTTTCAAATAAAATCGCTATTACTTTGACCCTGAAGTTTAGTTTAGCACACACAAAAAACAGAAAAGTCATTTCTGGTAAATCAACGGAATGTGTAGTTTATTTACAGTAATTCATTAAAAAATGAATATACATTGTACAGTACACGGTAAACACGGGAAAGATTACAAAATGAAAAAACAAACAGTGTCTACTTTATAAACAGCTTAGTATGTGCGTCGAGATGCTGAAATCCCTTGCATGTTTTTGCTTCCAAGTGGAGAGATATTTGACCGATAGCCTAGAACAAAAGATCTATAGGTGTGATCACAACCCCCTCCGACCGACCGTGCCATCAATCACTGACCACCTCAGAAGTTCCCTCCAATGTATGGCTGCAATACTTGTTTTGCAAGTATTTTTAACACCATTCAAAGGCTTACAAGTTCCATCCAACATATAATGATGTCTCCACATGTTAATATATTCCTAAAATTTATATATTACAAGTTGATAAACTGATCTGCGGTAGCGGAAAAATCCGCTGAAAAAAGGGAGAGGCTACAGCGCACGCGCACACACACACAGACACACACACACACACACACACACAGACACACCTCCCTTGAGCCCTCGGTAAACATCCAAGCACTGAGGCACGCAAATCCCCTGACCACAATAAGGTGGCAATCCCTCAGGGGGGAAGATGAAAAATACAAATTAAATAAATAAAACAAAATAAAATATCCTTAATCCAGATTTTATCAATCAACGACATAATATTGATCTTAGCTGGATGGTCTAATTCTCAAAACCGTTTAACCTAAAGAAAAACTTAACACACTATAACTAGAATATTTACAAAACTGAAAGGTTGTCTTATGTATAATAAAAAAACCTCATAACTCAAGAAGATCATATTATGTTTTTATATATTTTTTTAGATTTTTTTTTTTATAGTAACTGAACAATTCAATTCAATTCAATTCAGTTTTATTTGTATAGCGCTTTTAACAATTGACATTGTCTCAAAACAGCTTTACACAATCAAAAGAATTATTTACGTTTGTATGGAATGTGAATATGTATGAATCAAAATGTTCAGATATTCCCTGGCGAGCAAGCCCGAGGGCGACAGTGGCAAGGAAAAACTCCCTGAGACGGTAATAGGAAGAAACCTTGAGAGGAACCAGACGACTCAGATAGTAACTGAACAGCTCTCTTCTCTCCAATCCACTCCTAAACCACAGTGTCCTATTTCTCTGTCCGTGCTCTGGAGACTGTGAATGAATACACGCAGCGGAGGTTTTGTAAACTGTAGAGATACAATAATTTTACTGCTGGAAAATCAGCATTTTATCTAATTTGAAATATAAACCTAATATTATCTGTTACTTAATATATTTTCTTTTGATGATGACCATAACAGCCTACTGCATTTCATTATTTATAATAACACAAAAACAATATTACAATATTTGATATTTTAATATAAACTCGGTATCATTATCCTCCTTGTGTATGTGTAAAAAACATTTGATTTGTTCTATTTTTTATTCTGATAGTGTGCTCAATTTGTTTCTAGTAATTTATATATTTAAATTCGGATGCCTTTTACTGTTACAAATTTAACTCTTTGCAAAATAATAAAAATGCGTCTTGCTGTACAAGCCCTTGTGTTGTTGTTTGTGCTGCTGTTCTTTAATAATACCAATAATCAGATACAAACAGTCTGTCTAAACGAAAATTAAGCAATGCTTCTTAACTCATCATTATGTGGATATTTTTCATGTTCGTTGGATAAAGTATGTACTGTAATGATTTGGTCTACTCTGTACTGTATGTGCGTGAGAGAGAGGGGTGTCGCGGTCGTGAAACAAAGGCTCATTTCAGCTCATTCAGTTTCTCTGAATGGATAGGTGAGAACAGCTGATTCACGGTGAATAATTTGCATTTGAGTGTTGCCAAGTGAAAAGAAGACAAACATCAAGACGAACAACATATAAAACTGAGACAATATTTTAAAAAGAATCGCAATCAACCTGAACAGGTAAGCTGGAATAAAATCAGTAGCAGCATTAACTAAAGTAATTAGTAATTATTAGCTGCTACTGATTTTATGGACTCATCACGGTTAAATACGTTGGTCACATGCCAGCTGTATAAGCCGGTTAAGGGACTCATTACGGTTGTATATCGTGCTCTGAATAATAAATTTTTTGTTTGCTGTTTGTTTGCTGAGTAAAATTAAAATAGAAAATTTTTTTTAAATAGCATCATCCAGGATTCGAACCGACGATTTGTAAATCCCTGACCGAGCGCTCTAACCGCTACACCAACCAGGCACTAAGAGACAACACACCTCCGTGGCGTTAATAAGCCACTCGCCTTCTTTGAAAGCAAGCGTTAAATAAGTAACGAAGTAAGCCTGTTATACAATTATACTATTTGCACGGGTATTTTATCTGTTTTAAACTTGGTGTCATTTGATCTTATTAGTTTAGAAATGTTTGTAAAAAAAACTATTGTTATCAAAAATGTAACAGATGTAACACCGGACCTCATTACCCACAATGCATCTCCCGCACTGGACTACACTGCCGTAAACAGCTGTCGTAAATCAAAACTCCCGGTACTGCAGATGGCCACCACTTTTCATCAGTATAATGACACACACACACACAGCAGCAGCAGCAGCAGACCGAGCCGTCACTCCCCTAAATTTAAAGAATACAAACTGGTTGCGAGCGAGTTTGCTGTTTTTTCTATAGTATGCTGAAGCAAAATCAAAATACAACAATTTTTTTTATTTTAATTTTGCTATAATTAAAATAAAAAAATTTAAAACATCAATCAAATCATCAAAAAATGCAGGAAATGATGTTTTCTAACATGCGTTAGATAGTTTTTTTTTTTTATCACTCTATACACAATACTTTGCTATTTTTATAGATGTTGAGCATCGTGAGCAAGCCCGAGATCATATTAACGTTAATTATCACCAGCCGGCATGAATAGCACACGAGTAACGTGAGTTGGACGCACACCAATCGATTCGACTATGGTTAATCGCTCACTCCGTAGGCTCCCTGAATAGGCGGGAAAGGGATGGAACCGCGCATTCGTCCCGGCAGGAAAAAAAAAACTAAACAGATCTAACAGATGAGGACTCAGATTAATGTGCAAAAAATATATAATAAAACTATATAAGTCTACATAGCCTTTATAAGACTCTACCTTAAGCGCACTTAAAACATTTTATTTATTTTTAAAATAAAACAATTTTAAAACATCACTCAGGATTCGAACCGGTGCTTTGTAGATCACTGGCCGAGTGTTCTAACCACTACACCAAGCGGCCACTTAGAGACAATGCACACCAGAGACCTTAATAAGCCACTCGACTTCTTTGAAAGCAAGTGTACTTCTTTGATAAGTGACGAAGTAAGCCTGTTATAATAATAACTTGGTGTTATTTGATCTTATTGGTTTAGAAATTTATATTTAAATAAATAGTAAACTTGTCCGATTTCGTTATAATTTTGTTTGATGAGTGGGGCTTGAAAATTCTCTTGAAAAATATGGTCATTTATTTCAGTTAATAAATCTACTATAATTTTTTTTACTCATTATTGTACAGTACACATTAATAGCTCTGGTTCAGATTTTTCATGTTTGTTGTGGAAATTACCATCACTGTTGTATTTACTGCAATGAATGAAAATGTCACTTTGCGCCACCTGGCGGCCATTTTACGAATGACTTTGAAATGCAACTGATTTATTTTGGCCGCTGTTGCCTTTAAACGGCGGTATACGCGGCGAGATCGCCATTCCAATTTTGTAACCACTGTAGCTCCAGCTAAAAGAAAAATTATTAGAGATAACCCACACGGAAATAGCCTATATAAACATATATGTTTCAATATAGGTTTTGATATAGGTTTTTAATATATGTGACATATAAAATTGGCCGTTTTCCAATATTATATGTACATATATGTACATATATGCGTGCATATATGCATTTATATATGCGTACATATATGCATGCATTTATGCGTACATATATAAAATTGGCCATTTTCATATATTATATGCACATACAGTGGTGTGAAAAACTATTTGCCCCCCCTCCTGATTTCTTATTCTTTTGCATGTTTGTCACACAAAATGTTTCTGATCATCAAACACATTTAACTATTATTCAAAGATAACACAAGTAAACACAAAATGCAGTTTTTAAATGAGGGGTTTTATTATTTAGGGAGAAAAAAAAAATCCAAAACTACATGGCCCTGTGTGAAAAAGTAATTGCCCCCTGAACCTAATAACTGGTTGGGCCACCCTTAGCAGCAATAACTGCAATCAAGCGTTTGTGATAACTTGCAACGAGTCTTTTACAGCGCACTGGAGGAATTTTGGCCCACTCATCTTTGCAGAATTGTTGTAATTCAGCTTTATTTGAGGGTTTTCTAGCATGAACCGCCTTTTTAAGGTCATGCCACAACATCTCAATAGGATTCAGGTCAGGACTTTGACTAGGCCACTCCAAAGTCTTCATTTTGTTTTTCTTCAGCCATTCAGAGGTGGATTTGCTGGTGTGTTTTGGGTCATTGTCCTGCTGCAGCACCCAAGATCGCTTCAGCTTGAGTTGACGAACAGATGGCCGGACATTCTCCTTCAGGATTTTTTGTAGACAGTAGAATTCATGGTTCCATCTATCACAGCAAGCCTTCCAGGTCCTGAAGCAGCAAAACAACCCCAGACCATCACACTACCACCACCATATTTTACTGTTGGTATGATGTTCTTTTTCTGAAACGCTGTGTTACTTTTACGCCAGATGTAACGGGACACGCACCTTCCAAAAAGTTCAACTTTTGTCTCGTCGGTCCACAAGGTATTTTCCCAAAAGACTTGGCAATCATTGAGATGTTTTTTAGCAAAATTGAGACGAGCCTTAATGTTCTTTTTGCTTAAAAGTGGTTTGCGCCTTGGAAATCTGCCATGCAGGCCGTTTTTGCCCAGTCTCTTTCTTATGGTGGAGTCGTGAACACTGACCTTAATTGAGGCAAGTGAGGCCTGCAGTTCTTTAGATGTTGTCCTGGGGTCTTTTGTGGCCTCTCGGATGAGTTGTCTCTGCGCTCTTGGGGTAATTTTGGTCGGCCGGCCACTCCTGGGAAGGTTCACCACTGTTCCATGTTTTTGCCACTTGTGGATAATGGCTCTCACTGTGGTTCGCTTGAGTCCCAAAGCTTTAGAAATGGCTTTATAACCTTTACCAGACTGATAGATCTCAATTACTTTTGTTCTCATTTGTTCCTGAATTTCTTTGGATCTTGGCATGATGTCTAGCTTTTGAGGTGCTTTTGGTCTACTTCTCTGTGTCAGGTAGCTCCTATTTAAGTGATTTCTTGATTGAAACAGGTGTGGCAGTAATCAGGCCTGGGGGTGACTACAGAAATTGAACTCAGGTGTGATAAACCACAGTTAAGTTATTTTTTAACAAGGGGGGCAATCACTTTTTCACACAGGGCCATGTAGATTTGGAGTTTTTTTCCTCCCTTAATAACGTAAACCTTCATTTAAAAACTGCATTTTGTGTTCAATTATGTTATCTTTGACTAATAGTTAACGGTTTTTGATGAGCAGAAACATTTAAGTGTGACAAACATGCAAAAGAATAAGAAATCAGGAAGGGGGCAAATAGTTTTTCACACCACTGTATATGCGTACATATATACGTGCATATATGTACCTATATACAGTAGGTAGATGTATGCACGTATATATGTATGCATATATGTCCACATTACCAAAATCTAGGTAAACATAGGTACATACATGCACACATATAAACATGCATACGTACATGTATGCATGTTTATATGTGTGCATATATGCACTTATATGTTTACCTAGATATTAGTCAAATTACAAAAATCCATATGCTAGACAACAAAGAAAAGCCCAAAATGTAGAAATTAATTTTTTTTTAATTTTCTTAAGAACAATCACATAGCATAAACAAAAATATAGTACAAGAACAAAAACAAGACAAAAAACTGAACAGGAAGTATTTTGAGGACCTTCTCAGCTCCATGAGCTTTGAATTGATAGATGTGCCTATCTGCCCTCGGGTGGCTGCCGGCCACTTCTTCAATGTTGCATCTAGAGAAGACAAAAATAATGAGACAGTATAATAATAATAAATGATTATTTATTAAAACTTCAGACAACAACAATTAGTGCCACAAGGTTATTTGCAACACTATATGTTCTACAAAATAGAGGACTACACACCTTACAGTGCAATATAATGTGGCTTTAGAAGAGGAAAGGTAGGATTAAGAAGTGAGCAAGTGATGAATTACTATTATAGGTCCCAAGCAGATACAGTAACAATAATGGGTGCCCTACCTTATGCAGTCTCCATTGATGGCTAATAAACATTGATACAAGTAAGCTATGGTTAAAGTGGTGAACTTATAAAGTCTTAAATGTTTTGTTTTCCCTTCTCAACGCATTATGCATTTACTCACTAATAATGGCTACCTTTTTAATTTGGTCAAGTCTCCAAGTCGAAGGAGCCAAGCAGCAGATTCCGTACCATGGCAGTAGCAGAGGTGGCAAGGCGGGCTGCTCTCCACGCTTCTGCCTGGCAAAACACCCCAGAGCCCTTTATAACTTCAATCTGAAAAATAATTTCACATCACAATATTAATTTATTGGCAACTTTTAGAAACTTTATGTTTCATACTGATTCTTATGTTTAGCTTCCCAATAGTTAATAGGATTTTATGTATAAATGCAGATTAATGATAAAGATACATGCAGGGTAAAACTGCAACAGGAACAATACAAAATAAAAACTGAAAAAAGACGGACATTCAGAGTAAACCAGTGCAAGAGAAAAAAAAACTGTACAAAACATACATGCAGGTTAGCATTGGTGGGAGCAATGTCCAAGCAGTGTAGAGAAATATTTCTGTACGACTTCATTGTTTTGTGCTGTGTAGTATAGTATTGTAATAACTGATCAGAGTGATCAACTCCCCATGTGCTGGTTGTATGCAGTCACAGGACATGGAAAAGTCCTACATAAGGCAGTATTTTAGCCACCTGGAGCTAGCTTGTTTGTGCTAAATAACATTACTGATAGCAGTGTTATAAGCTAACCAAAATGGAGCCAAATACATATTAGCAACCATAATATAAAGCTATCCAAAACAAGGTGAATATAAACATCTGTAAACTCCATAAGGCATTAGCTTAGCCACCGGGAAATATCATGTTTGTGCTACATGAGGCAGCATGTTAGCATGATTCACCTAAACTATATAAATGGCATTGAAAGCCAATGTGTCACACAAGCTGACAAGAGCTAGCTGTAGTGAGGAAAATATTTACTAATATTAGTTTAATATTATCAGAATAAGAGTTATATAAGACTATATGTTAATAACTTACCCAGTGTAGCATGGGTCTATTCTCTGTTCAAAATGCTCCAGTTCATCGTCTGAGTCACACAGTCTTCTTCTGAGGTAAATGTAAACTCCTCTCACTTTCCAGAACATTCTGAAGAGTTTCCTCGGATGTGTAAGCGCGTGCCATCTTCCAAAACGTGCAGAAAACTCACTGAATCGGAGTATTTTCAAGCCTGTCTCTCTGTGTTCGTTTTTCATGAAGGTGTCCGGGGACGTGGCGTGTGGGCGTGTCCTGCCTCGGGTCATTAGCAGATAAGTGCGACAGAAATTCTGTGCCTCTCCTTGTTTTCATACGGATTACATAAACTGAGAATATTTGTTTTCAATGTGACTTGCATCATTTAAAAGTAGACACTTTAAGCTTTCTATAGATATATTTCTCATTTCTCATTTCAGTTAATTTTAGTGACGTGTTTCAAAAAGATTTTCACGGAGACTGAGGTTTCTTTTAGGATACCAATTTCAATATTACACATCACAATACTTACATATCACATAAGTTTTTTGCATTTTTTTTGTTTGTTAGTTCTTAGTTATTGCCTTGATAATAGAAAATATGAGCTAGGCATCATGTATGACAGTTGCCAAAGTGAGATATGAGCTAGAATGACCAGATCCTGCTATAGGAGACATATCTTGTATGTACATATAGGGCTTATATGTGGATATAAAGAAGCAATACAGGAGACCTATATGGCCTGTATATGCACATATATGCACCTCAATGTTGCCTACATGTGGCATATATACGCATATATGCAGCATATATATTATCATATATATGCATATATACTGCATATAGGTTTCATATGTGCGCATATGTCCTCATATAGGTGCGGTTATATGCGCATTTATACTGCATATAGGTTTCATATATGCGCATATATCCTCATATAGGTGAGGATATATGTGCATATATTCTGCATATAGGTTTCATATATGTGCATATATCCTCATATAGGTTCTTTCCATGTGGGAAGAAACTCGCTCCCTGGTATAATGATCACACGCGCACTTTAAAACAGACCGCTAGGAAATTAGAGCATAAATGGCATCAAACTAAATTGTTAGTATTTCAAATAGCATGGAAAGAGAGCATCCTGAACTAAGGGAAAGCTCTTAGTGTAGCTAGATCAACGTATCTCTCCACTCTTATAGAAGAAAATAAAAATAATCCTAGATTTTTATTTAATACTGTAGCAAAATTAACCAGAAATAAGACCACTACAGAAATCTCCACAACAACATCATGCAATAGTGAGGACTTCATGAACTTTTTTAATAATAAAATTGTAAATATCAGACATAAAATTGAGGCTTTGAAACCTAACAATGTAATTGATACAGATGTTAGCCTAGCCATGTCAGATCGGAACCTAGAATACTTTACTCCCCTTGAAGAGAATGAATTAATTTCACTCATCTCTTCTGCAAATTCATCAACCTGTGTATTAGATGCTATACCGACACATTTTCTTAAACAGATAGTACCAGTGATAACAGAACCACTGTTGAGAATAATTAATTCCTCACTCAGCATTGGTTATGTTCCAAAATCTTTTAAATTAGCAGTTATCAAACCAATAATTAAGAAACCTGACCTCGACCCCTGTCAGCTGTCCAATTACAGGCCAATATCAAACCTCCCCTTTATCTTTAAGATTCTGGAAAAGATAGTAGCTGAGCAGCTATGCTCATATCTACATAGAAATGGCATACATGTATCAGTCAGGATTTAGGCCTCATCACAGCACAGAAACAGCACTCATTAAAGTAGTAAATTACCTCCTGTTGGCCTCTGATCAGGGTTGTGTAACTATGCTTGTATTACTCGACCTCAGTGCAGCTTTTGACACCATTGATCATGCTATTCTTCTTCACAGATTAGAAAATGTAGTAGGAATTAAGGGTACAGCCCTCTCCTGGCTCAGATCCTATTTGACCGATTGTTATCAGTATGTAGACTTAAATGGTGATTATTCTGCATGTTCTCTAGTGGAGTTTGGCATTTCGCAGGGTTCAGTTTTAGGCCCACTGCTTTTTTCCCTTTACATGCTTCCTCTGGGCAACATAATCCATAAGCATGGTATTAGTTTTCATTGTTATGCTGACGACACACAGTTATATGTCTCAGCAAAGCCTGATGAGAAAAACCAGCTTACTAAAGTTAAGCAATGTGTGCAGGACATAAGAAATTTGATGCTAATTAACTTCTTTCTGCTTAATCCTGATAAGACAGAAGTTCTAGTCATAGGACCGCATACAGCTAGGAGTAAAATCTTAGATCACACCGTAACTTTAGATGGCCTTTCTGTTCCATCAAGTGCAACAGTAAAAGACCTCGGCGTGATTATAGATTCACAGTCTCAGTGTTTAAATCTAGCCTAAAAACCTATTTATTTAGCCAAGCATTTTTATAAATAGATTTGCCTTAGGTAAAGGAGCAGATCTGCGGGACTCATGGACGTAGAGTATTACGGTGAACTGGTATGTTTAGGTACTGTCTTCCTCACTCTCATTTCATTCATCACTCAGGTTTGTTGACGGTGAGGTGATTGTTTGCTTTACTTGAGCCCTCATGTTTGTGTTTCGTTCTGGCTCTCCCTTTTAGTTGTGCTGTCATAGTTAGTCCTGCCTGAGTCCCTGCTTGCACTCTACAGTAAATAGACATTCACATTATACATTATGTGCCTGTGACCATACCTAACTGCCATCTCTCCTCTTCTTCTGCTTCTCCCCCTCTTTCTCTTTCCTCTCTCTCCCTGTCTCCCCCTTTCACTCTTTCTCTCTCTCTCTCTCTGTCGAGCTACACGTCATCCCTGAGCTGCCAGTGATCCAGACTCCCTCTGCCCTCCGGACCTGTCTGATCCATCCTGGTGCCCCACTTCTGGTTGGAGGTCTCGTCGCATGGATGCCCCGTGTGTCTCTTTGGGATGCGTCTGGTGTCTGGGGATGATTCTCTCTACTTAGAAGACGGTTCTGGCCTCGACTGGTGTTAGCAGCTGTTTCTCCGAGGACTTGACAATTCGATAATTCAGGACTGGAACTTTCTACAAGTCTATCTGAGTCTCCAATAACTACCTGGACTCCATTTTAACATCAGTTAACATCAACTATTATAGCTGAACTTCCTGCCACCTAACACATTGTATAAATGCAGATCATTTCCTGCTATTTGTTTCACCCAGATGAGGATGGGCTCCCTGTTGAGTCTGGTTCCTCTCAAGGTTTCTTCCTATTACCATCTCAGGGAGTTTTTCCTTGCCACTGTCGCCCGCGACTTGCTCACCAGGGACTATCTGACCATTTTGATTCATACACATTCACATTCCATACAAACTTAAATAATTCTTTTGATTGTGCAAGGCTGTTTTGAGACAATGTCAATTGTTAAAAGCGCTATACAAATAAAATTGAAAATTGAAAATGAAGTTACCTGCTGGCCCGGAGTCGATGAACGCAGTACTTCGGACTCGTTTGTGGCCAATGTGGAAGGATACCTGAACCGTAAGGCGAGAGATGGTGGTGTCGGTAGTGGTGGAGATCAGAAGTGGGCCTGGTGAGTCTCTCCCTCCGCTCACCGGGGATGGGTGTTTCCTGGATCCAGTGGACAGATCGCCCGGTGATGTTCCGCGGACCCACAATATGCGCACAGGCCCTCTCTAAATCGGCATGCGCACTCGGCTACGGTCAGGGAGGTGCGTCCTAATTGCATGGGTTCCCCGGCTCTGGTGTCAACCACAGCAGGAGGTGGAGAACCAACAGTTCCAGTATTTGTGGTGGTGAAGGTTGCAGGTGGTCGTGGGGTGGTGTAGGAGAAGGCGGGTGCAGGCGGCAGGGTCCTCGGGGCTGGCTTCGGGCGAGACAGAAGGCGCCGATCGATCCGCAGGGCAAGCTGGATTAGTCCTTCGAGCGTGGTGGGAAGTTCTCGCCCGGCGAGCTCGTCCTTGATGCGTGAAGCCAGTCCCTCGTAGAAGGACGTCCGGAGCGCGGCGTCTCCCCAGTTGGTCTGCATGGCGAGGGTTCGGAATTCCACTGTATACCGGCTCACGGACGATCCTCCCTGCCATAGGTGGTAGAGTTTAGTCTCCACCTCGCCCGCTGGATGTTCGAAAGTCAACCTGAGTTGGCGGGTGAATTCGTTGTAAGAATGGGCGGTGTCAGAATCTGATTTAAGAACTGCCGTGGCCCACTCAGCTGCCTGCCCTGATAGGAACGAGACCAGGAGAGCGATGCGTAGCCGATCGGTGGAGTACTTGGTGGAGTTGAACTCAAACACCAGATCAAGCGCTGTCAAAAACACATCACATCTCCCGTCCGTGCCATTCCATTTTTCTGGAAGTGCAAGAAAAACATCAGTGGGTGGGGGGGGGGGTTGGTGCGGCACCGTGGCCACTGCGACGGCAGATCGGCTAGCCGCGCCGTCAACGGCCGCCCGCAGAGCAAAGTTCTCCCGCCTGAGCTTCGCAACCTCGTGGCGCAAGGCTGCGACATCTTGGACACTCAGGCGCAGTGTAGTGAGCTCCACGGTTAGCTCGTTAATGAGCACGGCCTGCTGATCTACAGTGGGAGCTGTATGTTTTATTTTATAAATGTGTTTGGGGTAGTTTTAGTTTTGAGTTTAGAGTACAGTTTACGTTGCTGGATGTGTCCTCCGCCAACGTGGGCCACCAGAATCGTTGCTGGACGATGAAGCGGGTTCGGGCGGCACCTGGGTGACAAGATAGCTTGGATCCGTGGGCCCATTCCAGAACTTGTGAGCGCAGGCGAAGGGGAACGAAGAGACGGTTAGGTGGAACTTCGCTAGGTCCGGCCTCCTGGGCCAGGGCCTGCCGAACCTTGCTTTCTATGTCCAGTTCCATGGCGGCGACGAGGAAGTGGGACGGGAGGATAGTGTCATACAACGTAGGCTCCTGGGAGGGGGAAAACTGGAGGGAGAGGGCGTCCGGCTTAGAATTCCTTGAGCCTGGCCGGTAGGACAGGGTAAAGTTAAACCTGGAGAAAAATAATGACCACCTAGCCTGACGACCATTGAGTCTCTTGGCAGTGCACAGATACTCCAGGTTTCTATGGTCGGTCCACACTAGAAATGGAAGCTCAGTCCCTTCTAGCCAGTGTCTCCACTCCTCCAGGGCTAGCTTGATGGCCAAGAGTTCTCGGTCTCCCACGTCATAGTTTTTCTCAGCTGGGGTTAGACGACGGGAGTAGAATGCGCATGGGTGCATCTTGTTGTCCTGGGTGTACCTTTGAGAGAGGATGCCACCCACCCCGGTATTGGAGGCGTCAACCTCCACCACAAACTGCTGAGATGGATCAGGAATAGTGAGGATGGGGGCAGAGGTGAATCTTTCCTTAAGATCATTGAAGGCTTGGTCGGCTTCCTTATTCCAGCAGAACCGGGCACCATCCATCTCTCCGCTACCACCGACAACACCGCTACTCGACTCACGGTCCAGGTAACACTCCACCTTGGCCACAAACGGGTCAGAAGTACTGCGTTCATCGATTCTGGTGCCGCAGGTATCTTCACTGACTCAACGTACGCCAGAGGATTGGGGGTAAAGATTGAGGCATTATCTCAGCCAGTGAAAATCACCTCAGTCGACGGGCGGCCCCTCTCGTCCAGCCCCATCACTCAGCAGACTCCACCCATCACTTTCGTCCTCGGCCAACATCAGAAGTCTATACAGTTTCACCTTAAACCCATCTCCTCTCCACCCATCATCCTCGGCTATCCCTGGCTCTTACAGCACGACCCACTCATCTCCTGGTCTCAGAACCGGATCCTTCAATGGGGGCCGACCTGCACCGACTTATGCCTACAGGCCCAGGCTGGGACGTGTTCCAGGGAGTCCGAGGCCCCCGACATCGACATCCACGCCATGCCTCCACCGTATCGAGACCTGGCTGAGGTGTTCTGCAAACGCCGGGCCAACCACCTACCACCTCATCGACCTTACGACCTAGCCATCGAACTCCAGCCAGGCTCCAGCCCCCCCCGCGGCCATCTCTACTCCCTCTCTACCAGCGAGACCCAGACTATGGAGGAGTATTTCGCCCTGCGAAATGGCACCATCAGACCCTCCTCCTTGCCGGCTGCCGCAGGGTTCTTCTTTGTAAAGAAAAAAGGGGGCGAACTTCGTCCGTGTGTCGACTAGCAGTTCTAGCAGACACTAGCAGTTCGCTCAGATACTGCGGCGCGAGACCATTTAATGCTTTATATGTCAAGAGTAGTATTTTAAAATCAATGCGGAATTTCACAGGGAGCCAATGTAGTGAAGATAGGATAGGGGTGATGTGCTCATATCTTCTGGTTCTAGTGAGGACTCTCGCTGCTGCATTCTGGACTAGCTGAAGCTTGTTTATGCACCTAACAGAACAACCAGACAGTAAGGCATTACAATAGTCCAACCTAGAAGTGATAAAAGCATGAATTAGTTTTTCTGCATCGTTTAGCGACAATATATTTCTTATCTTGGCAATATTTCTGAGGTGAAAGAATGCTGTCCTGGTGATATTATCTACATGAGCTTCAAATGAAAGGCTGGAATCTATAATCACACCGATGTCTTTTATTGTTGCACTTGATGGAACAGAAAGGCCATCTAAAGTTACGGTGTGATCTAAGATTTTACTTCTAGATGTATGCGGTCCTATGACTAGAACTTCTGTCTTATCCGGATTAAGCAGAAGGAAGTTAATTAGCATCCAAATTCTTATGCCCTGCACACATTGCTCAACTTTAGTAAGATGGTTTTTCTCATCAGGTTTTGTTGAGACATATAACTGTGTGCCGTCAGCATAACAATGAAAACTAATACCATGCTTACGGATTATGTTGCCCAGAGGAAGCATATAAAGGGAAAAAAGCAGTGGGCCTAAAACTGAACCCTGCCGAATGCCAAACTCCACTAGAGTGTAATGGAAAAATCATATTTTAATTATGTATTAATTCTGATCCTTGAAGTAAGTGTGTAACGTAGACGTTAGAAGTTTGAACTTGTCTGTCGAAGCTTAGAAACACAAGGCCAAGAACAGAATAGAAACAACCTGATTGTAGTTGTCCCTGAATAAATGAGAAGGTATGGACATCTGGTCTGTGTCAGATAAAGAGTCATGAGTTTGAATGTAGGAACTTCATGTACGGGGCGTTGATTATGTTAACAGAGATGTTTGTGTATAAAATAGGTCAGCTAGAGAAAGAGATCACCTTTCTCTATGCTGCAACTCTTTGCTGTATGAGACTGGTCCTTCTGCAGAAGTTTGAAATAAAACCTTTGTTACTTTGCTCTTACCCAGTGTATGAAGTACTTGTCTTTATATTGTTTTCAGAATTTCCACCACAACTTGGTGTTGTCGGCAGCACTCCGTGTTTGAGGAAGGCATTGGAGAATCCCGGGGAGGCGTAAGCGCTGACGCCTTGAAGGCTTTTCACTTCATCTCAAACGCTTAATTGGCAATCGAGCGTGAGAGGACCGGGGATTCACCATGTCACCTCAACACTGGAGTTAAAAGAACTAAAATAGTGTGGTAAGGAAATTTTTTAAGTTGTAAGTCTTTAAGTTGTAATTGTCAAAGTCTTTAAGTTGTAATTGAGTAAGAAGTGCGCTTTCTCACAGTGGCTGGGATAGATTTAAACTTGGATCTATCACACGAGTCTGGGATTCGTGAAGTACCCAAAAAAGTGCAAAGGTGCACAAAAGAGAGAGATAGGGTACTGGTTTCGCCTAGTTTACGAAAACTTGGCCCCGCAGCAGACGTGCTCGGTGTGAGGACCTCCGGAGGTAAAGCAAGTCAGAGTGCAGGGTTGCAAGGTGCACACGTAAAAGTCAAGAGGACTTTACGGGAAAAAGGAAAAACAGTCAAGGGGACTGTTGAGGTAAATTAAGCTAGAGTGTAAAGTGCACCGGTAGCAGTCAAGGGGACTGTGAGAGCACTGTGAGTTAGTGGCACGCGTAAATTGACAAGTAAAAATCATGGGTAACAGCAAAAAAAAAAAAAAAAAAAAAAGAGAAATGTAGAATTATTAATTACTGAGATTGCTTTTGAGTTGTGGATGTGTGAATCATGTGTAGATAGATAATTACAATAACAAAAAAAAAAACAAAGTAAACATTAATTGGGTAGGATTTAATATGTGGAAGGCAGAAGCAGAAACAGAAGAGAAAAACGCATACACCCTAAAATGCAAGCACAAAACATTGATTCTTTTCAGTGTGTTAAGTCTGTTTCAGATCCCGACCTGGACGGCTGCTCCCCGCGACCCCCAGCTATTAGACAGATAGCCCCTTCAGCAGATCCAGTAAGACAGCATGGACAAGAGACTTTTCAGCAGGCCCCAGGCCCCACCACAGCAAGCACGGCTCTGTCTCCAATTTCATCACATACTCGAACCAAGGCTCAGCTGAAAAGAGAAAAGGCTGATCGACAACCACCACCTGATGACAGCGAGGACGAGAGAGAGGAACTCTTAGGAGCTACAGTGGGAGCCACGCCAAATAGCCGCGACCGTGTGGCTGAAGTGTGAATGGCGTGTGAATGGCCTTTGCACGCCGTAATCCCCCCTCCCTTTTCTGGTCGAAAGGCGTGTCAAGATTTCACAGTAAACATGGCCATTCAAGCCCTATTTATTAATTTACCTGGTGCCACCACTAGATGGCGCTTCGTTCTCAAGAACACGTTAAAACAAGCCAGCTGCGCTGAGTTGCAATCACGTGATTTTAATAACCCGCCTCCACCCCCGCCGAACTGACGCTGCCAAACTACAGAGATGAAGATGGTGGCTTAACGGACTATTCGTGGTAAGTGATGTTTTATTTTATAAAATATGTTTGACAGTTTATTTCCCAGTTTAGTTTTTTTTATTGGCCGTTTTAAATATCACTGGCAGCACCAGCAGCGGTCAGATGTGACTTTAGAGAACTTAATGATCTGTTTACTAAGTCTGGAGTTAATATTACAGCTTACTGTCAGTGTCACACACTCACAATGTCACTCCACTTTAACTCAAAAACATGCTCAAGCTTCGAAAATACTATTAATGTCCCTATTACAAGAGCTGCACTACCCGATGAAGAGTGTTTGTGTTCTCTGTAAATACTGAGAGAATCTCACCGCGTGTTGTCTGGATAAATTCAGCGGTTGTTTATTCTTTGGTTAAGAGTTAATCTGCAGGTTATTTCTGTGACTGTAATATAATGTGATGCAGTTGATGCGGGACACAGACTGAGGGTAGCTGTACAGGAGCTAGTAACGCTCATAACCCGGTTTATATTTTATACATTTACATTTACATTTAGGCATTTGGCAGACGCTCTTATCCAGAGCGACTTACATTTTTATCTCATTACACATCTGAGCAGTTGAGGGTTAAGGGCTTGCACAAGGGCCCAACAGTGGCAACTTGGTGGTTGTGGGGTTTGAACCTGGGATCTTCCGAACCGTAGTCCAATGCCTTAACCACTGAGCTACTCCTGGCCTTCACACTCCATACACTTTGGTCGTGACTTTCCGCGGTAGCGCGAGCGCTTAGTTAACGAGCTGAATAACACTGAAGTGTTTATCAGTTAGGAGGAGGAGGGGGGAGGTGTGTGTGTGGTGTGTGTGTGTGGGTGTGTGTGTGTGTGTGAGGGGCTTCAGTAAGTTATTGTTTGGCTTCAGGGATGAACTAATGCTCATATACGAGTGTTATATCGCTTAACTTATTTGTATGAGAAGCGCATTAAGTAAATTCTCGGTTAATTTAATTCAGACGATAATACAGACAGTCACTGGTTAACACTAACACGGTTCACTGGTTAACATTAGCACTGTTCACTGGTTAACATTAGCACAGGCAGTTTATTTACATTCCAGAATCCCCAAAACAGTATTTTACACACTCTGTGGTAAATAGGTTTATTAAGATATTTTATTTTTATTAGAACTATATGTTGTGTAAAGTTTATTTATCTTTGTCTTGACTAAATTCTCCTGTTGTCTTTAAGCAGAGCTCCGCTGTGGAGGATTGGGGGGTCAGACGGCTGACGGCTGGACTTTTGGAGCTACAGGACTGGAGGAGCCTGAACAAGCTGTTGAGGGAGCTGTAGGAGGGATGACGTCACAGTCCGACAGCTTTAGAATGATGTTTGATCAGGTCTACTGTATATTCTGAACATAGAACTGCAAAATGTCTGATACAGTACTTTGGGGGAAACAAGGACTTAAACTGTTCCATGTTTAATAGTTTTGATATTTGAAAAATTAATATTTTAATATAAAAGAACTATAGATAGAGACTTATAAGCAGCTGGTGTATCCGGGTAGTTTAATGAACTTTAAGCAAAAAGACAACATGTATTCACCTGTTTTATATAAATTACTGTTTTAACTTTGACTAGTTTTGGAAGAATAAACTGAATTGTTAAAGTCATGTTTGCGTGTTTTAATTTTGGGGGATTGTTTGGGTATTTAAAAATTGTTTAGTTGAACCAACAACTTCAATGGGCAAAAAATGGGACACAACTTTGTTTTAAATAGTCAAAGAGTTGGGCTGAAAATAATAATAATAATTATTGATCATAGAAACAAATGAAACCAGTTAAACACTTGATTATATGTATTTGTGTTTGTGATTATGTGACCCATAATAATTTTTTCTCAGTACAAATAAATGTTTTGGGTTTTAAGAAATCCAAAAGAGCAACGACAAACTTGGTATTCTCCATTGAGGTTTCTCACCTTCCACTCCTGAGTAGGACATGGTGTTAATTGCTCTGTGTGTGTGTGTGTTTTTGGCGGGGGGATGGGTGTGTGTGTGTTTTCGGCTGTTCAGCAGTTCTAAACACAAGCACAGTTTTTGTGCTTAACTAAAATACTTCAATACGTTAATAATGAATTTATTTTGCTGAGTAAGGTAATAAGCGATGTTCAAACCAAACCAGTAAGTTAAGTAAGTGTTCCATACATTAAAGTACTGTGTATAACCAAGTGCCCTAGCAAACACAGTTACAGTACAGTTTACAGTACAAACAGAGTGTGTGCGCTGGGGGGATTGGAAGGTGAGTGAGAATACTCATTTACAAGACAAAAGAAGGTCAGACGCAGGGCTGTTCTAGACCAGACAACACGGGGTGGGGGGAGGGGGGCGCAGTCAGAAATTTGAAGGGGGCATCATGTTCGAGCACTGTTTTTCCCTAGGCTTACTGTATAGTAACAGTATTGTATTTGCTGAATTGTGTTGAGGCACGCAAACCCCCTGACCACAATAAGGTGGCAATCCCTCAGGGGGAAAAAAAAAAAAAAAAAAAAAATATATATATATATATATATATATATATATATATATATATATATATATATATAATTATATAATAAAATATCCTTAATCCAGATTTTATCAATCAATGACGTAACATTTATCTAAGCTGGATGGTCAAATTCTAAAAAACGTTTAACCTAAAGTAAGACTTAACACACTATAACTAAAATATTTTCAAAACTGAAAGGTTGTCTTATGAATAATAAAAAATACAAACTAAATTAAAACAGATGGGCTGTTGAACAGATCATAATATGTTTTATGTTTTCTGATTATAAATGATAGATGGGTTGATTTTAGAAAGGCTAAATCAAATAGCTAGTTTTGGTCATGTCAGTCCAGTAACTATACTATGTAAAAGTAATTATATGAATTAATTAAGGGCAGGACCTAACCTAATGTTAATAATTTACACCATGATAACATTAGTATTCATGTTTTTGTATATATTTTTAAATGTTCAAATGAACGTTTCAGAGTATATAATTTGTCATGTCATCTGTGATTGAGACCCATGAGTTAAATTGAAATATTTTTTATAGGTAGTAAGCCAGGTTTTAGTAACCTTGGATGAATCAGCATGAAAGCCCTCTCTCGCGCATGCGCTCTCACGCTATCTCTCGCACTCACACACACACACACACACACACACACACACACACACTGTACACACACACACACACAAATAACACATGAAATCGTGTAAAACCAAATGAAACTAGGGTAAAAAATATGAGCAGTAATACAGTAATATCCTGTAGGTGATTCCTGTCCTGTGATAACAGGCACTAACACTCTAGAACTGTTTACTTCTGTTAGTTTTGTTTTCAAGTGTGAATGTTTATGGGGATTAAATCTGTCTCTGCTGCTGCATCTATTCACCGTTGTGATAAGTGATTGATGCCCCATCAGATCTTTAATGTGGGATGTTATGCTGGTTAAATGACTAAAGACACACTGATCCGTATGGACAGATATTTGTTCCAGATATTATGCGCCATTAATCAATTTGTTATGCCAATTTGACTATCAGCGAAAACATCAAAAATGTAACGAAAACAAAGCCAAGTAGAAGTTAAATTTTAAGCTTTACTTTCAAATTCAAATTTGATTTATCACATACACAGCGCGATATGCAGTAAAATGCTTTGGGTGCTTTAGGTGAGGCTCGAACTCGGCATTGCTTCACCTGGACTGCTTTATAAGTATCACACGCTAACCGATTGCGCCACGGGAGCCACACGGAAGTTGGTCTTGTCAGAGTATCCTCTTTCTCGTGCGCGCGTACACACACACACACACATGAAATTGCGTAAAACCAAACGAAATATAAGCAGTAAAAAAAAAAATCTGTAAAAATACATTAGTATAACAGGCGCTAACCCTCTGGAACTTTTTTTACTATTGTTTCCAAGTGTTTATGGGGATTTAATGTGTCTCTGCTGCCGCATCCATTCACAGTTGTGATAAGTGATTAATGCCCCATCAGATCTTTTGACGGGGGAGCATTATGCATGATTAAATGACTAAAGAAATACTGATCCATATGGGCAGATATTTATTCCAGGTTGCATGCGCCATTAATTGCCTTTCTTATGCCACTTGTAGACTATCAGTAAAAAAAAATCAGCGAAAACATCATCAAAAATATAACGAAAACAATCCCATTGACGTTACATTTTGAGCTTTACTTTGCAGCAAAATATTATCTATCAGTATATTAAATGGAACGAGGTAAAATACACCGTAATATAAAATACTGTACATAGCCCGCGTTTGTATTCCGTACCTACAATGATCGGTATAGACAAATTACAGCCGCTACCGTGTCTTTAAGGATCATTTCAGATTGTCTTAAAAAATATTTCACTAACTAATTTTATTAATTCATTATTAAATAATAAATAGCAGAATCATCATGGGTTGTGTATTGAGTGATTTAACAAGTCTGTTTTATTAATCGGTTTGTTGTTGTTGTTTTTTCATCTATTTATGAAACTATGTTGACAATGCAAGAACCGTCTATATATTAAAGATACGGTATTCGGCTTCCTGGACACTGCAGTTAACTGTGCCAGTCAATGCTCCATCTGGCGGAATTATACGGCATTGCAACCATCTTTTTAGTAAGCGCATGGGGGCGTTTATGGGGCGGGGCATCATTAACTGCGTCATCGCGGGGGATCACATTTCGTGCACGAAGCCTGCATTAACCCTTCATGGACCTGCCATGGAGCCGTCATGCTCCAGGCGGCTGTTTGACGTGGCTCCCACTGTACAGGAAGTGGTCATCAAGTAATCACTGCTCCAATGATGGAAGTAGCAGGGGCGGATGGCACAGCGATGCTTGTTCACTGACAATGGACAATAAAGGACATCGAAAATGCACATGGACAGCTCCCAGACCCGAGAGAGGTGGGAGGACAGAAATTCGGTGATGAGTTTCGCCCGACATCTTATGAAATGCGACGACTTTTGGGGAGAAAACTAGGTGCGGACTTTTGCAAAGATTAAGTATTCCTGGCCAACGGACAATGTTGTGGTGTGCCTTACAGCAGCGTGTAAAGAAGCGTTCCCAGCAAAAATGGATATGACTAAAATATCAATGTGCAAACAACAACCAGGAGAGAGCGTGTCACAATATCTCACCCGCCTCACTGAGGTACATGATGCAAACAGCGGGTTGGAGAGGCCTGCAGACATGTCTGTGGCAGCAATTTCACCGTATGAAGCACATTTGAGGAACAGTTTCATAAATGGATTACAGGAGGACATCGCTCAGAAGGTGAAAAACACATGCGTTGGATGTAGGGATTAAAGTGAAAAAAAGTCTTCTGACTGAACTTTTTTCAGGCCAAGCTATACAGGCCAAGATATAAGTGGGTATAAACATAGTAAGGGCCCATCTGATTGGTCAAATTTGGACACACAAATGCTTGGCAAATAAAGTATTTATCGCAACTCCTTGCGATATGGTTATCGCGCATGCCATTATCGCGATAACGATATTTTTTCGATATATCGTGCAGCCCTAAATGACATCATATGAGATATGCTCCCCTATTGCATGATTTATGCTTATGACAGCAAGGCCAGTGAGCCGTTCCTGAGACATGGTTGACCTCAGGTATGTCTTGATTAACCTGAGTTTGGAAAAGCTCCTCTCTGCTTGAGCTACAGTCACTGGCAATGTAAGTGCAATCCTGAGAGCAGTCCAAAAGTTGGGGTAGATCTCAGATAGATCCTTATCGTGCAGAAAAGTGAGAAGCTCAAAGAGGCTCATGGTTTTTGATGGCAGTCATTAGACACTTTATTAATCTAATCTAATCTAATCTAATCTAAGGGAGGAACAATTATCTCCTTGGTTAATTTACTGCCTCAAATTATATACTTTGTCACGTAACAGAGTTATAGCAAATGCAAAATGTCTTTTAAACTATCTACACATATGTAAATTAAACTGGCTATTTACAGTATACTGTAAATATATCGTAAATATATTGGCTATAGCCAACATTAACATAATAAACAATGGAAATAAATAACTGTACTTGCTGCAGTCTTGCTGCAAAGCATCATTTTGTGGTGTAACATCCGAACCTCCGCAGCCCCGGAGATCCGGTTCACCGGCTTACTGAGCCGTAGCTTTGTCTCCCCCTAGTGTGTCTGAGTATGTCATTGTCTACCCCTAATGATGTAATAGGAAACACCTGTCGCTACCTCATGTGTCTCACTATTTAAACCAGCCGAACCCATACCTCAGCGTCTGGTCACCCTTATGCCACACCTTACACTCTCTCTCTGTGTTCTTCTCCCCCAAGGGCTAAGCGGTATCTGCAGGCGAGGCAGTGTGCAGCAGGGCAGCTTCACACTTAAGGACTGACACGGCTGTGGAGCAGCTGTTTTCGTCACATGTGAACTAAGCGTTGGTGAACGCTCCTTTGTGTTTCTTTGTTGTTGTGTAGGCCGCCTGCAGACCGCGTCGGGAAAATACCACCCACGGGGTGGAGATTAAGTTGATTTCGTTGTGTTTTGTGTAAGAAAAAGAATAAATAAAACCTGAGTTGTTCCTGCACCTGCAGTATTCCGTGTATCATTACAGGACAGCATGACATGTGGTTACATTTTGTGGTATTTAATAGAAACCATTAGAATTTCTGTGATGGTTTGTAAATTAGGCTTTTATTGTGTGTCTGTGTTTTTAACAAGGTAAGCATAGCAAGAATCATAAGCAAGAAGGCTAACAAACCTAAGAGTTAACGTTATACCACTAATTAACATGATGACATGAATAACTTAATCATACAGAGAGAACACTGTTATATAATTTATCTTTTATCCATTTCTCCTCATCTTCTTTTCTTTTGTTTCTAAATTGGGCCCCTGACAGCTTTGGCCTTTTTCTCTCCATCGCTGTGTTTACCTTATAACCGACAATTCGACAATCAGCAGATTTCCCCCAACGCTGTCACTCACGACCAGAAGTCAAGACTAAACCAATTCACCTCCACATCATAATAGCTTTTATTATCTATTTTTATTTGCCATTTCACACAATTAAATACATGAAAAAAGGGCAAATTACTGGTGTGTGTTTATATTTTGAATGAAATGTGCGTTATTTGTAAGAAAGTCAGGTAGACATCATTTAGCCCCCTTCATGTCCACTTCATTTGGGAGAGGTGAACTATACTCTGCACCCCCCCCCCTGTCATCCGCTCTCCTCTCTGCTCAAACCCCCCCCCCTTCTCCGCTCGCTCAGCTTCTGTGCGGCTCATTCAGGGGCGGCGCGAGGGCAGGCATCACAGATAATAGAAAACCACTTAGTGGCACAGATTATTATTTTTTACTCCAGGTTCGTGTGCAGCCCCCCACGTGACATAAAAAAATGCCGCCCTGGCGGCTGCCCACTTCACCCTACCCTAAAACCGCCACTGACTGTGACCGACAGGTCATGCTCCGCTATGAAAGAACATAGGCGCACTTTTACATCGCGCACACGGTCGGCCACAGATGTGTGAATCTCCGTTGTGGTTCTTGTCGCAGCAGACAGGAAGCATGTGTACTGTTAGAGCACGAACCGCAGCATTGTGACTAGCTGCTGACTGATGGCGAGCTCGCACTTTGTTTTGTCATTATTGCCATATTGAAGTTTCCTGTGGCATACTGTGCAAAGACACCTACCTGGATGTTTGATTTTTTTTAGTCCACGAACTAAAAGGCTTGCCATTCTCCCCAATTTCGCTAAGCCAAGCCCATCTCCATTTATTTTTTTTACACTTTTATCAATCTCCGAAACATCGGAGCCTTCCTGCATTAAGTGTGTCCATGCTATCTTAAATATAGTTATACCTCAGCCTGACATGTAGTTCTTCAAAACTAAACCAAAACCCAGAGTGGATCCATACCGGAGTGATAACAAAACGCTTAGAGTGGAGAGAGGAACGTGCAGTCACTCCACTCCAGGCTTTGATCACATCCTTGGTCTTTCCTTAATTTAAGACCCATGTAAGCCTATATATACACAGCATTAAAATTATGAAAAGTGAATTTTAAACATTAAGGACAGGCAGAACAGTGTGACTGACGGAAATCCGTCGTAACGACGGAGAACTTTAATCCCTGTGGATGGGACACTGGAAAAACTTAGTCCTCATTGAACAACATGCAATACACGCGGAAAAGCTGGTATCACAAGAAAAATATAAGCGCAACAGGGCCAGGGGTAGCTCAGTGGTTAAGGCATTGGACTACGGTTCGGAAGATCCCAGGTTCAAATCCCACAACCACAACCACCAAGTTGCCACTGTTGGGCCCCTGAGCAAGGCCCTTAACCCTCAACTGCTCAGTTGTGTAATGAGATAAGAATGTAAGTCGCTCTGGATAAGAGCGTCTGCCAAATGCCTAAATGCAGAGTCACAATGCACAGCTAGTGATAGTGTTGCAGATGGTAAGACAAACTGCGGATGGACAGTACAGGAGACGTGGAAGAGGACGAGGAGGCCGTGGACGTGGGAGAACAAATGGCTGTTATGCATGCGGAAGTGAAGACCATTGGATTAGAGACTGTCCGAGAAGGAGCAGAGGAGAGGAATGGATTAGGAGAGGTGAGGATCAAGGTGGAAATTGACAGAAAAAGGCCGGGGGCGTGGGGAGCAGACCCGAAGGAGAGGGTGAGTCAAAAACATTTTTTTCCTCTTCTTGCTCTGATCACAATGAAGAAAAGCTTGCCATCTTTTTCAATGATTCAGTTCACGTTTGTATCTTAGAAACATCCACAAATGCTACGTATGATCTTGAAGTATACAGTATCAGTAAAAGGCCAACAATGGAATTGCAGCTCCATGACAAACAAAATTCATTTTGCTACATTCCATGCAGGTCATTCATTCATTAAAGTGTGTGAATTTGACAGTTTAGTGAAACAGAGTGGCAGATTCCTGAACTCTGTGGGCACTTCAGGACATGCAGCTGAAAAGAGCCTCATAAAGACAAGCGTGTGGCTTTTTCCAGGTGTAGATGATAAATTTAGATTTTTTGCTCTTATTGCTGCCCAGTAAATCTATTGGGGTGAAGATTTCATATGTAAATTAGGTATAAAACTCTTGAGACTAAACCAGTATTGAGCCTGAGGATTTCACTCTTGTGAAATGTGATCCGTTGCCCCTGTTGTATGTGTATGAATGGAAGCTCTGCACTTCAACTGTGAGTTCAGTAAATGCTACGGTGATAGACAAATATATACCAGTAAACACATTATGATATTAGATATGTGTCACATATCTCATTTTTTTAAAGATAAGCTCAGATGTGTAGTTAATGTGGATATTGTGGATGTGAGTTAATGAGTGTGCACATGAGAAAATGTAGCACAAGTGTCACAGTAATGTCCCTTAATCATAGTAGGGACACCCCTAATGTGTTATTGGATAAAAGTAATAAGGATGACGGGGGGGGGGGGGGGGGGGGGGGGGGGGAATAAATAAATAAAAAATATTGGGCCTTTGTGTGACATGTGGTATGAATGAGAGTGATTGAGAATGAACCTCTTATCTGACATTACATTACAGCCACAGAGAAACAAATGCTGATGCAATGCTGATAAATCATGTGTTAAAGTATAAAAGAACTGTATATATTACAGTACCTACAGTCACAAGACCTGGCCAGGCAGAAAAAATTAAGTTATCAGCATGCGGAGCTTTTTCTTTTCTTTTTTAAAAAGAATTTATGTTTATCATTACTCACTAAAATGTATGGGCTAATGGCAAACACGATGTAGGTTTAATTAAGGGAAGTGAACTGGCGGTGATCACCCCAAAGTAAAATTTAGACCCTACAAACTTCATACTGTATCTACCCGAGTCTTTAACTGAAATAATTCCAGTGTTTAATTCTTTATTTTAAAGCTGTTGTCATGGTAAACATCAGCAACTTCTTATTGTCCAGCAGAACAAGGTCATAAAGCAAACCATATCCAAGCTACAATTCGCACATACAAGTCATATCTTAGGTCAAATTGTTTTGGAACAAGATAAAACTTTGGATCCAAGTACAGTAGTAGTCCAAAATATTCTAAAACAAATAAGAAAATTGATGCCAAAGTAGAAATGTAAAAAGTAAAAGTGTTTTATTGCAGAAAAGTTAATTTGATCTATACAATCATCGAGGCCCCAGTGAGCTATACACTCATGGGAAGGGTCTACTGGCCCACAGTGCACTTATGTTGAACTCCAGAAGCAAGAACAATCTTTAATTGAATCAAATTTGTCAGTATAAACTACTTTAATATTGTACATTTCAAATTCTAAAAGGCCTTTTACAAAAACTGTTGATGAAAAGAATTGTTGCATGATTTCAGACTGGCTGCAGAAGCAAAAAAAAAAAAAAAAGAGAGAGTGAAACAATGAGATCTTTATCTCACTTCTCAGCCAAATCAGATCCTGTAGCAGCAGCATCACCCATGTGTTTATGTCCAGTACCAGAAGCTGAGAAGGCAGGTGTAGAATAAAGATATATAGTGGGCTACAGTAATTTGACATTTCTAGTTCATGAAGTTTCAGTATCTTTTATACAGAGAAGAATCACACTTATTTGCAACAGAGTGGTTAAAGTACAATACTAAATTATAAATATCAATGTGGAAAGATGTATAGTTCTAACCCTCTAACTCCTTTCTTTCACTGTTAAACAACTTTGTTCCACTAGGATTGATCCACAGTAAGCGCCACTACAGAATCCGGATATAAAATGAATGTGGATGGAACAATATTTTGTGATAGAGAAATAGGTGTTAACAGGAGTTTGTCATAGTTATAGCACATGAAATTTAAAAAGTGTAAATGTAATGCTCAAACTAACAAATTATATTCTATTTCAGAAAAACAGATGCAGCAGCGAAGGCCGTGGCCAAACTTCCCCTTTCCTATAACCATAACATGTGTGTGTCTAATGCTCTCACCCCCACAGCTAACCTTGAAGAGCTTCAGAGCTACAGTCACTCCAGGAGAGGAAACACTCTGGAGAAGAGCGGGATGTGTTTTGACAGAAGGTGTTTGGTACGACCCTAATCACAAGCCATGTCTACCTATAAAGCTATTTTCTTTCTATGCTAAGTTGACACACGGGTAAGGACCATGTGTCAAAAGAGGGAATAAGCGATAGTATGTGCATTTGTGTTTCTAATAACATACTGTACTGTAGATAAAGGAATTAAGATGAAGCCAGAGCACACAAAAAGTAAAAGGACATTGTGAAGATGAAATGTTGTGTTATTGTGCAAAACTCTTTGAGGATTTATTTTTAATACAGGCCCACTGACAGTGCTCCTAACACCACAAAAAGAAGTCAAAGTAGTGGAAACAGAGATGGGGTACACGCCGGCTACCCCAAACATGTTCCAGAACCTAAGAGAAAACAACACAGAGGTCAACAAGGGTGAAAAGTGATGTGCTAGTAACCTCTCCTGTAAACCCCAACAGACCCTCACCTGCACGCAAAGTGCATGGGTCAGAAGAACCAACTAGAGTGACAGAAACAACGCAGAACCACAACTCTCCACTCAAATTCATCACAACAATAAGTACACTACATTTGAGGACAACACATGAAGAAATTGTAAGGTGTCAAAGTAGCAGTAGCACTGAGTAACATTGGTGACATATAAAAGTAATTAGAGTTAAAAGTAAGTGTTGTAACTACTGACAGGATAGAAGACTGTTTTAGAGGACGGAGAATATTAGTGACTGAGATTATTCACACTACAGACATTGAATTAGCTGGACTGGACCCTTGGTTACAAATGAGAAAACAACACCCCAAAGCAATTTGGGTAATTTTAGGATGTGCCTACTTATTGAGAATTCGGAGAGAAATGTGTATGCCATGTCATGTCCTCGTGTTGGGTAGCACTGCCCCTAAATAATGTCACAGCAGCAGAAGCAAATGCAGACAACACGTCTTGTATCATACCGATAACCACCATGGCTATCTTACAGATATCTGCATACTACAAACAAATAGGGAGGCCAAACTCAGCAGTCCCTGAGTGTAATTATTTCAATAACCTATGTTTTGATGCGCCAGGGAACTATTGCTCCCCATTGCCTGTTAAGAAATATGAAGACAATTCTACTTATATGGTCCCTTGGCAAAAAGGAGACACTTGCGTTGTGCAAGATCAAAAGGAAAATGGGGAACCTGACTTAGGATGGTCTGAGTGCACCACTTACGTTCGTATAATCAATCGTTCAAAAGGTAGGTCACCTAAATGTAGTATAGATGGTAATTATTTTCCAAATGATGGTAGTTGCCTGTTCATAGAATTATCGTCAACAAACACAGTAATGTGGGTGTGTGGGTCAAACGCATATGTGACCTTACCTACAGTGGGAGCCACGCCAAATAGCCGCGACCGTGTGGCTGAAGTGTGAATGGCGTGTGAATGCCCTTTGCACGCCGTAATCCCCCCTCCCTTTTCTGACAGAAAGGCGTGTAAAGATTTCACAGTACACACGCCCATTCAAGCCCTATTTATTCATTTACCTGGTGCCACCACTAGATGGCGCTTCGTTCTCAAGAACACGTTAAAACAAGCCAGCTGCGCTGAGTTGCAATCACGTGATTTTAACAACCCGCCCCCACCCCCGCCGAACTGACGCTGCCAAACTACAGAGATGAAGATGGCGGCTTAACGGACTATTCGTGGTAAGTGATGTTTTATTTTATAAAATATGTTTGACAGTTTATTTCCCAGTTTAGTTTTTTTTATTGGTCGTTCACTGGCAGCACCAGCAGCGGTCAGATGTGACTTTAGAGAACTTAATGATCTGTTTACCAAGTCTGGAGTTAATATTACAGCTTACTGTCAGTGTCACACACTCACAATGTCACTCCACTTTAACTAAAAAACATGCTCAAGCTTCGACAATACTATTAATGTCCATATTACAAGAGCTGCACTACCCGATGAAGAGTGTTTGTGTTCTCTGTAAATACTGAGAGAATCTCACCGCGTGTTGTCTGGATAAATTCAGCGCTTATTTATTCTCTGGTTAAGAGTTAATCTGCAGGTTATTTCTGTGACTGTAATATAATGTGATGCAGTTGATGAGGGACACAGACTGAGGGGAGCTGTACAGGAGCTAGTAACGCTCATAACCCGGTTTATATTTTATACACTTTGTCCGGGACTTTCCGCGGTAGCGCGAGCGCTTAGTTAACGAGCTGAATAACAACACTGAAGTGTTTATCAGTTAGGAGGAGGAGGGTGTGTGTGTGTGTGTGTGTGCGTGGGGGGGTGTGTGAGGGGAGGTGTGTGTGTGTGAGGGGCTTCAGTAAGTTATAGTTTGGCTTCAGGGATGAACTAATGCTCATATACGAGTGTTATATCGCTTAACTTATTTGTATGAGAAGCGCATTAAGTAAATTCTCGGTTAATTTAATGCAGACGATAATGCAGACAGTCACTGGTTAACACTAACACTGTTCACTGGTTAACACTAACACTGTTCACTAGTTAACACTAACACTGTTCACTGGTTAACACTAACACTGTTCACTGGTTAACATTAGCACAGACAGTTTATTTACATTCCAGAATTCCCAAAACAGTGTTTTACACACTCTGTGGTAAAAAGGTTTATTAATATATATTGTTTTTATTAGAACTATATGTTGTGTAAAGTTTATTTGTCTTTGTCTTGACTAAATTCTCCTGTTGTCTTTAAGCAGAGCTCCGCTGTGGAGGATTGGGGGGTCAGACGGCTGACGGCTGGACTTTTGGAGCTACAGGACTGGAGGAGCCTGAACAAGCTGTTGAGGGAGCTGTAGGAGGGATGACGTCACAGTCCGACAGCTTTAGAATGATGTTTGATCAGGTCTACTGTATATTCTGAACATATAACTGCTAAATGTCTGATACAGTACTTTGGGGGAAACAAAGACTTCAACTGTTCCATGTTTAATAGTTTTGATATTTGAAAAATTAATATTTTAATATAAAAGAACTATAGATAGAGACTTATAAGCAGCTGGTGTATCTGGGTAGTTTAATGAACTTTAAGCAAAAAGACAACATGTATTCACCTGGTTTATATAAATTACTGTTTTAACTTTGACTAGTTTTGGAAGAATAAATTGAATTGTTAAAGTCACGTTTGCGTGTTTTAATTTTGTGGGATTGTTTGGGTATTTAAAAACCGTTTAGTTGAACCAACAACTTCAATGGGCAAAAAATGGGACACAACTTTGTTTTAAATAGTCAAAGAGTTGGGCTGAAAATCATAATAATAATTATTGGTCATAGAAACAAATGAAACCAGTTAAACACTTGATTATATGTATTTGTGTTTGTGATTATGTGACCCATAATAATTTTTTCTCAGTATAAATAAATGTTTTGGGTTTTAAGAACTCCAAAAGAGCAACGAAAAACTTGGTATTCTCCATTGAGGTTTCTCACCTTCCACTCCTGAGTAGGACATGGTGTTAATTGCTCTGTGTGTGTGTGTGTGTGTGTGTGTGTTTTTGGCGGGGGGATGGGTGTGTGTGTTTTCGGCTGTTCAGCAGTTCTAAACACAAGCACAGTTTTTGTCCTTAACTAAAATACTTCAATACGTTAATAATTAATTTATTTTGCTGAATAAGGTAATAAGCGATGTTCAAACCAAACCAGTAAGTTAAGTAAGTGTTCCATACATTAAAGTACTGTGTATAACCAAGTGCCCTAGCAAACACAGTTACAGTTTACAGGACACACAAAGTGTGTGTGCGCTGGGGGGATTGGAAGGTGAGTGAGAATACTAATTTACAAGACAAAAGACGGTCAGAGGCAGGGACGTTCTAGACCAGGGGGGGAGGGGCGCAGTCAGAAATGTGAAGGGGGCATCATGTTCGAGCACTGTTTTTCCCTGGGCTTATAGTAACAGTATTGTATTTGCTGAATTGTGTTGAGGCACGCAAACCCCCTGACCACAATAAGGTGGCAATCCCTCAGGGGGGAAACTAAAAAATAAAAATTAAAGAAATAAAATAAAATATCCTTAATCCAGATTTTATCAATGACATAACATTTATCTAAGCTGGATGGTCAAAAACGTTTAACCTAAGGTAAGACTTAACTCACTATAACTAAAATATTTACAAAACTGAAAGGTTGTCTTATGATTAATAAAAAATACAAACTAAATTAAAACAGATGGGCTATTGAACAGATCATAATATGTTTTATGTTTTCTGATTATAAATGATATATGGGTTGATTTTAGAAAGGCTAAATGAAAGCTAGTTTTGGTCATGTCAGTCCAGTAACTATACTATGTAAAAGTAATTATAATATGAATTAATTAAGGGCAGGACCTAACATAACTTTAATAATTTACACCATGATAACATTAGTATTTATGTTTTTGTATATATTTTTAAATGTTCAAATGAACGTTTCAGAGTATATAATTTGTCATGTAATCTGTTATTGAGACCCATGAGTTAAATTGAAATAATGTTTATAGGTAGTAAGCCAGGTTTTAGTAACCTTGGACAAATCACCATGTAAGCCCTCTCTTGCGCACGCGCTCTCACGCTATCTCTCGCGCTCACACACACACACACTGTACACACACAGACACACACAAATACCACATGAAATCGCGTAAAACCAAATGAAACTAGGGTAAAAAAATATGAGCAGTAAAAATACAGTAGTATCCTGTAGGTGATTCCTGTCCTGTGATAACAGGCACTAACACTCTAGACCGGTTTAGTTCTGTTAGTTTTGTTTTCAAGTGTGAATGTTTATGGGGATTAAATCTGTCTCTGCTGCTGCATCTATTCACCGTTGTGATAAGTGATTTATGCCCCATCAGATCTTTGATGTGGGACATTATGCTGGTTAAATGACTAAAGACACACTGATGCGTATGGATTGGGTGTGTGAGTGTGTTTGTGTGTGTGTGTGTGTGCCCTGCGATGGATTGGCACCCTGTCCAGGGTGTACCCCGCCTAGTGCCCGAAGTCTCCTGGGATAGGCTCCAGGTCCCCCGCCACCCTGAACACAGGATTAAGCGGTATAGAAAATGAATGAATGAATGATCCGTATGGACAGATATTTCTTTCAGATATTATGCGACATTAATCAATTTGTTATGCCAATTTGACTATCAGAGAAAACATCAAAAATATAACGAAAACAAACCCAAGCAGAAGTTACATTTTAAGCTTTACTTTCAAAAAAAAATTTGATTTGTCACATACAAAGCACGATATGCAGTAAAATGCTTTGGGTGCTTTAGGTGAGGCTCGAACTCGGCACTGCTTCACCTGGACCGCTTTATACAGATGTCGCCATTAAAAACCCGCGTTTCGAGAAAAGGGATCCCGTGACTTGCCGCGGCTTTGCGCGGCTGCGTGCGGGAAGCTGTGAACATGCCCTTCATTACCTGTAGGGGGCAGTCGTGTTTCAGTCTGAAGTATTGTGTGTCTACTGAAGCCGAAAATGTGTGCAAATTAAACTGCGCATGCGTGTTTGGAGTCACTGTGCCCGCGTTGTGTATCAGTCGGTTGGGAATCATCACGGAGGTTACAACACGGCGTAGCTGCAGCTGGAGATTGTCATGTTCGAGGTAAGTTTAGCTTTCTTTTTTGGATGTGATTCTCGCTTTCATGACTCCCAATTAATGTTCATCTTAATCTCAGGACGTACAATTAGCAATTTCAGTTTTTAATAGTGTGGAGATTCACAAAACACCGTTTTCGTGTAAAAACCTGAACCTACGGAGCCCCCATGGGTCCTGTGGTAAATAAATAAATAAATAAAATAATAACGAACCGAGCGCGCGGATTAATACACCGAGATGTGTGTTTCTTACCCCCACCCCGAGTGAAAACGGCGTGTTCAGACAAAGGCTCGCCAGTTAGATGCCATTTCTGAACAAACTGCGTCGTGTGTGTTAAAGCATTAAATGGTAAAAGAGCACTAGCAATAAACGTTTTTTTCTGAAGCCGAACTTTATTAATGAGTTACGAGTAAAGAACCTGTACATATGTTCATACAGTATTGACAGCAGCTCTAATTTACTGCGGTAAAGCCAGCCGCGGTTCAGAAAAACACGGTCATGCCAGCCGCGATTGATTTTAGTGCGCGCGCATATTACAGTGATTACGGTAGTTTCATGAACAACACAGAGAGAATGCCCCATATCTGAAAAATGCTGCAGTAAAATAGTTTCATATGTGGTGTGTATATAGTATGGGACGTCCTGAATAAGAACTGATCATTGTTTTTTTCTACTTATTAGAAATGGGGTCTTTATACCCCTTTAAAGTGTAATAATGTCCAATATCTCAAAAATGCTGCAGTAAAATAGTTTCATATGTGGTGTGTATATAGTATGGGACGTCCTGAATAAGAACTGATCATTGTTTTTTTCTACTTATTAGAAATGGGGTCTTTATACCCCTTTAAAGTGTAATAATGTCCAAAATCTCAAAAATGCTGCAGTAAAATAGTTTCATATGTGGTGTGTATATAGTATGGGACGTCCTGAATAAGAACTGATCATTGTTTTTTTCTACTTATTAGAAATGGGGTCTTTATACCCCTTTAAAGTGTAATAATGTCCAATATCTCAAAAATGCTGCAGTAAAATTGTTTCATATTTGGTGTGTATATAGTATGGGACGTCCTGAATAAGAACTGATCATTGTTTTTTTCTACTTTTTTTTTATCATATAATGTGTGTACATTATATGGGATAAAAACTGACCATGGCGTTTTATACTTACTAGAATTTATTTTTTCATAGGTCTCTGAAGTGAAATAAAGGCATTTTATTTAACTTTTTTTCCCCATTGTGAACATTTGTTTATTTGACCTCTCTTCCAAAGCAGACGGTAATCCTCATTATAGAAAATATTCATTGAAGAATAACTGCTACTTTTGAACAGTAAAACAAAATAAAAATCAATTCTGGTATTTAGAAAGACTAAATACATTATTTTGTCTGTTTTCTACGAATTCTGCTGTAACTTATCTACATAAAACAATTATTTGAATGGTGAATATTTAAGAAAAATATTGTAACAGACAACTGTCAAAGTCACCAATAAATAACACGGATATTAAAGCAGAAATGCAAATAAATAAGCAAGTAAAAATTGACGAGCATGTTGTATTATCTCTCAGTCCTGGGCGTCTAAATGAAAAGCGCTCTGAAAGCGCGTTGTCTCTGTGTCGGTCCTGAAACTACCGTAATCACTGTAATATGTGCGCACACTAAAATCAATCGCGGCTGGCTTGACCGCAGTTCTAATTTGTCTAAATCGCATTGCAGACAATAAAAATAAGTCGAGTCATCCTGTGACCCTGCATGCTTAATCTTTCCACACATGATTCTTGCTTCTTACTTTTTCCTTAATCCCTCGCTGATCTATCTTGTATTTTTCTAACGGTGTCATAAACTTTGTGTTAGTAGCACTGCTTGACATGCTTGATGCCTTCCTCTTTTGTAATTTGCTTTGGATAAAGGCAAACTTACAAAAGATGAAGAAATGCCTAAATGTAGTTGTATGAATAAAAGATTATGTAATGATACAATGTAAATATTTTCACAGAAACAAAGCGTAAAGATGAGACGTGAATCTGAAGAGGATCTCTTTGATGATTGCCTGGTAAAGCATTGTTTTCTTATTAATTATACAATTTATTAATACCTTGACTATAGTGTTTGTTGTATTGGACAGAAGCATATAAATGCAAATGAATATATAAATATGAGTAATTATTGAACGAATTTTCATGTTTGGACTAACCCTTTAAATACAAACTCAGCATTCATCATAGGATTTCCTGACACTGTAAAGGTGCAGAGTAATCTATGGAGTGTAGCCATCTCATGCCATGTTTTACAATGTTTTAGTGATGCAAGATTATTGCTAAAGCAATTTAACCCAAGTTTAACAATCTGAAGTATATGAAGTGATGGTCATTTTTTATTATCAATTATTTGTATTTTTTTTTTCTCTGTGAAATGAAGTCAGCACAGGTTGAAGCAATTCAGATTTTTTTTTTGTTTCTCAAAATAAATTATTTATTTTCTTGTACATTTTATGCAGGGGGACAGACGAAGTGATGCCAGTATGCACCTTCTTAAAATCCTTGTCGTCTGTGCTGTTGAAGGGGAAGGACCAGTTGGTGTATCCATAATCCTTGAAGGAGAGGAAATTTTGCAAGAATGTGGCAATAGCTCCGAGCACTGCGCTACACATTTGAGCTATTTTCAGAAAGTTCTTCTATAACTTGATGGGATTAAGCTATCACCAAAAGTGCAAGCTTTAAAGATGAAGTTATCTTAAAACATTTGATTTGGCTTGACTACAAGTCTTTACATGTTGTGTTTCCATGTTCAGCTTAATGTTTTAATGCGTTATGGTTTCAATGGCATACTTTTAAGTGCACTAGTCCAGAGTGCTGATTTGAATGTTGCAACTTCACTGCTTCCGAGGGCTATTACGTTTTAACGTTTATTCTACAGTTTGTTTAATGTATTTTCAGCTGTATTTTATTTCTAAATGAATGCTGTATTTTATTTATTTATTATTTTACACAATTTTGTTTAAAACAAGTATTTCAGGCCCTGGTGCTGTGCAGTTTTTTTCTATGGATGCAAAATTTAGCTGAATGCACTTTTATTAAAAAGACAACTTGGATCTAGACTGTGAATGTCACAAATATTTGGTAATGTTGGTGAATAAACTGTTTAATTATATTTTAGTTGTGTGATTTATGAAAGATATAGATGAAATAATTACTTAAGTTTCTTTCCAAAACATAAATTAGCAATGTTTACATTATTATAGGGAGTAATATAAATTGATAAAACCAAGTTAATGGAAAATCTCACAAAACAAAATGATAATAATTTCATAAAATTAAGGTTCCTGCAACTTTACTTGATTATTTTAAATAAATCTAATTTGTGCATTAAATATAATTATGTAACTTTTACTTGATTTCTTTTATTGTTAATTTAATTAAGTAAATTTTACCTGACAATTACGGGTGAGTTTTACTTAGGCTGAATCACAATTCTATTTTCTTCCCCTTGTCCCTTGAAACGAAGTGGAAAGGGGAAGGGTATAAATATTTCCCCTAAGAAATGGAACAACACTGTTATACGTCATCATACGTTGTCGCTGGTTCCTAATGTTGCGTCAGAGGACATGCGCCGATGTTTATCACACATTCCAATAAGAGAGATTACTCACTCCCAAAGGTTTTTTGCACCGTATTTCGATTTTTAAAAAAGTTGCTCATTTTCACCACGAACACAGATGAGTCTTCGGGTTTCCTCAGCCGTCCATATACAGAATATAAATTACAAAACTGTGGTCACGTTGCAATAAGTAAGAATAGTGTAAGCAAAACAATAGTGTATGGCCGTAAGCAAAACAAACAATGCGTTATCAAATGCTCGGCAAAATGCCGTGCTACTGAACTTTCATATTTGTTTGTAGCATGCAGTAAAGTGTATGTGACATAAAAATATATATTTGTAATATTGTGCAATATGTGCTATCCGCTAGCAAACTTTAGCGATTTTTTTTGCAAACGTTTCTTTACAGAACATCACCATAAACACAAACACAAGACTAAAGGTAATATACATATAATGAAAACTTGTCATAAAAATCTTTATTAATGGCAAAAATGACATTTATGGGTCTGTTTGCTCGAGTGAGCAGCCATGTTGAAAACTTCGCTTAGCCCTTCGTTTGAAGTGAGGTCCTGAAAAATCTTTGTTTGGAGGGCTATCTGGCCCTTCCCCCCTCCCCCTACACCTCCAACCAAAAGAGAAATGAGACACCACTACCCCTGCACGTGAACGCGTCAAATGGAAGGGTAGGGGGAAGGGTTGGGATTCAGCCTTAATATTGGAGCAATAAAATTTACTTAAAATCTGTGTCCAAATTGTTATGAGGATTTTATCAAGTAAATCTTACAAGTTCTTTTTTTCAGTGCATGGGTGAACACGATGTTTTAAGAATTTAATTATATATATATATATATATATATATATATATATATATATATTTATTGTGTGTGTGTGTGTGTGTGTGTGTGTGTGTGTGTGTGACCGGTGCAACTCACACGTCCTATTCCATTGTCATTCATACTGCCGTAGTTTTTAGAGCCCTAAAAAAGCATTCGCTAGTAAGTAAGTAAATAAAAGACAAATGAATAAATAGTTTTAAATTATATATATACAGGCGCGTAGATTTAGGGTGGACGGAGGGGATGTGTCCCCACCAATATCCTCCGACCATTGAAATGTCCCCACCAATAATTTAATCCACTTTTTTTTAAAATCGTTCTGTCAACATTAACCTAGACACGCAGAAAGGGATAAATCACGTTCTCTCCTTGAGTCCTCCCGCCCCCAAAACACATATGAACATTTTGATTGGCTGTGCCTTTCCCTGCCATCATGTGATAGACGATTGGCTGCGTTCAGACACAAGCAGCGCCAAATGCAGTGGACTCACATTCAGTACAGCAGGCCAGGATATAGTCTGTGAATATGGACGTAAAACTAACAGCAGATTAAACAGCTAAATGTAAAAGTATAAATATGATCCCTGTCAGTCTCCTAATCTAGTGACTGTTTGTCAGAAATCAGTATTGTGAAAAAAATTGATAAACTAATTTACTAATATTGCCATATGGCTAGAATTTTGTTGACACCAATAGACAATCCACTTCAGAAAAATAGTTTTTAAAATGCATTCACTTACTTGGCGAACATTAATGATTTGATTCGAGGTTTGCACACTAAGACTCAGAAAAAGTGAAATAAAATGATTGCTGTTTAAATGGCATGTGTTTATCCTGTTTTGTCAGGTAACAGAACCTAAACACCTGTGCTGTATATCAGACAGCGATGGAGAGAGTGTAGATTACACACAGGTGCTCTCTAGTCATTAGCACTCATCAGGCAATGTCTATGGCCAACTGACTGCACTCAGACCAAAGGGGGCTGAATAATTACACACACCCCACTTTTCAGTTATTTATTTGTAAAAAAAAAAAAAATGTTTGAAATCATGTATGATTTTCGTTCCACTTCTCGCGTGTACACCACTTTGTATTGGTCTTTCACGTGGAATTCCAATAAAATTGATTCATGTTTGTGGCTGTAATGTGACAAAATGTGGAAAAGTTCACGGGGGGGCGAATACTTTTGCAAGCCACTGTAGTTGTCCTGAGATTTAACATTGTTACCAATAATAGGCTGAGGCATTCTCTGTCCATGCTCATAAGGAATCCCTCAATGTTTTTCAATTAGGGGACAGAAGCAGATCAGCCATGTTGTAGTTCAGGTGAAGAGGCGAGTTCACAGGAGGTCAATCTGAATGTTGATTATACAGTATATAACATATAATATGTGTGCGTGTATTATACATGTTGATTATACTAATATTTAGCATTATGAGGAGTGATAGGCTGAGGATGTAAGTGATTCATTAGTGTTTTTGGCAAAAGTTTTGAACTGACATTTCACTTTTTTGTCACGCTATTTCATCAGGTGGCAATGCTGTCCAGTCCTAGTGCAGTCAGAGGGGAAGAGTTAGGGTCAAAGCCATTGTTCACCCCCAAAAAAACTTTACTCACTATTTACTCCTTAAGTGGTTCCAAACTTTAATGATTTTCTTTATTTTGTTGAATACAAAATAAGATATTGGGGAAAAAAGCTGAAAACATTGACTTCCGTAGCAGGAAAAACAAATACTATGTAAATCAATGATTACAGGTTTTCAGCATTCTACAAAATATCATCTTTAGTGTTTATCAGAAGAAGAAAAGAACAGCCTGGACAATATTGATGTCAAACAAATATGCCAGCAGTTTATTTTTGTTAACGAGAGGCGAAGGCATGTTTTTGTCTCCTTCATATAGGAGCAATAGGCATTGAGCTGTTGTGTGGTAATCTACCTAGTAGTTCATGTTTAGATGTAATCTACTTTTATATATATACAGATGATTGAGATGTTTCATTTGCACTAGGGCTCAATAAAGAATAGTTTTTATTTTATTAAAGACTATCTTTTTGTCAGTTATGAAACATTCCTTTAACTTTACACTATTCCTTAATTTAACTTAATGAATTGCATTTCGAGTGGATTAATATATTGCTAGTATTAATGTAAAGTGATTTCGCACCATATTAAGAAAAACATGTATTCAGTGGACATAGTTGGGGTGGGAGGTTGGTAGGTGGATGGGGCAGGGGGTTGGGGGTTGGTGGGTGGAAAAGGGGATTGGGGGATGGGGTATTAGTTGGAGTCATAGGTAGCAAACTTACGCCCTTGTGTGTGTGTGTGTGTGTGTGTATGTGTGTGTACAGTGGTGTGAAAAACTATTTGCCCCCCTCCTGATTTCTTATTCTTTTGCATGTTTGTCACACAAAATGTTTCTGATCATCAAACACATTTAACTATTAGTCAAAGATAACACAAGTAAACACAAAATGCAGTTTTTAAATGAGGGGTTTTATTATTTAGGGAGAAAAAAAATCCAAACCTACATGGCCCTGTGTGAAAAAGTAATTGCCCCCTGAACCTAATAACTGGTTCGGCCACCCTTAGCAGCAATAACTGCAATCAAGCGTTTGCGATAACTTGCAACGAGTCTTTTACAGCGCTCTGGAGGAATTTTGGCCCACTCATCTTTTCAGAATTGTTGTAATTCAGCTTTATTTGAGGGTTTTCTAGCATGAACCGCCTTTTTAAGGTCATGCCACAACATCTCAATAGGATTCAGGTCAGGACTTTGACTAGGCCACTCCAAAGTCTTCATTTTGTTTTTCTTCAGCCATTCAGAGGTGGATTTGCTGGTGTGTTTTGGGTCATTGTCTTGCTGCAGCACCCAAGATCGCTTCAGCTTGAGTCGACGAACAGATGGCCGGACATTCTCCTTCAGGATTTTTTGGTAGACAGTAGAATTCATGGTTCCATCTATCACAGCAAGCCTTCCAGGTGCTGAAGCAGCAAAACAACCCCAGACCATCACACTACCACCACCATATTTTACTGTTGGTATGATGTTCTTTTTCTGAAATGCTGTGCTACTTTTACGCCAGATGTAACGGGACACGCACCTTCCAAAAAGTTCAACTTTTGTCTCGTCGGTCCACAAGGTATTTTCCCAAAAGTCTTGGCAATCATTGAGATGTTTTTTTAGCAAAATTGAGACGAGCCTTAATGTTCTTTTTGCTTAAAAGTGGTTTGCGCCTTGGAAATCTGCCATGCAGGCCGTTTTTGCCCAGTCTCTTTCTTATGGTGGAGTCGTGAACACTGACCTTAATTGAGGCAAGTGAGGCCTGCAGTTCTTTAGATGTTGTCCTGGGGTCTTTTGTGTCCTCTCGGATGAGTTGTCTCTGCGCTCTTGGGGTAATTTTGGTCGGCCGGCCACTCCTGGGAAGGTTCACCACTGTTCCATGTTTTTGCCATTTGTGGATAATGGCTCTCACTGTGGTTCGCTGGAGTCCCAAAGCTTTAGAAATGGCTTTATAACCTTTACCAGACTGATAGATCTCAATTACTTTTGTTCTCATTTGTTCCTGAATTTCTTTGGTTCTTGGCATGATGTCTAGCATTTGAGGTGCTTTTGGTCTACTTCTCTGTGTCAGGTAGCTCCTATTTAAGTGATTTCTTGATTGAAACAGGTGTGGCAGTAATCAGGCCTGGGGGTGACTACAGAAATTGAACTCAGGTGTGATAAATCACAGTTAAGTTATTTTTTAACAAGGGGGGCAATCACTTTTTCACACAGGGCCATGTAGATTTTGAGTTTTTTTTCTCCCTTAATAACGTAAACCTTCATTTAAAAACTGCATTTTGTGTTAAATTATGTTATCTTTGACTAATAGTTAACTTTTTTTGATGAGCAGAAACATTTAAGTGTGACAAACATGCAAAAGAATAAGAAATCAGGAAGGGGGCAAATAGTTTTTCACACCACTGTATATATGGAAATATAATTAATATTTTCGTGTTTAATTACAAAAAAAAAAAACATTTTAATGGTTAGTGATTGTTGCAGACATTTACACTATTTTTGAGAACTATTAAGTTCTCCTTCAACGTGTCATAGCCGATAACTGCCCCTTTGAAGCCTTTGAATGGTGTTAAAAATACTTGCAAAACAAGTATTGCAACCATACATTGGAGGGAACTTCTGAGGTGGTCAGTGATTGATGGCACGGTCGGTCGGAGGGGGTTGTGATCACACCTATAGATCTTTTGTTCTAGGCTATCGGTCAAATATCTCTCCACTTGGAAGCAAAAACATGCAAGGGATTTCAGCATCTCGACGCACATACTAAGCTGTTTATAAAGTAGACACTGTTTGTTTTTTCATTTTGTAATCTTTCCCGTGTTTACCGTGTACTGTACAATGTATATTCATTTTTTAATGAATTACTGTAAATAGACTACACATTCCGTTGATTTACCAGAAATGACTTTTCTGTTTTTTGTGTGTGCTAAACTAAACTTCAGGGTCAAAGTAATAGCGATTTTATTTGAAAAGTATTATATATTTACAATGCTGATAAGTTCAAGCTTAGATTCATATATAAACTGCATCAAAGTCTTTCCACCCCGTGACCGCTGAAATCCGACAGACGCAGGGCTCAAGGGAGGTGTGTCTGTGTGTGTGTGTGTGTGTGTGTGTACGCGCGTGTGTTTGTGTGTGTGTGCGCGTGCGCTGTAGCCTGTCCTATTTTCAGCGGATTTTTCCGCTACCGCAGATCAGTTTATCAACTTGTAATATATACATTTTAGGAATATATTAACATGTGCAGACATTTAAGGGTGCGCTGCCCTCTCTTGCCCCTGCGTAGAGCCTACACACACACACACACACACACACACACACACACACACACACACACATCTATCTATCTATCTATCTATCTATCTATTATATAAATACACATTTGGAATCTGCATCTACATTTTCTGTTACAAGTATAGAATTAGGTTCAGCTGAGACTCATGATCAATGGTGTTAGGGTACTTATGTAGTGATAATTAGTTTCAGCCAGATCATTAAAACTAACAATGGACTATGTCACTCTTGAGAGGGGATATGAAGGTGTTGTTCATTTATTTATTCTCTACAAGGGTGCGAACAACAGTACAGACCAAACTATAACTTTCTCTTATACTACTATAAAAATTCTAAATATAAACAAACAAAATACAGCTTTTTTTCCTCAGAGGTAAACGGAAAAGTGAAGTTGTTCAGCTGTTTACTGTCACTGCAGCTTCTTCAAAGTCTTCCCACTCCGTGACCACTGAAATCCCACACGACACCACGTTAGGCTGCGTCTTGACTCATTTGTATACCGACGGTGATCGGATGTTTCCCGAGGGCTCAGGGGAGTGTGTGTGTCTGTGTGTGTGTGTCTATGTGTGTGCGTGCGCGCGGGTACTTGTTCTACTGTTATAAAAACTCTAAATATAAACAAACAAAATACAGCTTTTTTTTTCAGAGGTAAACGGAAAAGTGAAGATGTTCAGTGTCACTATGCAGATGTTACACTCAGTGGAGTTACCGAAATCATTGGTTTAGTCCTCATTGAGTTGCCACACATCATTTCCACATTTCACTCGCTTTTGTTCCTCTTATGTGAACATAAACAGTGAAACATTCCACAGGTTTATAATACACCGCGGCCAAGTGAACCACGTTCCCGTCGAACGAAACGAGGCATAATCGTGGTGTTTGCTTCGGTTATGACACACCATAGTTTATTACCTGCTGTGGTAGATCTGAATATTTATTCAAACACAATAATAAAGCTTTATATCCTCAGGAGGGCTCAGTACATTGTTTTAGTGATAGATTCACGGAAGCGAGTTCAGAACTAATCTAACCAAACCAAAAAAAAAAAAAAAACATCCGAAGCTTCAAATAGAATGAACGAACTAATGAAATTGATATATATGTAATTGATATACTGTATATACAGACGTGTGTGTGTCATTTTAATTCAAATGAACATTTTAATGCTTTCTGATACACTTATCAACTTATCCACATACACTTATCAACACAAACTCTCCGTGCACGCACACACAATCTCTAAAAAATTAATATTAATAACATACATATACAAATAAACAAATGTAGGTGTAATAAAAGTAGTCGTGATGTCAGTACTCGCCCAGCAAACCAGCCTTTTGCAGCGGCTTAAAACGTATGAATTATCTTCAAATATACAAAAAAAAAGCGAAAAGACACTCGATTATTATGCATAGGTTATTTGTTTAATTCAAAAAGTTCATAAAAACACTTTAAAACGAGAGAAAAACTGTTAAAATCCTCGTTCGCCTTCTCAGCGTTAGGTAGCGAGTGACGTCATGGTTTGAATCTGCGCGCCACCGGGGAAACATAGGGAAACTGACTTTCCCGGACCACCGGCTTTTAGATAAAGTCCTTCTATGCGCCATCTGGCGGATATTCAGTGAAGCACAACACATTTATTTTAAATTCCCGAATGTTGCCTCCGGCAAGTCGCGGCAAGCCGCGCGCTGAATTGCGACATACCGCGGGAAAACACGCAGGGTTTTAAGGGCGACATCTGTAAGTATCACGCGCTAACCGATTGCGCCACGGGAGCCACACGGAATTTGCTCTTGTCAGAGTATCCTCTCTCTCTCTCTCTCTCTCTCTCTCTCGCGTGCGCACACACACACACACACACACAAACGAAATTGCGTAAAACCAGACGAAATATAAGCAGTAAAAAATCAGTAAAATACATTAGTATAACAGGCGCTAACCCTCTGGAACTTTTTTACTATTGTTTCCAAGTGTTTATGGGGATTTAATCTGTCTCTGCTGCCGCTTCCATTCACAGTTGTGAGAAGTGATTAATGCCCCATCAGATCTTTTGACGGGGGAGCATTATGCATGATTAAATGACTAAAGAAATACTGATCCATATGGGCAGATATTTGTTCCAGGTTGCATGTGCCATTAATTGGCTTTCTTATGCCACTTGTTGACTATCAGTGAAAAAAAACATCATCAAAAATATAACGAAAACAAACCCAAGAAGACGTTACATTTTGAGCTTTACTTTGCAGCAAAATATTATCTATCAGTATATTAAATGGAACGAGGTAAAATACACCGTAATGTAAAATACTGTACATAGCCCGCGTTTTTATTCCGTACCTACAATGATCGGTATAGACGAATTACAGACGTTACCGTGTCTTTAAGGATCATTTCAGAATGTCTTGAAAATATTTCACTAACTAGTTTTATTAATTCATTATTAAATAATAAATAGCATAATCATCATGGGTTGTGTATTGAGTGATTTAACAAATCTGTTTTATTAATCGGTTTGTTGTTGTTTTTCTTACCACGTCATCTATTTATGAAACTATGTTGACAATACAAGAACTGTCTGTATATTAAAGATATGGTATTGGGTTTCCTGGACACTGCAGTTAACTGTGTCAGTCAATGCTCCATCTGGCGGAAATATACGGCATTGCAACCATCTTTTTAGAAAGCTCATGGGGGCGTTTATGGGGCGGGGCATTGTTAGCTGCATCATCGCGGGGGATCACATTCCATGCACGAAGCGTCCATTAACCCTTCATGGACCTGCCACGGAGCCGTCATGCTCCAGGCGGCTGTTTGACGTGGCTCCCACTGTAGGTATTTCAATTGAACAGGCTCATGTTATCCTGCATACAGTATGTATCCCCTAGTGTGTCAGTACACACAGAAAATCCGTGGGGGCCACGGATGTCAGAGAATAGAAGAAAAAGAGATGTCCCTATTAAATTTCATGGTTACACTTTAGGAAACCCATCGACTAGCCCAGGAGCAAATGTAGGCTGGTCACTCTTCCTCGGCGGAGGAACAGCTGTAGCCCTAAACAAGGTAAATGGTTTAGCATGTTACTGATACTAAAAAATTACACCGCGACTGCCTTTCAGTTAGTAAATGATGAACTTAAGCAGGTTAGAGGGACCACGATTCAAAATAGAATGGCTCTGGATATTTTACTGGCCGAGAGAGGTGGAGTGTGTAAAGTTCTAAACACCTCTTGTTGTTTCTATGTACCTGACAATCATCAGAATATCAGCAACGTCATAATGAAGAAGGCTTTGCAACCACCTCCCCAAGTAGTGTCTTGGATCTCGTGGTTAACGCAATTATGGGGAGGCTGGGGTTATTGGCTGGTTTATAGTGTTTTACCAATTGGGATTATAATCTTGTTAGGCCTCTGTACTTGCAGATGTATACAGGGACTAGTTCTGAACACAGTAAAATATCAAATATTAAGACAGACTGACAACATAAAACGGAAAACGGACTGGGATGACCCGACTTCTGACAGAGTTAAAAATTCCGGTGACTATCAATTTGAATGTTTAGATCATGATATGGAAGAAGACAATGTAAATCTTTAGAGAAATATAAAGCATGTATATTTAAGTAGGTTGGAAATTTTTTAATGCTTTTGTGTCAGGGGTCTGTCCCCATAAAAACAGCTGTAGTGTCCTCTGTGTGCATTAGAGTGCTAGTGATGATGTTTAAAAACCCAGGTGGGAGAGACAATATCTGATGAAATTTACCTAATGCATAGCTTATTAGTATTGTTTTGAATTAAAATATTTAGGTTGTCATAGAATGACAAAAGGGGGAAATTGTAATGGAAAAATCATATTTTAATTATGCATTAATTCTAATTCTTGTAGTAAGTGTGTAACGTAGACGTTAGAAGTTTGAACTTGTCTGTCGAAGCTTAGAAACACAAGGCCAAGAGCAGAATAGAAACAACCTGATTGTAGTTGTCCCTGACAACTATAAATGATAAGGTATGGACATCTGGTCTGGGTCAGATAAAGAGTCATGAGTTTGAATGTAGGAACTTCATGTACGGGACGTTGATTATGTTAACAGAGATGTTTGTGTATAAAATAGGTCAGCTAGAGAAAGAAATCACCTTTCTCTATGCTGCAACTGTTTGCTGTATGAGATTGGTCCTTCTGCAGAAGTTTGAAATAAAACCTTGGTTACTTTGCTCTTACCCAGTGTATGAAGTACTTGTCTTTATATTGTTTTCAGAATTTCGACCACAAGAGAACGTGCAGAATATTCACCATTTAATTCTACATACTGATAACGATCGGTCAAATAGGATCTGAGCCAGGAGAGGGCTGTACCCTTAATTCCTACTACATTTTCTAATCTGTGAAGAAGAATAGCATGATCAATGGTGTCAAAAGCTGCACTGAGGTCGACTAATACAAGCATAGTTACACAACCCTGATCAGAGGCCAATAGGAGGTCATTTACTACTTTAACAAGTGCTGTTTCTGTGCTGTGATGAGGCCTAAATCCTGACTGATACAATTCATGTATGCCATTTATATGTAGATATGAGCATAGCTGCTCCACTACTATCTTTTACAGAATCTTAGAGATAAAGGGGAGGTTTGATATTGGCCTGTAATTGGACAGCTGACAGGGGTCGAGGTCAGGTTTCTTAATTATTGGTTTGATAACTGCTAATTTAAAAGATTTTGGAACATAACCAATGCTGAGTGAGGAATAAATTATTCTCAACAGCGGTTCTGTTATTACTGGTACTATCTGTTTAAGAAAATGTGTCGGTATAGGATCTAATATACAGTGAATGAATGAATTGATGAATTTGCAGACGAAATGAGTGAAATTAGTTCATTCTCTTCAGTATGAACTAATTTGTGTAGGGGAGTAATGTATTCTAGGTTCCGATCTGACATGGTTAGTTTAACAGCTACACAAATTGCATTGTCCGGTTTTGAAGCCTCAATTTTATGCCTGATATTTATAATTTTATTATTAAAAAAGTTCATGAAGTCCTCACTATTGCATGATGTTGTTGTGGAGATTTCTGTAGTGGTCTTATTTCTGGTTAATTTGGCTACGGTATTAAATAAAAATCTAGGATCATTTTTATTTTCTTCTATAAGAGTGGAGAGATATGTTGATCTAGCTACACTAAGAGCTTTCCTATAGTTCAGGATGCTCTCTTTCAATGCTATTTGAAATACTATTTACGCTCTAATTTCCGAGCGGTCTGTTTTAAAGTGCGCGTGTGATCGTTATACCAGGGAGCGAGTTTCTTATCTCTAATAATTTTTCTTTTAGCTGGAGCTACATTATCTAAGGTACAACGCAATGTCGACTCTAAATACTCGATCGCCTGATCGAGTTCTGTGGGGTCAGATGGTGACCTAATCGAAGTTGGTAACTCTGGGAGATTACTGATAAAACTCTGTGTGGTAGTTGATGTGAATGTACATTTAATATGGTAGCGCGGTGCTGTGCGTGCATTATCACTGTGACACACTTGAATGGAGACAAGATAGTGATCTGAGATAATTTCAGACAGTGGAATTGTGAATACATTTCTTATACTTAATTAGAAAAATATTATTAAGTCTAAAGTGTGACCTGCTTTATGAGTGGGTCCTACTACACACTGATTTATGCCTACGGAGTCCAGTATGGACATAAATGCTGTTCTCAGAGGGTCTTCTGTATTCTCAAAATGAATGTTAAAATCTCCGGCAATTAACGCTTTGTCTACAGAAACGACTAGGTTTGAGGTGAAATCTGCAAATTCACTAAGAAATTCAGAAAACGGTCTGTAAATTATAATTAGTGGAATCGACTGAGCTGACTTAATATACTTAAATACACTTATGTTACTATAAAGAATTTCAACTGAGTTAAATTTGTGTCCGTGTTTTTGTACGATAGACAGATTATCATTATGAATAACTGCGACGCCTCCTCCTCTACTAGTTAGTACCAGTTAAGTACTAGTTAAGTACTGTTGACTTAAAATTCATTCATTCTTTGAGTTAACTTTCTATTAGTGTTCTCATTACTAGGAAAATATTAGGAAACCGATTGCCTTAAAAAAAAAACAATTAAGCATTCCTCCGACAACTTAACTGCATCAATTGTTTATTACGTATTGTGGCGTGGGTGGGGCATCGGCTGACGTCCATCATGGCTTGCGGGGGTTCTCCCTGTGTGTCCACCCTGTTGGGAAAAGGTGTTTGGGTTAATAGCTTCAGCCGTGTTTGGGTGTGATATCTCAGTGAATGTGCTGCTCGTGCCATACAGTTCTGAGACCTAATAAAATATTCCCAGCCATTGCATTGGGCAGCAACCAAGCTCTCTCGTCTCCAAGATCCCTTCTAGCAGTGAAAAACGCTACAGTATTGTAGCGTTTTACACCGCTAGAAGGATCTTGGAGAGACAAGTGAGCTTAACTGCTGCCCAATGCAATGACTGGGAGAAGTTTATTCACCACACAGTAACTGTATAGCATGGGAAACACATTCACTTCAAGAACCCCATCCAATTCAGCCTTAGCATGAACCGGCGCACATTCAACAGGTCACACACACATATCTTAAAACACCCAACTTGGCCAAAGCCACTAACCCAAACAACTTTCCCGAACAGGGTGAACGCACAGCAAACTCGCCCGCAAAGCATGACGGTCGTCAGCCGCTGCCCCGCCCACGCCACAGTATAAAACACTGAGAATATATACTCAGCAAAAAAAGAAACGTCCTCTGACTTTCAACTGTTTTTACTTTCAGTAAACTTAATGTGTAAATATTTGTATGAACACTAAGAGTCAACACCATAAGACATAAACTAAAAATTGTCAAGAACTAACCCGATGACGACCAGAAAGATGTAGCTTAGCAGTTAGCCCTGTAGCGTGAATGGTAAACCCAAATGCGGATGGACATGAGCGGGCAGGATAATCACGCGATTTGCTATAAGGACCCTCAAAGTGAATGAGTAAAGGAAAGACACAATCTAAACCTCGTCCTATAAACACACACTCAGTCTGAAAGCAAACCCAAGAAAGTGAGTACTCACGTGAATCGGAACGATACCAAAATAGCATGGGCAAAACTCAATGACAGAGCGATGTGCGGCGCCATCTTGTTTCCTTTTCTGCTTTCAGGTTCGCGACCGTCTTACTTCCGGGTCCTGGTGCCGGTCGCGGCTGAGTGCGCATGACAGTACCCCCGTGTCCAGGACCGACTCCGGACGGTCCAGGGGTGGAGGATACCCGGTGACGGTAGTCCCTAATGAGCCCGGGGTCGAGGATGAACCATGCTGGAACCCAGGACCGCTCCACCGGGCCGTAGCCCTCCCAGTCGACCAGATACTGGGTGCCCTTGCCCCGAGGGCGCGAGTCGAGGATCCGTCGCACGGTGTAAGCGGGACTGCAGTCAATGATATGGGGGGGAGGAGCAGGGGGGGTGGGTGGAACCATGGGTGAGGTGATGAATGGTTTTAGTTGGGAGGTGTGGAAGACGGGGTGGATCCGGAGCGCCGCAGGCAGCTGGAGGCGGTAGGTGACAGGGTTGATCCTTAGCGTGACGCGGTATGGCCCAATGAATTTCGGTGACAGCTTTCGTGATTCTGTGTGTAAGTGAAGGTTCCTGGTGGATAGCCATACCTTGTCACCTACGTGGTACAACCGTCCCGGAGGGTGCCGACGGCGGTGTTGGACAACATAGTTGACGTTGGCGCGTCGGATGGCAAGGTTGGCTTGGAGCCATAGCCGCCGGCACCGGCGAACCAACTTGCGAGGGCCACGAGGTGCACTGCCTTGGAGAAGCGATCCACAATGGTTAGGATTATGTCCTCTCCCTCCGAGACCGGCAGGCCCGTGATGAAGTCGACGGCAATGCGACCAGGGCCGACGAGGGACAGGAAGTGGTTGAAGTTCCCCCGGTGTCAGCTGATTGGTGTCCTTTGCCCTGGCGCACACTGGGCACGCCTGGACGAACTTGGTGATGTCCTTTCTCATCGAGGGCAACCAGAAAGACCGTTTCACAAAGGTGAGGGTTCGTAGAGTTCCCTGGTGTCCCGCGACGAGCAAAGAATGGCCCCACTGGAGGACTTCGGGCCTTAGCTGGGTTGGGACATAGAGTCGTCCGGGCGGCACGCCTGCCAGTGTGGGTTCTGTGGTCAGTTCCTGGCGGACCCTCGTTTCCACGTCCCAGTGCAGGGGTGCAATGATTCTGGTGGGTGGCAGGACAGGCACGGGGTCCGCCCGGGGCGTCTCTCGCTCGTACTGACGGGAGAGGGCATCGGCCTTGGTGTTCTTTGACCCCGGGCAGTACGACAGATGGAAGTCGTACTGTTCGAAGAACAGGGCCCACCGTGCCTGGCGTGGGTTGAGTTGTTTGAGGTTCCGGATGGTGAGCAGGTTCTGGTGATCCGTCCAGACGATTAACGGCTCACTGGCTCCCTGGAGCCAGTGACGCAATTCCTCCAAGGCCCACTTTATGCCCAACAGTTCACGGTCACCTACTCCGTATCGCTGCTGAGTGGGGTTAAATTTCTTGGAGTAGAAGCCACATGGGTGTAGCTTCTGGTCTGGACCTCACTGGGAGAGAACGGCACCGGCGCCCACTCCCAACGCGTCCACTTCCACAACGAATGGATGACTGGCATCCGGATGGAGGAGAATAGGTGCGGTGGTGAAGAGTTTCTTGAAGGCGGAGATGGCGGTTGAGTTGAGTTGGAAAGGATGGGTTGAGGGCCTGGTCAGTGCGGTGAGTGGTGCTGCAACTGTACTGTAGCCCCGGATAAAGCCACGGTAAAAGTTCGCAAACCTGAGAAAGCGTTGGAGCTGCTTTATTGTCCTGGGTAGGGGCCAGTGACGTGCAACCTCCAGCTTCTGCGGGTCCATGGCCACACCCTGGGGCGAGATGACAAAACCCAGGAACGTGGTGGAGTGCTCGTGAAAAGCACACTTTTCCACCTTACAGGACAGCTGGTGGGCGAGCAATCTCTTGAGAACAGCCCTGACGTGTTTGGTGTGTTCTTCTGTGGTGTGTGAGTATATTAGGATGTCGTCTAAGTAGATGAACACCCATCGGCCTAGCATGTCCCTGAGAACATCGTCAATAAATTGTTGGAAGGCCGAGGGTGCGTTACAGAGTACGAACGGAATGACCAGGCTCTCATAATGTCCGGTGCGGGTGATGAAGGCCATCTTCCACTCATCACCCTCTCTGATGCGCACCAAGTTGTAGGCGCTCTTGTGGTCCAACTTAGTGAACACGGTGGCACCAGAGAGGGCGTCCAGGGCTGAGTTGGTAAGAGGCAGTGTGTGACGGTTTCTGATGGTGATCTTATTTAGCCCCCGATAGTCGACACACAGACGAAGTTCGCCCCCTTTCTTCTTCACGAAGATGAACCCCGCGGCTGCCGGCGAGGAGGATGGTCGGATGGTGCCATGTCGTAGGGTGCTGGCGACATATTCCTCCATCGCCTGGGACTCGCTGTTGGAGAGGGAGTAGAGATGGCCGCGGGGGGGTTGGAACCCGGCTGGAGTTCGATGGCCAGGTCGTATGGGCGGTGAGGTGGTAGGTGGTTCACCCGGCATTTACAAAACACCTCAGCCAGGTCCCGATAAGGTGGAGGAATTGCGTGGATGTCGACGTCGGGGGCCTCGGACTCCCTGGAACACGTCCCAGCCTGGGCCCGTAGGCATAATTCGGTGCAGGTCGGCCCCCACTGGAGGATCCGGCTTTGAGACCATGAGATGAGCGGGTCGTGCTGCAGAAGCCATGGGTAGCCGAGGATGATGGGTGGAGAAGAGATGGACGTGAGGTGGAACTGAATTGACTCTTGGTGCTGACCGAGGATGAGAATGATGGGTTGGGTCTGCTGGGTGATGGGGCTGGATGAGAGGGGCCGACCCGTCGACAGAGGTGATCTTCATTGGCTGGGATAACGCCTCGATCTTTACCCCCAACCCTTTGGCGTATGTGGAGTCAATGAAGTTACCCGCGGCACCGGAATCGATGAACGCGGCACTTCGGACCCGCTTGTAGCCAAGGTGGAGGGATACCTGGACCGTGAGTCGAGAAGTGGTGGTGTTGGTGGTGGCGGAGAGGTGGATGGTGCCCGGTGAGTCTCTCCTGTCATTCACCGGGGTTGGGCGTTTCCCGGACGGGATGGACAGGTCGCTCGGTGGTGCGCCGCTGAGCCACAGTAGGCGCACAATCCCTCTCGGTAACGCCTCTCACATTCCGCCATGGTCAGGGAGGCGCACCCTAGTTGCATGGATTCCCCGGCTCCGGTGTCAACCACGGCAGGGGGTGGAGATCCGACACGTCCGGTGAAGGCGGGGGTGACGGTGGGTGGTGGTCGTGGTACAGTGTAAGTAAATGTGGGAGCTGGCGGCAGGGTTCGAGGTGCTGGCTTTGGACGGGAAAGGAGGCGCTGGTCGATGCAGAGGGCTAGCTGGATCAGCTCCTCCAATGTGGCTGGGAGCTCTCGTCCGGCTAGGTCATCCTTAATACGAGTAGCCAGTCCCTCGAAGTAGGATGTCCGGAAGGCTGCGTCTCCCCACAAGGTCTGGATGGCGAGGGTGCGGAAGTCTGCAGTGTACCGGCTCACGGACAATCCTCCCTGCCGCAGGTGGTAGAGTTTCGTGTCGGTCTCCACCTCGCCCGCAGGATGTTCAAATGTTAATTTGAGCTGATGGGTAAACTCGTTGTTGGAGTAAGCGGTGTCTGTGTCAGCGCGCAGGACTGCCATGGCCCACTCTGCTGCCTGCCCTGATAGCAACGAGACGAGTAGTGCAATGCGCAGCCGGTCGGTGGAGTATTTGGTGGCATTAAACTCAAACACCAGTTCCAGCGATGTTAAAAACACACTGCATTTCCCATCCGTGCCATCCCATTTATCCGGGCGTGCTAGAAAAACATCTGAAAAACATCACTGGGGGGGTTGGTGCGGGGCCGCGGCCGCGGGCGGACCACTAGCCATGCCATCAACAGCCACCCGGAGGCTCGCGTTCTCCTGCTTATGCTCCGCAACCTCCCCGCTTAGCTTATTGATAAGCACAGCATGCTGGTCAACCACATCGCATAGGCGCGCGTGATCCGCTGGGTTTACTGCTCTGGGCTCTGTCATTCTGTCAAGAACTAACCAGAAAGACGTAGCTTAGCAGTTAGCCCTGTACCGTGAATGGTAAACCCAAACGCGGATGGACACGAGCGGGCAGGATAATCATGCGATTTGCTATAAGGACCCTCAAAGTGAATGAGTAAAGGAAAGACACAATCTAACCCTCGTCCTATAAACACACACACAGTCTGAAAGCAAACCCAAGAAAGTGAGTACTCGCGTGAATCGGAACGATACCAAAATAGCATGGGCAAAACTCAATGACAGAGCGATGTGCGGCGCCATCTTGTTTCCTTTTATGCTTTCAGGTTCGCGACCGTCTTACTTCCGGGTCCTGGTGCCGGTCGCGGCTGAGTGCGCATGACAAAAATGTTTCACAATGTGTCCCTCAATGAAGGGAGGCTCAAAATCAAAAGTACCAGTCAGTATCTGGTGTGGCCACCAGCTGCTTGAAGTACTGCTTGAATCTCCTCCTCATGGACTGGACCAGATTTGTCTAAGCACTGACCACTGAGCACTGATGGAGGGATTGTGTGTTCCTGGTTTGACTCGTGCAGTTGTTGTGGCCATCCTGTACCTGTCACGCAGGTGTGATATTCGGATGTACCCATCCTGTGCAGGTGTTGTTACACGTGGACTTCCACTGCGAGGATGATCAGCTGTCCTTCCTGTCTCCCTGTAGCGCTGTCTTAGGCATCTCACAGTGCGGACATGGCAATTTATTGCCCTAGCCACATCAGCAGTCCTCATGCCTCCCTGCAGCATGCCTAATGCACATTCACGCAGATGAGCAGGGACCCTGGGCATCTTTCTTTAGGTGTTTTTCACAGTCGGTAGATGAGTCTCTTTAGTTTCCTGCGTTTTTAGAACAGTGAGCTTAAATGCCTACTTTCTGTAAGCTGTTAAGGTCTTAATGACCATTCCACAGGTGCATATTAATTAATTGATTATGGTTAATTGAACATGGATGGAAAACATTGTTTAAACCCTTTACAATGAAGATCTGTAAAATTATTTGGATTTTTACAACATTATTATTGAAATACACAGTCCTGAAAAAGGGGCGTTTCTTTTTTTGCTGAGTATATATCCACTGTCAGGAACAATTGAAATCTAACCCAAATCTTCACTATTCCTACACATTTGAATCTAACATAACTTAAAACCGTAACGAAGCTTCAGATCTTAAAAACTTCTTGCTGCTTCTGTCAACATCAGAAAATTTGTGCCAATTCACCAGTTCACAAGCTGAGTAGGCACAAATTCTACTACGCATGCACTTTTGCTTCTCCCCCCCCCCCCCTTCTCTTTTTTTTTACTTCTTCATTATTCTTGGGTGTGCTGCTGCCTCTCACTGGTACAATAACGTCATGGCTTTAGTTTTTGCTACTTATGTGTTGCAAGTAAGCATCACCAAAACTATTAAATAAATTGTTTTACTCAACCTGCAATTAAGTGTTACTCAACAAAACCTTGTAAGAAGTATAGTTTTCATTTTTTGAGTAAAGTTTACTATTTATATGCGAGTCAGCAAAGCTATTGGAATTTACAATGTAAGATAGGGGTGATGTGCTCATATCTTCTGGTTCTAGTGAGGACTCTCGCTGCAGTATTCTGGCCTAGCTGAAGCCTAGCTGAAGAAAGAGCCCAGTCTCTTTGTTGAGGCTGCAAATCTTTAGATGTTGTTCTGGGTTCTTTTATGAGCTCCCGGATGAGGCGTAGTTGTGCTCTTACAGTGATTTCTGTAGGCCTTCTGCCTCTGGAGTGCCAAAGCCTTAGCAATGGATCTGTTAAACTTTCCACACTGATACATGTCAGTTATCATGTCAGTGTGCTTTATTTTATCAGACAGGTGGAAATATATGTCAGTCTTTACAGTCACATTAAACCATCTGAATCGACTTTAATCATGTAGCACTTTCATATTCATAAGATTTTCATAAGATATTTAAGATTTTTTTTCCTTTTTTTCTCTCTCAATAATGATTCTTCTTTGTACTTTCTCCACTTAGTAGTAGTGGGCCAGGGGTAGCTCAGTGGTTAAGGCATTGGACTACGGTTCAGAAGAACCCAGGTTCAAACCCCACAACCACCAAGTTGCCACTGTTGGGCCCTTGACCCTCAACTGCTCAGATGTGTAATGACAAAAAAATGTAAGTCGCTCTGGATTAGAGCGTCTGCCAAATGTCTAAATGTAAATGTAGAAGTAGTATTATTTCAGTTGTTTTCATCACTTGTTTCTTATCACTTGCAGAGGTGTCAAGTAACGAAGTACAAATACTTCGTTACCTTACTTAAGTAGAAATTTTGGGTATCTATACTTTACTGGAGTAATTATTTTTCAGCCGACTTTTTACTTCTACTCCTTACATTTTTAAGCAATTATCTGTACTCTCTATTCCTTGCATTTTAAAAATAGCCTCGTTACTCTATTTTTATGATCAGAACGCGAAACCCCCCGGTCGCATGATAAGAACGCCCACAACGCCCGCCCCCTGTCACATGATAAAAACGCGCACAACGCCCCCAACCCCGGCGCATGATCAGAAAGCGAGACCTTAATGATTTTGTCGCCCCTCACGGTACTTTTACTTTTATAATTTAAGTAGTTTTGAAACCAGTACTTTTAAACTTTTACTTAAGTAAAAAGCTTGGGTTGATACTTCAACTTCTAAAGAAGTATTTTTGAACCCTAGTATCTATACTTCTACTCAAGTAATGAATGTGAATATTTTTGACACCACTGGTCACTTGTCACTCTGACTGCACATTTAAATGTGCATATATATATATATATATATGGTAGCCCCCAAGCGTTCTTATGAATACAAGCAATATCGCATTGCTTTGTGTATGATTATACAAATAAACGCAATTGTGATTTTCTTTGTCCTTTGTCCAGTGACTGTATTTTCAGAATCTCACTCCAAGCTTTTCTGAAACGTTGGCAGCTGGGGGCAGCGGTACGAGGTGAGGGAGTGTAAAATAACTGAGAGTGCAGTGTGATAGAGTCCTTCCACATTAATTTACAGTACAGCAGTGTGCAAATGAAGATTTATTAAATATTGATTAAAGATTGTTGTTATTGAAATGCTATGGAAATTTTAAACAGTTTATTTTTTATAGATTTACACTGTTGTTGGTCCTTTGGCTGCTCCCGGCAGGGGATCGCCACAGAAGACAACCCGGTCTGCACATACAAGCTTGGCACAGGTTTTACGCCGGATGCCCTTCCTGACGGGCTTGGGATGCCCTCCCATTTTATCCTGGCTTGGGACAGTGGCTGGGGATTAGGCACCGGCTGGAAATTGAACCCAGGCCTTACTTCTGTAGTTCTTCCACCTACCACTGAGCCACCAGTGACTCCATATACTGAATCCTAACACAAACAGGAAATTGTGACGTCAGCTCAAAGAAAATTTTATTCACCAGACCGTCTTAAATTATAAATTCAGGACATTTAGTTTAGGGCAGTTGAGTGTTTGTATAAGAAGAAAGGAACAAATTTAGAGAGCTGTGTCTGGCTTCATGGGATCAGTGACAGAGACATTATTCTTCATAAGACTTTATTATTGAAATTTAAACAAGTTGTTCCACCAAATAACAAAAGTGTTCTGATGAAGACTTGCAGACTGTTAGAATCAGCTAAGGATGTTTTAAGATCAATGACAAGGTCTCTATAGTGTTTTACTTTCATCTAATCGAATACCAGATTTTAATTACATCATCATTTCCAATATACAGACAGCATTGGTTTTAATCAGATAGCGAATCATTAAAAAGTATCACTTGTTTTTACAAAATCAGCAAAAAATACAAATTATACATGCTGAGTTTTATATATGTAAATTAATTTGTCTATCCATCCAACTGTTTTATTTAAAGTAATCACTGACATGTAGACTGATTCACTTAAAGTGAACGTGGCCACTCTTTCACATGCACACACAGTTACACTAATGCAGAACATGGTGGTTAGTGTACATACTGTTATCTCTCACCAAACCAGAATAAGGAATGTGCAACAGGACACCAAGAGACCATTATGTGGTACAACAATAATCCCATGTACCGTCTGTGGTGTAGCACCAAAGATAGTGATAGAAATAACCATCATGATAAAATCTGCAAGGATTGTCTGACTTGCAGTTCCTGTTGTTAAGAGCAGAGAAGCGATCAGCTCTTCTACAACACTTTTCTTCTTCCCCATCTTCAGTTTCACATGTGAATTTACCATATGTACCACAGTTATGTTTGGCACTGCAACGCTTCACACTCTTTGTTACTCCGAGTGGCAGAGGAGAACTGCAATAATCCCAGCTTTTATCAGTGTAGCACCAGTAGTAATCATAGCCATGCAGGCCGCAGGTGTGGCCATTTCTACACCTCTTTCCTGAGACGGTTATGTCAGAGTATGTGGGTGAACACTTTATTGTTGTTGTTCCAGTGGAACAGTAGTAGACTCCATCTTCTTCTCTGTACAGGCAGGAGGTAGTGCAGCCCTCTGAATTCTCAGGGACAAGTGTGCAAACCACTTCCTCAGAGGTTTGTCTTTTGCGTCGTAGGTCACCTAATGTAATAATACTACCTGTTATTACAGACATGGAGATGGGTCTAGAAAGGGAGCAAGTAAGTCCAGAGACAAACTTAGTTTCCTCCATCTCCATCAGCCATTCCTGCTCATCACTGTACATTAAATCTACTTTGACTTCTTTTATCTTTGGTCTCTTTTCAGGAGGACCTTCATTATTAGAGCAGCTTACAGCTGTGTTTAAAATGCCCATGATCTTTAAAGGCACATTAACTCGGTTACCCAGGTGCTGCACAACATTTTCGTACAGCTTCTTAATCATCTTTTCAGATTTATTATCTTCGTTAAAAAAGCAGTAATTTTGAAAAATCTTCAAATTGTTGTTGTTATAAAGTCTAGACAGCTCTTCTGTCAGATCTTCTACTGGTTTGCCAACAATGCTAAAACTGGGTTCATTTTTTCCTATGTAACCAAAAGAGAAAGACTGTTTTTCATTTAATCGATCGTAGTAACAAACAGCTGTCCAGACATGTGTAGGTACTGTCACTCTTTCAAAGTCCCGTGCATCATCTTCATCAAAAATCCCCTTCTTCGGTATTTGGTTGTTTGAATCAGGCACAGCCCCTGTCACCAGATAAGCAGTACCTGATTTATAATCTTGTTGCATTAAAATCTCCTTAACCGCAGCCTCCCAGGCTTTCCATTGGACTCGGTTGAAGCAGGCATCCATGGGAACACTGTTAGGGTGAAGGTAGCTGTACGCCCATCACCAGACTGGAAGCTGTTGGGGTTCAGGTGGCCTCTGTCATAGCCAGTGTTGCTGTAATCTGCATTAATGGCTTGTGTGGCCTTAATGACAGTTGAGTTGTAATTATTTTCCTTATCCATACGAACCTTAGATCTAAAGCCTGAGAGCTGAGGGAAAGAAATATGATAAATTAGAATTGTGTGTGTTTAATTACTTGTATGCCTTAATTTCTTTGTTTTTCTGACTAGATTTGTCAGGGCAAAATTATTTTTATTCACATTTTTTATCTTCTCTTGTTGAACTGGAACTCATGAAGGTTTACTCACAGACAGATCTACTGTCCTTGTTAGCCAATAAACACAATAAGACATGCGTATATGCTTACACCTGCTTGTACAGTTAAACCTTGGATTGCGAGCATAAATTGTTCTGGAAGTGTGCTTGTATATCAAAAAAAACAAGTAAATCAAAGTGAATTTTTCCCTTAAGAAGTAATGAAAACTCAGATGATTCGTTCCACAACCCAAAAATATTCATATAAAAATAGTTAATACAAAATTAAAGAACTTAATCTGCACTTTATCTTTGAAAAACGCAGAGCCAACAGTTCTGTAACATGAGCCTTTATTGACAACAACATAAAGCTATGAAATAGGTATAACAAAAACTAATGACACACATGTGTCATATATTTTAATATAAACATCCTCAGTTACCTATTTCTTATAGAAAACAAGTAAACAAAAATCATATGACAGAACAGGTCTCTATTATTAAAGAAATAACAGAATTTTTGAACAAAATTAATTTATCTGTATATGATAAATCAAGGTTGTTATTTTTGCAACCACAATTGGATGAAGTCTATATGAGAAAGGGGCATATATTAGATCAAGAGCTAAATGGATGGAAGAAGGAGAAAAAATACAGTAGGCTAGAAAAAATATGTATAATAAGGAACTCTATTAAAGTCTTAATCGCTGATTGAGCAGAGTGTTCAGATACAATTACTAGCTAGAAAATAAAATAACAAATTATAAAAATAGCTATATACAGTGGGAGCCACACCAAATAGCCGCGACAGTGTGGCTGAAGTGTGAATGGCGTGTGAATGGCCTTTGCACGCCGTAATCCCCCCTCCTTTTTCTGGCCGAAAGGCGTGTCAAGATTTCACAGTAAACACGCCCATTCAAGCCCTATTTATTCATTTACCTGGTGCCACCACTAGATGGCGCTTCGTTCTCAAGAACACATTAAAACAAGCCAGCTGCGCTGAGTTGCAATCACGTGATTTTAACAACCCGCCTCCACCCCCGCCGAACTGACGCTGCCAAACTACAGAGATGAAGATGGCGGCTTAACGGACTATTCGTGGTAAGTGATGTTTTATTTTATAAAATGTGTTCGGGGTAGTTTACAGTTTATTTCCCAGTTTAGTTTTTTATTGGCTGTTTTAAATATCACTGGCAGCACCAGCAGCGGTCAGATGTGACTTTAGAGAACTTAATGATCTGTTTACCAAGTGTGGAGTTAATATTACAGCTTACTGTCAGTGTCACACACTCGCAATGTCACTCCACTTTACCTCAAAAACATGCTCAAGCTTCGACAATACTATTAATGTCCCTATTACAAGAGCTGCACTACCCGATGAAGAGTGTTTGTGTTCTCTGTAAATACTGAGAGAATCTCACCGCGTGTTGTCTGGATAAATTCAGCGCTTATTTATTCTCTGGTTAAGAGTTAATCTGCAGGTTATTTCTGTGACTGTAATATAATGTGATGCAGTTGATGAGGGACACAGACTGAGGGGAGCTGTACAGGAGCTAGTAACGCTCATAACCCGGTTTATATTTTATACACTTTGTCCGGGACTTTCCGCGGTAGCGCGAGCGCTTAGTTAACGAGCTGAATAACAACACAGAAGTGTTTATCAGTTAAGGAGGGGGAGGTGTGTGTGTGTGTGTGTGTGTGTGAGGGGCTTCAGTAAGTTATAGTTTGGCTTCAGGGATGAACTAATGCTCATATACGAGTGTTATATCGCTTAACTTATTTGTATGAGAAGCGCATTAAGTAAAGTCTGGGTTAATTTAATGCAGACGATAATACAGACAGTCACTGGTTAACACTAACACTGTTCACTGGTTAACACTAACACTGTTCACTGGTTAACACTAACACTGTTCACTGGTTAACACTAACACTGTTCACTGGTTAACACTAACACTGTTCACTGGTTAACACTAACACTGTTCACTGGTTAACACTAACACTGTTCACTGGTTAACACTAACACTGTTCACTGGTTAACACTAACACTGTTCACTGGTTAACATTAGCACAGGCAGTTTATTTACATTACAGAATCCCCAAAGCAGTACTTTACACACTCTGTGGTAAATAGGTTTATTAATATATTTTATTTTTATTAGAACTATATGTTCTGTGAAGTTTATTTATCTTTGTCTTGACTAAATTCTCCTGTTGTCTTTAAGCAGAGCTCCGCTGTGGAGGATTGGGGGGTCAGACGGCTGACGGCTGGACTTTTGGAGCTACAGGACTGGAGGAGCCTGAACAAGCTGTTGAGGGAGCTGTAGGAGGGATGACGTCACAGTCCGACAGCTTTAGAATGATGTTTGATCAGGTCTACTGTATATTCTGAACATAGAACTGCAAAATGTCTGATACAGTACTTTGGGGGAAACAAAGACTTCAACTGTTCCATGTTTAATAGTTTTGATATTTGAAAAATTAATATTTTAATGTAAAAGGACTATAGATAGAGACTTATAAGCAGCTGGTGTATCCGGGTAGTTTAATGAACTTTAAGCAAAAAGACAACATGTATTCATCTGTTTTATATAAATTACTGTTTTAACTTTGACTAGTTTTGGAAGAATAAATTGAATTGTTAAAGTCATGTTTTGCGTGTTTTAATTTTGGGGGATTGTTTGGGTATTTAAAAATTGTTTAGTTGAACCAACAACTTCAATGGGCAAAAAATGGGACACAACTTTGTTTTAAATAGTCAAAGAGTTGGGCTGAAAATAATAATAATAATAATTATTGATCATAGAAACAAATGAAACCAGTTAAACACTTGATTATATGTGTTTGTGATTGTGACCCATAATAATTTTTTCTCAGTATAAATAAATGTTTTGGGTTTTAAGAACTCCAAAAGAGCAACGACAAACTTGGTATTCTCCATTGCGGTTTCTCACCTTCCGCTCCTGAGTATGACATGGTGTTAATTGCTCTCTGTGTGTGTGTTTTTGGCGGGGGGATGGGTGTGTGTGTGTTTTCGGCTGTTCAGCAGTTCTAAACACAAGCACAGTTTTTGTCCTTAACTAAAATACTTCAATACGTTAATAATGAATTTATTTTGCTGAATAAGGTAAAATGTTTAAACCAAACCAGTAAGTTAAGTAAGTGTTCCATACATTAAAGTACTGTGTATAACCAAGTGCCCTAGCAAACACAGTTACAGTACAGTTTACAGTACAAACAGAGTGTGTGCGCTGGGGGGATTGGAAGGTGAGTGAGAATACTCATTTACAAGACAAAAGACGGTCAGAGGCAGCGCCGTTCTAGACCAGACAACACGGGGTGGGGGGAGGGGGGCATCATGTTCGAGCACTGTTTTTACCTGACCTTACTGTATAGTAACAGTATTGTATTTGCTGAATTGTGTTGAGGCACGCAAACCCCCAGACCACAATAAGGTGGCAATCCCTCAGGGAAAAAAAAAAAAATATATATATATATATCTATATATATATAATAAAATATCCTTAGTCCAGATTTTATCAATCAATGACATAACATTTATCTAAGCTGGATGGTAAAATTCTCAAAAATGTTTAACCTAAAGTAAGACTTAACACACTATAACTAAAATATTTACAAAACTGAAAGGTTGTCTTATGAATAATAAAAAATACAAACTAAATTAAAACAGATGGGCTGTTGAACAGATCATATGTTTTATGTTTTCTGATTATAAATGATAGATGGGTTGATTTTAGAAAGGCTAAATGAAATAGCTAGTTTTTGGTCATGTCAGTCCAGTAACTATACTATGTAAAAGTAATTATAATATGAATTAATTAAGGGCAGGACCTAACCTAATGTTAATAATTTACACCATGATAACATTAGTATTCGTGTTTTTGTATATATTTTTAAATGTTCAAATGAACGTTTCAGAGTATATAATTTGTCGTGTCATCTGTGATTGAGACCCATGAGTTAAATTGAAATATTTTTTATAGGTAGTAAGCCAGGTTTTAGTAACCTTGGATAAATCAGCATGAAAGCCCTCTCTCGCGCACGCGCTCTCACGCTATCTCTCGCACTCACACACACACACACACACACACACTGTACACACACAGACACACACAAATAATACATGAAATCGCATAAAACCAAATGAAACTAGGGTAAAAAATATGAGCAGTAAAATACAGTAGTATCCTGTAGGTGATTCCTGTCCTGTGATAACAGGCACTAACACTCTAGAACTGTTTACTTCTGTTAGTTTTGTTTTCAAGTGTGAATGTTTATGGGGATTAAATCTGTCTCTGCTGCTGCATCTATACACCGTTGTGATAAGTGATTGATGCCCCATCAGATCTTTAATGTGGGACATTATGCTGGTTAAATGACTAAAGACACACTGATCCGTATGGACAGATATTTGTTCCAGATATTATGCGCCATTAATCAATTTGTTATGCCAATTTGACTTTCAGCGAAAACATAAAAAATATAACGAAAACAAACCAAAGCAGAAGTTACATTTTAAGCTTTACTTTCAAATTCAAATTTGATTTGTCACATACACAGCGCGATATGCAGTAAAATGCTTTGGGTGCTTTAGGTGAGGCTCGAACTCGGCATTGCTTCACCTGGACCGCTTTATAAGTGTCACGCGCTAACCGATTGCGCCACGGGAGCCACACGGAGGTTGGTCTTGTCAGAGTATCCTCTCTCTCGTGCGCACACACACATGAAATTGCGTAAAAACCAACGAAATATAAGCAGTAAAAAAAAAATCAGTAAAAATACATTAGTATAACAGGCGCTAACCCTCTGGAACTTTTTTACTATTGTCTCCAAGTGTTTATGGGGATTTAATCTGTCTCTACGGCCGCATCCATTCACAGTTGTGATAAGTGATTAATGCCCCATCAGATCTATTGACGGGGGAGCATTATGCATGATTCCATATGGGCAGATATTTGTTCCAGGTTGCATGCGGCATTAATTGCCTCTTATGCCACTTGTAGACTATCAGTGAAAAAATCAGCGAAAACATCATCAAAAATATAACGAAAACAAACCCAAGCAGACGTTACATTTTGAGCTTTACTTTGCAGCAAAATATTATCTATCAGTATATTAAATGGAACTAGGTAAAATACACAGTAATATAAAATACTGTACACAGCCCGCGTTTTTATTCCGTACCTACAATGATCGGTATAGACAAATTACAGCCGCTACCGTGTCTTTAAGGATAATTTCAGGATGTCTTAAAAATATTTCACTAACTAATTTTATTAATTCATTATTAAATAATAAATAGCATAATCATCATGGGCTGTGTATTGAGTGATTTAACAAATCTGTTTTATTAATCGGTTTGTTGTTGTTGTTTTTTCATCTATTTATGAAACTATGTTGACAATACAAGAACTGTCTGTATATTAAAGATACGGTATTGGGCTTCCTGGACACTGCAGTTAACTGTGCCAGTCAATGCTCCATCTGGCGGAATTATACGGCATTGCAACCATCTTTTTAGAAAGCGCATGGGGGCGTTTATGGGGCGGGGCATCGTTAACTGCGTCATCGCGGGGGATCACATTCCATGCACGAAGCCTTCATGGAACTGCCACGGAGCAGTCATGCTCCAGGCGGCTGTTTGACGTGGCTCCCACTGTATAGCTTTCAAGATTTACTCGTCTTCTTCATCAATATTAAATCCTGATTCTCTTTTTGAAAAACTTAGTGACTCTATCCCTCAAACTGACATGTGATGCAGAATTAACAAATGAAGAGCTTGATTCTGCTGTTATGTGTTTGTCATTGGATAAATCACCTGGCCCACCTGACCTGGAACTGGGGCCTAGGGTGTCCTGGTGCCAGGTGCACATATGGACACCCTTATGCCTGAACATGGTGTTCGTTATGGACAATCCGTGACGAGCACAGAAGTCCAATAACAAAACACTCTGGTTCAGATCGGGGGGGCCGTTCATCCCAATCACGCCCTTCCAGGTCTCACTGTCATTGCCCACGTGAGCATTGAAGACCCCCAACAGAACGATGGAGTCCCCAGGAGAGACATTCTCTAGCGCCCCCTCCAGTGACCGCAAAAAGGGCGGGTACTCCAAACTGCTGTTCGGCGCATAAGCACAAACAGTAAGGATCCGTCCCCCCACCCGAAGGAGGAGGGAGGCCACCCTCTAGTCCACTGCGGTGAACCCCAATGTACAGGCCCCGAGCCAGGGGGCAATAAGTATGCCCACACCTGCTTGTCGCCTCTCACCGGTGGCAACTCCAGAGTAGAAGAGAGTCCAGTCCCTCTCAAGGAGACTGGTTCCAGAGTCCAAGCTGTGCGTCGAGGTGAGTCCAACTATATCTAGCCGGAACTTCTCAACCTCACGCACTAGCTCAGGCTCCTTCCACCGACCAGCTCACACTGCACCCGACCTCTTTGGCCCCTCCTACAGGTGGTGAGCCCATGGGAAGGGGGACCCACGTTGCCTTTTCGGGCTGTGCCCGACCGGGCCCCATGGGTGCAGGCCCGAGCACCAGGTGCTCGCCATCGGGCTCCACCTCCAGGCCTGACTCCAGAGGGATGCCCCGGTGACCCACGTCTGGGTGAGGGAAAACGTTTTCCAAGGGTTTTAATTATCATAAGAGGTCGTCTGAGCCACTCTTTGTCTGTTCCTGAAGCCCCCGACAGCATAGCTCCCAGGATCATTGGAACACGCAAACCCCAAATAAGGTGGTGGTTCAAGGAGGGGTTTAATCACCTTAATAATCACCTTAAATCACATTTATCAAATTATTTATTGGGGAGACCCAAACTGGATTTATCAGAGGCCAATCTATACAAAATAATATGCACCTGGTTTTGGACTTGCTAATATAATCAAGAATTTGAGGATGATGGGGTTATTTATTTTTTTTAGCTTTTTATAAAGCTTTTGAAATGTTTGAACACTCCTTTATTTTTAAATGTTTGCAAAGGTACTGGATAGGTTTGGGAATATTTTGGGAAAATATACCTCATTGGTCGAAACCAAAGATACAATCACTGCCCGCTTTAGTTGAAAACATGTGTTTGGAATAATTTAATTCAATTTTATTTGTATAGCACTTTTAACAATTGACATTGTCGCAAAGCAGCTTTACACAATCAAAAGAATTATAAAAGTTTGTATTAAGCGATCCAGGAATACTACTGGATGATAAGAAGAATAAGTTTCCCGTTAATATAATGTTGATTTTAGGTAAATTTTTCATTCATAAATGCATAATGTATAAAAACAACTATGCCTTATTTTTCAGTTTTTTAAAATGATTGAAGCATATCTTTTAAAGCATATAAAAGGTAAAAAAGCAAAGAAATTAGTTGGAATAATAAGAGACCTTGGTTTCTTAGAAGAGTAATATATAAACCCCTTTGTATTTGTATTTACTTATCTATTTTGCTTATTTATTTACTTTTTATTATATTTTTTCTTTTTTATTTCTTTGAGTGTTTTTTGCTATTTATTTTTTGTTTAATGTGTGCTTTGTTTTTTTAATCCATGTTTACTCACACTTATTGATGCTATTATAAATGTAATTTTTTTTTTATTTTGCTGTCCGCTTCCCGCATTTAGCTGCTTGTTCTCTGCTCGTTTTGAGCATGCCAATCCTTACCATTACTCACTACTGCCAAGCTATCCACTAGATGGCAGTAGTCATGGTAATGGAAAGGATTGGCGCACACACACACACACACACCCAAACGCGTGAGCACAAACAAAGTATCAAAGAAGCTTTAGAGAAGAACCATTGGCTCAGTTGTGATCACATTACTCTCGATGTCAAAACGAGAAGTGCATGCTGGCCACATGATACTCGATATTTGGTACACGCTTAGCAAGACAAGGTTTATTAAAACTTTTGCTTGTCTTGCGGAATGCTTGCAAACCGAGTTACTTGCAATCCGAGGTTCCACTGTATAAAACTCAGGGCTCCGACTTCCAGAATGAATGTCCTTAAGCTTTAGAATGACAGAGGTTTTCATGCTACCATTGATTGTTCTCTTGTTTTTGTTATTTTCACACATTATCTGTAACGTTGCAGGTCTCAGAGGGGCAAAAATACTCTGCATTGTTCAGATCTGGCAGATCCGCAGGCTGTTACCCCGCAGACTTCTGAAAATGCAGAGCCGCGGCCACATAGATGCTCGGACGGTTGCTAGGCGATTGTGCCGTAAGGCAAATCAGCACAGATGTGCTGCACCTGGCGGCATGTTCATTTAAGGCCCTGATACCTGCGTACTTTATGCAATCAATAGGTAGCACCGGTAAAGATATCAGAGCCAAAGACAAAGGGTAAAGTAAAATAATCCACTGCCCCGGGAAGAACCCGGAACCAGCGTTGTGCACGGGCCAGCCACTCAGGCCTCATTTTCAGCCTTCTCCACTATGACGGTCAACCAGTGTCGCCTGTTTAGAGTTTAAGAGCTAAAGACTCCGATTTTAGCTAAGCTGTTGTAAAGACCCTCCATGAGCCGAGATACCCGCTTAAGGGTTAATATTAAAATCAGGGCCTGGGGTTGAGATTCGGGGTCATTTCTAGTTAAAGTCACGCCATTATACGCAAAGGCTAAAGTGTTTTGAGCTAAGGAAAGTTAGAGTAAATGCCTGTGGCTTTAAGGTCAAACATAGGCACCGAGTAAGGTGAGGGTTTTGGAAAAGAGGTAAGGTTGAAGACAATAAGGGTAACGGTCCCGGGACAGGGTCCAAGGCAAGGAACTTTGGGGATAGGATGGGTATGGGGATAGGTTGGGAAGACTCGGTTCCCTGCAGACCTGGAACCTAAAGTTTAAAGACCGAGGTCAAATAGGTTTACGGTTAATGTTTAGACTTTAAACATTGTATTTGAAACTAATAGGGTTCTAAGAGTTAGGGTTTAAAACTGACGGTTATGTTCAGAGTTTAAGGTTTAGGTGTAGGGTTCAAAACTGACGGTTATATTTTAGGTTTGAAGTTTAGGATTAGGATTCTAAATAAGCTGCTGAAGACACTGACGGTTATATTTTGGGTTCAGGTATGAGAGACGCACTAAATCCTATTTAAGGTTAAAGGTGTGAGCTAAGATTAAAGTACCCTTTAACCCAACGATATCCTAAATTGTGAGACACGTCATCAGTAGTAAACCATAGAGTCACAGGGTGTTTCGGCCTTTCATTACTAGACACCCTCATCCATGGCGGCCGGCCGTAGGTCGATCAGTCCTAGGCCCGTGTCTCATAACCAATTGAATAAGCAATTTATGTTTATTAATTTATTGATTTAAAATTAAAATTTTAATAAATGAACCTTTTTAAAGTCCTATTTATAATACTGGTGTAATTAAAGAATATAGAACTTAGGTTTGAATTTATTGAAATTATCGTAATACAACCTGAACCATCATGCAATCACTTCTAAAGTATTATTTGTTTTAAATATTAATGTAACATTAAAGATTTAAATTTACTGAAATTATCCTAATACAGCCTAAACCATCTTACAAGTCGAAGAAGGAGAGGAGGAAGGCGTGTTCGAAAGCAGAGAGAGAAGAGGAAAGGAAAGAGTTTAGGAGTGATAGTAGGAACCCTGAATGTTGGGACCATGACAGGGAAGGCAAGAGAGTTGGTTGATATGATGCAGAGAAGGAAGGTGGATATACTGTGTGTCCAGGAGACCAGGTGGAAAGGTAGCAAAGCTAGAAGCTTAGGATCAGGGTTCAAGTTGTTTTACCATGGTGTGGATAGGAAAAGAAATGGAGTAGGAGTTATTCTGAAAGAGGAGTTTGTAAGGAATGTCCTAGAGGTGAAGAGAGTGTCAGATAGGGTGATGCGTCTGAAGCTGGAAATTGATGGTGTGATGTTCAATGTTGTTAGTGGTTATGCTCCACAGGTAGGATGTGTGTTAGAAGAGAAGGAGAAATTCTGGAGTGAGTTAGATGAAGTGATGCAGAGCATCCCCAGAGGTGAGAGAGTTGTGATTGGTGCAGACTTCAATGGACATGTTGGGGAAGGGAACAGAGGGGATGAAAATGTGATGGGCAGGTTTGGTCTTCAGGACAGGAATGTAGAAGGACAGATGGTGGTGGACTTTGCAAAGAGGATGGAAATGGCAGTAGTAAATACTTTCTTCCAGAAGAGGCAGGAACATAGGGTGACATATGAGCAGAGGCAGAATCACTCAAGTGGACTACATCTTGTGTCGACGTTGTAATCTGAAAGAGATTAGTGACTGCAAAGTGTTGGTAGGGGAGAGTTTAGCCAGACAACACAGAATGGTGGTGTGTAAAATAACCCTGGTGGTGAGGAAGGTGAAGAGGACAAAGGCAGAGCAGAGGACAAAGTGGTGGAAGCTGAGAAAGGAAGAATGTTGTGTAGTCTTTAGGGAGGAGTTGAGACAAGCTATGGGTGGTCAGGAGGTGCTTTCAGTTGACTGGACTACAGCCAATGTGATCAGGGAGACAGGTAGGAGGGTACTTGGTGTATCATCAGGTAAGGGAAAAGGAGACAAGGAGACTTGGTGGTGGAATGAGGAAGTCCAGGAGTGTATACAGGGAAAGAGGCTAGCTAGGAAGAAGTGGGACTCTGAGAGGACTGAAGAGAGTAGACAGGAGTATAGGGAGATGCACCGTAAGGTGAAGGTAGAAGTGGCAAAGGCCAAACAAAGAGCATATGTATGCTAGGCTGGACAGTAAGGAGGGAGAGGTGGATCTGTACAGGTTGGCGAGGAAAAGAGATAGAGATGGGAAGGATGTGCAGCAGGTTAGAGTGATTAAAGATAGAGATGGAAATGTACTGACAGATGCCAGGAGGGTGATGGGAAGATGGAAGGAGTACTTTGAGGAGTTGATGAATGAGGAAAACGAAAGAGAACAAAGAGTAGAAGAGGTGACTGTTGTGGAGCAGGAAGTAGCAAATATTAGTAAAAGTGAGGTGAGAAGGGCGTTGAAGAGGATGAAGAGTGGAAAGGCTGTTGGTCCTGATGACATACCTGTGGAGGTATGGAAGTGCTTAGGAGAGGTGGCAGTAGAGTTTCTGACTAGTTTGTTTAACGAGATCTTGGAGAGTGAGAGGATTCCAGAGGAATGGAGGAGAAGTGTATTGGTGCCGATTTTTAAGAACAAGGGAGATGTGCAGAGCTGTGGCAATTACAGAGGCAAAATTCAATTTTTCAATTCAATTTTATTTATATAGCGCTTTTAATAATGATCATTGTCTCAAAGCAGCTTCACAAAAATTAAAGAAATTTAACAAAAAATAATAATAAATAATAATAATAATAATAATAATAATAATAATAATAATAATAATAATAAAAGAAATAATAATAATAATTATAGAAAAGAAAATAATTGGAAGTGTGGATGTGTGAGAAAAATGTGCAGATAATAATGAGACGAATGAATGAAATTTCTCTGATGAGCAAGCCAAGGGTGGCGGCGACGGTGGCAAGGAAAAACTCCCTGAGATGGCATTAGGAAGAAACCTTGAGAGGAACCAGACTCAACAGGGAACCCATCCTCATTTGGGCGATAACAGATAGAAATGATATAACATCTTGTGTGTTGTGCAGGTGAAAATTCAATATGACAGAAATTATTTAAATTGACATGAAGACCAGTTCAGCATAGGGACGAGTCAGTAGGTGCAGAGGGCAGATGAGGTCTGGATCACTGGAAGCACAGGAGCAGCATGTGTAGCTCCAACCATCATAAAGCTGAATCCAGCTGGAGCTGGTCCTTCTCTGGATGCCTCAGGAACCTCGCAGGGTCGGCCTTTGTCTACTGAAGCTGGCAAAATCTCCCGATGCCTCGGGATGGGTAGAGAAATACAGAACAGATGGGGAGAATTAGCGTAGTTGCCATTGTATAGGTATAGGTGTACTGGAGTATGAGATTATGGGATGAGTTATGTGTATGCCAGATTAAAAAGATGCGTCTTGAGTCTACTTTTGAACTGAGAAACCGTGTCTGCTCCCCGAACACTGTCTGGAAGGCTATTCCAAAGCTTTGGAGCTAAATATGAAAAAGCCCTACCCCCTTTTGTAGATTTTGAAAATCTGGGAACTACCAGAAGTCCGGAGCTTTGTGATCTTAAGGCGTGTGGTGGATTGTAGCACATCAGAAGACTGGTTAGGTATGTGGGAGCTAAACCATTTAAGGCCTTGTATGTAAGTAATACTATTTTGTAATTTATTCTAAACTGAACAGGTAGCCAGTGCAGGGATGATAATATTGGGGTTATATGATCATATTTTCTGGATCTAGTGAGAACCCTGGCAGCTGCATTTTGGATTAACTGAAGCTTGTTTATTGAGGATGCAGGACAACCACCTAGTAATGCATTACAATAGTCCAGTCTGGAGGTCATGAATGCATGAACTAGCTTTTCTGCATCAGATACGGATAAGATGTTCCTAAGTTTAGCAATATTTCGAAGATGGAAAAAGGCTGTTTTTGTGATATTTGAAATGTGATTTTCAAAAGACAACTGTCTAATATTACGCCCAGGTCTTTTACTGCTGAGCTGGTAGTAACAGTACATCCTTCTAAGTGCAGGCTGAATTGTGAAAGCTGTTGTGTGCTGGTTTTTGGGCCAATAAGTAATATCTCTGTCTTATCTGAATTTAATAAAAGAAAGTTATTGGTCATCCAATCTTTTATGTCCTGGACACACTCAGTTAATCTAGACAATTTAGGTATTTCGTCTGGTTTAGTTCAGATATATAATTGGGTATCATCAGCATAACAATGGAAACTAATCCCATGTCTTCTAATGATGTTACCCAAGGGAAGCATGTATATTGAGAACAACAGAGGTCCTAAAACTGACCCTTGTGGGACCCCATATTTCACTGGCATTACACCAGACGGTTCTCCATTTACAGTGGGAGCCACGTCAAACAGCCGCCTGGAGCATGACTGCTCCGTGGCAGTTCCATGAAGGGTTAATGCAGGCTTCGTGCATGGAATGTGATCCCCCGCGATGACGCAGTTAACGATGCCCCGCCCCATAAACGCCCCCATGCGCTTTCTAAAAAGATGGTTGCAATGCCGTATAATTCCGCCAGATGGAGCATTGACTGGCACAGTTAACTGCAGTGTCCAGGAAGCCCAATACCGTATCTTTAATATACAGACAGTTCTTGTATTGTCAACATAGTTTCATAAATAGATGAAAAAACAACAACAACAAACCGATTAATAAAACAGATTTGTTAAATCACTCAATACACAAGCCATGATGATTATGCTATTTATTATTTAATAATGAATTAATAAAATTAGTTAGTGAAATATTTTTTAAGACATCCTGAAATGATCCTTAAAGACACGGTAGCGGCTGTAATTTGTCTACTGTATACCGATCATTGTAGGTACGGAATAAAAACGCGGGCTGTGTACAGTATTTTATATTACTGTGTATTTTACCTCGTTCCATTTAATATACTAATAGATAATATTTTGCTGCAAAGTAAAGCTCAAAATGTAACGTCTGCTTGGGTTTGTTTTCGTTATATTTTTGATGATGTTTTCGCTGATTTTTTTTTCACTGATAGTCTACAAGTGGCATAAGAGGCAATTAATGCCGCATGCAACCTGGAGTAAATATCTGCCCATATGGATCAGTATTTCTTTAGTCATTTAATCATGCATAATGCTCCCCCGTCAAAAGATCTGATGGGGCATTAATCACTTATCACAACTGTGAATGGATGCTGCAGCAGAGACAGATTAAATCCCCATAAACACTTGGAGACAATAGTAAAAAAGTTCCAGAGGGTTAGCGCCTGTTATACTAATGTATTTTTACTGATTTTTTTTTTTACTGCTTATATTTCGTTGGTTTTTACGCAATTTCATGTGTGTGTGTGTGTGTGTGTGTGTGTGTGTGATACTTATAAAGCGGTCCAGGTGAAGCAGTGCCGAGTTCGAGCCTCACCTAAAGCACCCAAAGCATTTTACTGCATATCGCGCTGTGTATGTGACAAATCAAATTTGAATTTGAAAGTAAAGCTTAAAATGTAACTTCTGCTTGGGTTTGTTTTCGTTATATTTTTGATGTTTTCGCTGAAAGTCAAATTGGCATAACAAATTGATTAATGGCGCATAATATCTGGAACAAATATCTGCCTATACGGATCAGTATTTCTTTAGTCATTTAACCAGCATAATGTCCCACATTAAAGATCTGATGGGGCATCAATCACTTATCACAACGGTGTATAGATGCAGCAGCAGAGACAGATTTAATCCCCATAAACATTCACACTTGAAAACAATACTAACAGAAGTAAACAGTTCTAGAGTGTTAGTGCCTGTTATCACAGGACAGGAATCACCTACAGGATACTACTGTATTTTACTGCTCATATTTTTTACCCTAGTTTCATTTGGTTTTATGCGATTTCATGTATTATTTGTGTGTGTCTGTGTGTGCACAGTGTGTGTGTGTGTGTGTGTGTGTGAGTGCGAGAGATAGCGTGAGAGCGCGTGCGCGAGAGAGGGCTTTCATGCTGATTTATCCAAGGTTACTAAAACCTGGCTTACTACCTATAAAAAATATTTCAATTTAACTCATGGGTCTCAATCACAGATGACACGACAAATTATATACTCTGAAACGTTCATTTTAACATTTAAAAATATATACAAAAACACGAATACTAATGTTATCATGGTGTAAATTATTAACATTAGGTTAGGTCCTGCCCTTAATTAATTCATATTATAATTACTTTTACATAGTATAGTTACTGGACTGACATGACCAAAACTAGCTATTTGATTTAGCCTTTCTAAAATTCAACCCACATATAATTTGTAATCAGAAAACATAAAACATATGATCTGTTCAATAGCCCATCTGTTTTAATTTAGTTTGTATTTTTTATTATTCATAAGACAACCTTTCAGTTTTGTAAATATTTTAGTTATAGTGTGTTAAGTCTTACTTTAGGTTAAACGTTTTTGAGAATTTGACCATCCAGCTTAGATAAATGTTATGTCATTGATTGATAAAATCTGGACTAAGGATATTATATAATTATATATATATTTATTTTTTAATTTCCCCCTGAGGGATTGCCACCTTATTGTGGTCAGGGGGTTTGCGTGCCTCAAAACAATTCAGCAAATACAATACTGTTACTATACAGTAAGGCCAGGTAAAAACAGTGCTCGAACATGATGCGCCCCTCCCCCCACCCCGTGTTGTCTGGTCTAGAACGGCGCTGCCTCTGACCGTCTTTTGTCTTGTAAATGAGTATTCTCACTCACCTTCCAATCCCCCCAGCGCACACACTCTGTTTGTACTGTAAACTGTACTGTAACTGTGTTTGCTAGGGCACTTGGTTATACACAGTACTTTAATGTATGGAACACTTACTTAACTTACTGGGTTGGTTTAAACATCGCTTATTACCTTATTCAGCAAAATAAATTAATTATTAACGTATTGAAGTATTTTAGTTAAGGACAAAAACTGTGCTTGTGTTTAGAACTGCTGAACAGCCGAAAACACACACACACCCATCCCCCCCCCCCCCCCCGCCAAAAACACACACACACACAGAGCAATTAACACCATGTCCTACTCCATCTCTCAATGGAGAATACCAAGTTTGTCGTTGCTCTTTTGGAGTTCTTAAAACCCAAAACATTTATTTATACTGAGAAAAAATTATTATGGGTCAGATAATCACAAACACAAATACATATAATCAAGTGTTTAACTGGTTTCATTTGTTTCTATGATCAATTATTATTATTATTATTTTCAGCCCAACTCTTTGACTATTTAAAACAAAGTTGTGTCACATTTTTTGCCCATTGAAGTTGTTGGTTCAACTAAACAATTTTTAAATACCCAAACAATTCCCCAAAATTAAAACACGCAAACATGACTTTAACAATTCAATTTATTCTTCCAAAACTAGTCAAAGTTAAAACAATAATTTATATAAAACAGATGAATACATGTTGTCTTTTTGCTTAAAGTTCATTAAACTACCCGGATACACCAGCTGCTTATAAGTCTCTATCTATAGTCCTTGTACATTAAAATATAAATTTTTCAAATATCAAAACTATTAAACATGGAACAGTTGAAGTCTTTGTTTCCCCCAAAGTACTGTATCAGACATTTTGCAGTTCTATGTTCAGAATATACAGTAGACCAGATCAAACATCATTCTAAAGCTGTCGGACTGTGACGTCATCCCTCCTACAGCTCCCTCAACAGCTTGCTCAGGCTCCTCCAGTCCTGTAGCTCCAAAAGTCCAGCCGTCAGCCGTCTGACCCCCCAATCCTCCACAGCGGAGCTCTGCTTAAAGACAACAGGAGAATTTAGTCAAGACAAAGATAAATAAACTTCACAGAACATATAGTTCTAATAAAAATATAATATATTAATAAACCTATTTACCACAGAGTGTGTAAAATACTGTTTTGGGGATTCTGTAATGTAAATAAACTGCCTGTGCTAATGTTAACCAGTGAACAGTGTTAGTGTTAACCAGTGAATAGTGTTAGTGTTAACCAGTGAACAGTGTTAACCAGTGAACAGTGTTAACCAGTGAACAGTGTTAGTGTTAACCAGTGAACAGTGTTAGTGTTAACCAGTGACTGACTGTATTATCGTCTGCATTAAATTAACCGAGAATTTACTTAATGCGCTTCTCATACAAATAAGTTAAGCGATATAACACTCGTATATGAGCATTAGTTCATCCCTGAAGCCAAACTATAACTTACTGAAGCCCCTCACACACACACACACACCTCCCCCCCCACACACACACCCCTCCCCTCTCCTCCTCCTCCTTAACTGATAAACACTTCTGTGTTGTTATTCAGCTCTTTAACTAAGCGCTCGCGCTACTGCGGAAAGTCCCGGACAAAGTGTGTAAAATATAAACCGGGTTATGAGCGTTACTAGCTCCTGTACAGCTCCCCTCAGTCTGTGTCCCTCATCAACTGCATCACATTATATTACAGTCACAGAAATAACCTGCAGATTAACTCTTAACCAGAGAATAAATAAGCGCTGAATTTATCCAGACAACACGCGGTGAGATTCTCTCAGTATTTACAGAGAACACAAACACTCTTCATCGGGTAGTGCAGCTCTTGTAATAGGGACATTAATAGTATTGTCGAAGCTTGAGCATGTTTTTGAGTTAAAGTGGAGTGACATTGTGAGTGTGTGACACTGACAGTAAGCTGTAATATTAACTCCAGACTTGGTAAACAGATCATTAAGTTCTCTAAAGTCACATCTGACCGCTGCTGGTGCTGCCAGTGATATTTAAAACGGCCAATATAAAACTAAACTGGGAAATAAACTGTAAACTACCCCAAACACATTTTATAAAATAAAATATCACTTACCACGAATAGTCCGTTAAGCCGCCATCTTCATCTCTGTAGTTTGGCAGCGTCAGTTCGGCGGGGGTGGAGGCGGGTTGTTAAAATCACGTGATTGCAACTCAGCGCAGCTGGCTTGTTTTAACGTGTTATTGAGAACGAAGCGCCATCTAGTGGTGGCACCAGGTAAATGAATAAATAGGGCTTGAATGGGCGTGTTTACTGTGAAATCTTGACACGCCTTTCGACCAGAAAAGGGAGGGGGGATTACGGCGTGCAAAGGCCATTCACACGCCATTCACACTTCAGTCACACTGTCGCGGCTATTTGGCGTGGCTCCCACTGTAGATCTACAAAATGGTAGCGATCAGACAGGTAAGATCTAAACCATTTTAATGCCTGTCCCTGAATACCTATATAATTTTGTAAGCGATCTATGAGAATATTATGATCTACAGTGTCGAATGCAGCACTAAGATCGAGCAGGACTAGCAATGAGATGCAGCCTTGGTCTGAAGCTAAAAACAAGTCGTTTGTAATCTTAACTAGTGCAGTTTCTGTGCTATGATAGGGCCTGAAACCTGACTGAAATTCTTCAAGGATGTTGTTATCCTGCATGAATGTGCAAATTTGAGCTGATACTACTACTTCTAGTATTTTTGATATGAACGGAAGGTTTGAAATCGGTCTGTAATTTGTTATTTCATTTGCGTCCAAATTAGATTTTTTAAGAAGCGGCTTAATAACTGCTAACTTGAAAGGTTTAGGGACGTGACCTAGATGTAATGAAGAATTAATAATGTTTAGAAGTGGTTCTCCAACCGTAAGCATCACTTCTTTTAAAAATCTGGTTGGGATTGGGTCTAACAGGCACGTTGTTGATTTAGCCGAGGTGATGAGTTTATACAGCTCTTCCTGTCCTATACCTGTAAAGCCTTGAAAATCTAAATGAGAAGCTATAGGCTGAACTGGATCGTGAGATACTATTAAAGGCTGAACCTCCATTATTTTCTTCCTGGTATTATTGATTTTTTCATTAAAGAAGTCCATAAAGTCTTCTCTTCTAAAGGTTTTGTTAGGCGAGCCACTGTACTAAATAAGAACCTGGGATTGTTTTGGTTTTTTGCTATCAGTTAGCTAAGATGCTCAGTCCTAGCAGTTTTTAGAGCCTGTCTATAGTTGCACATACTGTCTTTATACACAATTCGAAAAACTTCTAATTTAGTTTTCCTCCATTTTCGCTCGAGGTTACGGGTTGCTCTCTTTAGGGCGCGAGTATGACTGTTGTACCACGGTGCAAATGTTTTGTCTCTGACTTTTTTTTAATCTGATGGGAGCAACAGTGTCTAATGTACTGGTAAGAATAGTGTCATGAACCCGCACAGCCAACCCAGCACATCCAGGTCTTAACTCCATCCAAGGTTTTCCACACTCCCTGAGCTGATTACCTGAACACACCTGCATCTAATCCGGCAATCTACTCTCGGCTTTAAAAGAACGGCAAGAGCTCCACTCATTGCCGATGTATCTCACTTGCGTGCCTATTTCTCCTGTCTCTCCTGTTACCCTAGTGTTTTTCTTCCGTGCTCGACCTTGCCTGCATTCTTTGGATTTCGTCTCTTGCCTTGCCCTTCGGATTGTCGCTATCGTTTTGGACTACTCCCCGTGTATGACCCTCGCCTGTTTATCGACTCTGCCTACGGATCTCTCCTGTGACGCACTACCCAGCCTTTCTCTCTCATCGTACTCACAAGCCCCGGTACGTGTGTGTGTTTTGGACTAACGTGTGCTTGTGTGCACTTCCGCGATCGCGGACAACAGCGCTTCACCAGCGCGCTCGCTTCCCTCTCTCACTTCCGGATTCGCGGAGATTCCGCCTCGTCATCTGACACGCCTCCACCCTCGTCATCGGGGATTACCCACACGACCTGTCACTCTCACTTCCGGATTCGCGGTGATTCCGCCTCATCATTGACACGCCTCCACCCTCGTCATCGGGGATTCCCCACACAGACTGTTTCATAAGCACAGCTTTCTCCCCTCGGCTCTGACTAAACCTTTTGACCTGTAATACTTCTTCCAAGGAGATCATCTATCTGCTATTGGGTTCTTCCCTGTTTAACCACAACCCTGACAGTATACATCGGCCATGGCTAACCCAGCAGACTTGGATCAATTAAGACAGGCGCTTTCACAACAAGGGGTGCTACTGGGCACTCACCAACAAAGTATTCAGCAGGTTACCCAGACACTTTCTACGATCACCACACAACTTCAACAGCTACAGACCCGTTCTCCTTCAGTCCCAGCACACACTCCACATCACGAACCCCGGCTCCCTAACCCACAGCCTTACAATGGTGAACCAGGGACCTGCCGCTCCTTCCTATCACAGTGTTCTCTGCTGTTGGAGCTCCAAGCCTCTTCCTTCCCCACTGAACGCTCAAGGGTGGCCTTTGTTATCACACTCCTCACCGACCGGGCCCGTGAATGGGGAACCGCAGTTTGGGATGCTAATGACCCTTGCTGCTCTTCTTTTAAATCATTCACTGACGAGATGAGGAGGGTATTCGACCGTTCCCACTCGGGTCGAGAGGCAGCCAGACATCTACTGGAGCTTCGCCAAGGCTCCCGTTCCGCCTATGATTATGCAATCGAGTTTCGGACTCTCGCGGCCTCCGCAAACTGGGACACACAAGCCCTTTATGACGCCTTCCTCCACGGTCTCTCCGAGGACGTTAAGGATCACTTAATCAGCCAAGAACTCCCCAGCGATCTTAATGGTCTCATGGATTTAGCCGGACGCATGGACGCCCGATTGACTCAGAGACGTCGTCCGCGAACTGTCTCGACACCCAGGTACCCTGCTCCGTCCGGGCAGTTCCCCAGGCCTGCCTCTCCACAAAGCCCCGGACCAGCCCCGGAACCCATGCAGGTGGGGCGTGCCCGGATCTCCCCCGAGGAGCGTCAACGTAGAGTCCAATCAGGTTCCTGCCTCTACTGTGGCCAAACGGGCCATTATCGCCTCCTATGCCCTTTAAAAGCCAATCCCCTCCGGTGAATCTAGGGTCCCTGGAGGGGCCGACCATCAACTGTTCCCCTAGCACACGCCCACTCCTCTCTGCATTTATTATAGCACACGGCAAAGCTCACGCTATCCCTGTACTGATTGACTCTGGATCAGATCAGAACCTGATCTCCACCGCAAAGGTCAAGGAACTAAACCTCTCGACGCTAGCACTGGAGAGCCCCTTGGCCGTTCGGGCCCTCGATGGAACCCCCCTGCCTGTCATCACCCGACGGACGGTCCCGATAACCCTCCAAGTGTCTGGCAATCACACAGAGGAGACGTCCTTCTTAATCATGCAGAACGCCCATTCCCCTATAGTTCTCGGACGCCCATGGCTGACCCGTCACAATCCTCACATAGACTGGTCCAAGAACACCATTCTGGAATGGAGTCCTCTGTGTTTGTCTACCTGTCTTAAGTCAGCTCACTACTCTCCGGCCATACCCTCTGACAATGAGGAATTTCCCGACCTCTCAGCTGTTCCTACGGACTATTCGGACCTCAAGCAGGTGTTCAGTAAGTCACGGGCTCTCTCTCTACCACCCCACAGGCCATATGACTGTGCTATTGACCTCTTTCCGGGCTCAACGCCTCCCAAGGGGAGACTGTATTCATTGTCGTCACTAGAAAGGGAGGCCATGGATAGATATATATCAGAATCTCTGGCTGCCGGAATCATCCGTCCTTCGTCGTCCCCTGCTGGAGCTGGGTTCTTCTTTGTGGCAAAGAGGGACAAGACCTTACGGCCGTGCATAGACTACCGAGGTTTAAACGAGATAACAGTCAAGAACCGTTACCCTCTTCCATTAATGTCGACTGCCTTCGACCTTCTCCAGGGAGCTAATGTTTTTACTAAGCTCGACCTCCGTAATGCTTATCATCTAGTCAGGATCAAGGAAGGGGATGAGTGGAAGACGGCCTTTAACACCCCATCGGGACATTATGAGTACCTGGTGGTGCCGTTCGGCCTCGCCAACGCTCCGGCAGTCTTTCAGTCTTTGGTCAATGACGTTCTCAGGGACTTCTTGAACACGTTTGTATTCGTTTATCTGGATGACATCCTGATTTTCTCCCGCTCCTTGGAGGAACACAGAGTGCACGTTCGTCAAGTCCTTCAAAGACTTCTGGAGAACCAGCTATTCGTGAAAGCAGAGAAATGCGAGTTCCATTGTCGGACGACCTCCTTTCTTGGCTTCATCATCGCCCCGTCTAAGGTCCAGATGGACCCAGCTAAGGTGAAAGCAGTGGCCGACTGGCCTAGACCAGCCACTCGAAAGGATCTCCAGCGCTTTCTTGGGTTCGCGAATTTTTATCGTCGGTTTATCCGAAACTACAGTTCAGTGGCTGCCCCGCTCATCGCCCTCACGTCCATCAAAAACCCTTTTCTGTGGTCTGATCAAGCGGCGGAAGCATTCACCAAACTCAAGGGTCGCTTCACCTCAGCACCCATCCTCACCCAGCCGGATCCCACTCTTCAATTCGTGGTGGAGGTAGACGCGTCAGACTCCGGAGTCGGGGCAATTCTTTCCCAGAGATCCCCAACCGACGACAAACTACACCCCTGCTGCTATTTTTCTCGCCGTCTTTCCACCGCAGAGAGAAACTATGGGATCGGCGACCGGGAGCTACTCGCAATAAAACTGGCACTAGAGGAATGGAGACACTGGCTCGAGGGGACTGAGGTCCCATTTCTCATATGGACGGACCACAAGAACCTGGAGTATCTCAGATCGGCCAAACGTCTGAATGCCCGCCAAGCGAGATGGTCATTATTCTTTTCCCGCTTCAACTTCTCGCTATCCTTCCGACCAGGGAGCAAGAACACCAAGCCTGATTCCCTCTCTCGTCAGTTCACCTCAGTCACAGATGAGGCTCCAGTTTCCACCATCCTGCCTTCACTAAGCCTCATTGGGGCCACCTCCCTTGACATAGAGTCCCTGGTTAAGCGGAGCCTCGAACAAGAGCCTGACACCCCAGAAGTACCGCCAGGCAAACTCTTTGTACCACTGATGGCTCGCCCCCAAGTTCTCCAATGGAGCCATAATTCTCAATTAGCCTGTCACCCTGGCGGAGCCCGCACCCTCGCTCTGTTACAGCAGCGCTTTTGGTGGCCTTCAATCAGAGAAGACACCCGCCGATTTGTCGCCGCCTGCGACATCTGCACTCGCAACAAGACAGGTAATAAGCCACCAGCAGGTCTCCTCAGACCACTTCCTGTGCCCCACAGACCCTGGTCCCACATTGCCCTGGACTTCGTCACGGGGCTCCCAGACTCTGAGGGCAACACCTGCATTCTAACCGTTGTCGACCGCTTTTCCAAAGCCGCCCACTTTGTTCCCCTCGTCAAACTTCCCTCTGCCAAAGAGACGGCCGAATTGCTCATTCTGCACGTCTTTCGCCTTCATGGCATCCCAGTGGACATCGTCTCCGATCGCGGACCCCAGTTTTCTGCCCAGTTCTGGACTGCATTCTGCAAACTGGTGGGAGCTACTCCCAGCCTTTCCTCCGGTTATCACCCCCAGACCAATGGGCAGACCGAAAGAGCCAATCAGGACCTGGAGACAGCGCTTCGTTGCATGACCTCCAAGGATCCCCGCTCCTGGAGCCGAATGCTTCCTTGGGTAGAATATGCACACAACTCCCTACCCACGGCATCTACAGGCCTCTCCCCATTCCACTGCTGTCTGGGATACCAACCTCCCTTATTTCCATCCCAAGAAGAGGAGGTGGCAGTTCCCTCTGCCCAAGCGTTTGTACGACGTTGCAAGAGGACCTGGCTGCGGGCGAGAGCTAGACTTCGCCAGTCAATTACACTTTTCAAACGTCAGGCCGATCGTCACCGTTCTACCGCCCCTGCCTATCGTGTTGGACAGAGGGTCATGCTCTCCACCCGCAACATCCCTATAAAGACACTCTCCCGCAAGATCTCTCCTAGATTCATTGGTCCATTTACCATAGTCAGGATCATTAACCCTTGCACAGTCAGACTGCTCTTACCATCCACGATGCGACGCATTCACCCCTCATTCCATGTTTCCCAGATAAGACCCATTGTATCCAGTCCACTGAGTCCACCCACCCACCCTCCTCCTCCCCCACGGCTCATTGATGGTGGTGAAGCTTTCACGATTCGCAGGCTCTTGAGGTCACGGCGCCGTGGTAGGGGGCTCCAGTATCTCGTGGATTGGGAGGGTTATGGCCCTGAGGAGAGGAGCTGGATACCATCTAGGTTCATCTTAGATCCCTCACTCATCGCTGACTTCCACCGTCAACATCCGGAGGAGCCATCTCTGACGCCAGGTGGCGTCCGTAGGAGGGGGAGTACTGTCATGAACCCGCACAGCCAACCCAGCACATCCAGGTCTTAACTCCATCCAAGGTTTTCCACACTCCCTGAGCTGATTACCTGAACACACCTGCATCTAATCCGGCAATCTACTCTCGGCTTTAAAAGAACGGCAAGAGCTCCACTCATTGCCGATGTATCTCACTTGCGTGCCTATTTCTCCTGTCTCTCCTGTTACCCTAGTGTTTTTCTTCCGTGCTCGACCTTGCCTGCATTCTTTGGATTTCGTCTCTTGCCTTGCCCTTCGGATTGTCGCTATCGTTTTGGACTACTCCCCGTGTATGACCCTCGCCTGTTTATCGACTCTGCCTACGGATCTCTCCTGTGACGCACTACCCAGCCTTTCTCTCTCATCGTACTCACAAGCCCCGGTACGTGTGTGTGTTTTGGACTAACGTGTGCTTGTGTGCACTTCCGCGATCGCGGACAACAGCGCCTCACCAGCGCGCTCGCTTCCCTCTCTCACTTCCGGATTCGCGGAGATTCCGCCTCGTCATCTGACACGCCTCCACCCTCATCATCGGGGATTACCCACACGACCTGTCACTCTCACTTCCGGATTCGCGGTGATTCCGCCTCGTCATTGACACGCCTCCACCCTCGTCATCGGGGATTCCCCACACAGACTGTTTCATAAGCACAGCTTTCTCCCCTCGGCTCTGACTAAACCTTTTGACCTGTAATACTTCTTCCAAGGAGATCATCTATCTGCTATTGGGTTCTTCCCTGTTTAACCACAACCCTGACAAATAGTGCCCATGCTGCTAGTCACTTCATCTAGATCATCTGCATTTAGGGGTCTAATAAGAAATTGGGACAGATCCGGAAGATTACTAGTGAATCTGTCTTTAGTAGTGGGATTCATATTTCTGACAGATTGATAACGTGGGGAGACACAGCTAATCTGTTCTACGGGTAGAGTATATGTCAGGAGGTGATGATTTGTGATATCATCACTTTGAGGTATGATATCTATATTAGACATCTATACCATGGGATATAATTAAATCTAGCGTATGATTAAAGCGGAGAGTTGCTCCAATTACTGTATATATTGCTTAACCCCAAAGGAATTTAGTAAATCCATATATGGATAAAGCTAATGAGCCATACAATGAAGCTGTGGGAAAGAGTAGTGGAAGCTAGGTTAAGGGCAGAGGTGAGAATTTGTGAGCAGCAATATGGTTTTATGCCTAGAAAGAGTACATCAGATGTAGTATTTGCTTTGAGGATGCTGATGGAGAAGTACAGAGAAGGTAATAAAGAGTTGCATTGTGTCTTTGTAGATTTAGAGAAAGCGTACGATAGGGTGCCGAGAGAGGATCTGTGGTGTTGTATGAGGAATTCTGGAGTGGCAGAGAAGTATGTTAGAGTGGTGCAGGACATGTATGAGAGTTGTAAGACAGGGGTGAGATGTGCTGTAGGTGTGACAGAAGAGTTCAAGGTGGAGGCGGGTCTGCATCAAGGATCGGCTCTAAGCCCCTTTTTGTTTGCTCTAGTGATGGACAGGATGACAGATGAAGTTAGACAGGAGTCTCCATGGTCTATGATGTTTGCAGATGACATTGTACTTTGTAGCGAGAGCAGGGAACAGGTGGAAGAAAATTTGGAGAGTTGGAGGTACGCTCTGGAAAGCAGAGGAATGAAGGTTAGCCGCAGCAAGATGGAATACATGTGTGTGTGAATGAGAGGGACCCAAGAGGAACAGTGAGGCTACAGGGAGCAGAGGTAAAGAAGGTGCAGGATTTTAAGTACTTAGGGTCAACGGTCGAGAGCAACGGAGAGTGTTCAAAGGAGGTGAAGAGACGAGTACAGGCAGGTTGGAATGGGTGGAGAAAAGTGTCAGGTGTGTTTTGCGATAAAAGAGTATGAGCGAGAATGAAAGGAAAGGTGTACAGGACAGTGGTGAGACCAGCAATGCTCTACGGCTTAGAGACAGTGGCACTGAAGAAAAGACAGGAGGCAGAGCTACAGGTAGCAGAGCTGAAGATGTTGAGGTTCTCTTTGGGAGTGACAAGGATGGATAGGATCAAGAATCAGTTCATCAGAGGGACAACCCATGTTAGATGTTTTGGAGATAAAGTCAGAGAGGCCAGATTGAAGTGGTTTGGACATGTTCAGAGGAGAGATTGTGAATATATTGGTAGAAGGATGCTGAGGTTGGAACTACCAGGCAGGAGGTCTAGAGGAAGACCAAAGAGGAGATTTATGGATGCAGTGAGAGAGGACATGAAGTTAGTTGGTGTGAGAGAAGAGGATGCAGAGGATAGGGTTAGATGGAGGCAGATGATTCGCTGTGGCGACCCCTGAAAGGGAACAGCCGAAAGACAAAGAAGAAGACAATTAACCTCTTAAACATATTACACACAGTGAAGACTGGTAGATAACCATGACTCACCCTCTCTGCCAGTGGCCCTTTTGTTAACACCGCTAGGTTTCCGGAACCACTTGGGCAGAGTGTTGCACCAGGAAGTGTGTGGAGAGACCGTCTTATCTCAGTGGATGACCCCGAAATCAGATCAACAACCTTCTGCTGGAATAGCCTCCTGAGGAAAATTCTGTCAGAATGACAGTAAAAATCCCCAGCCATGTTAAACCTTAATGGAAGGCCAATCCAGGTCCTTGATCTGTATATTTTTCACACTGATGGTAGATTTAAAATTTTTATTGTGTTATTCAGTTATTTGTTATTTCCATTCAGTGTGTCACAAACATCATGTTGCAAAAAACGGCACGACTCTTTCTTTTTCCGTTTAGGAGTTATTTATTAAAATATACTCCAGATTTAAGTTACCCATGAGGCTCTGGGGCACAGACAATTGTGCAACGCCAATAGGGTAAAAAATTCAAATTAATGGCATGCCCCTAAGGTGAAAATTGGAGATTTTATAGTTTAGAATATCTAATAAACATCTCTAATTAAATGTTTAGGCCACAGTTGCAGCACAAATATTTTATATCAAGGAAGATCAAAGTTGCAGCTTCCTGTTTTCCTGTATCGTTGCCGCGAAAGTTTCGTGTTTGTATCAGCGTTTAAATTACATCGCTTTATATAATAACAATATTAATAGCAACTACCTTTTATCTCCATACTATTCGGCTTCGCCTTTTTCTGCAATTTTCGGAGAACGCGCGAGTTTCCTCGTCTAACAACAACAAACGGAATTCATCTCCATACAACTAAAACTCCGACACAGAGGTACGTTATAATGTCTACCGTTCAGCTTGTTCAGTGTGTAGAGTGCAGGATGTTTAGACATTCTTCCTCCGTCATTAGCGATAATTTTATTTGTGATAGGTGTGTGTTAGTGAGCACTCTGACGGAGAAGATATCAGCATTAGAGGAGCGCATCCAGACTTTAGAGAGGGTTAGAGAATGTGAGAGCAGCGTTATTCCTGTAGCGGACAGTCTGGGTGCCACAGGCGGAGATAAACAGCCCCCGACTCCGGCATTAGAGCCCTCACAGCGGGGCGAGTGGGTGACGACTCGGCGGCATACTCGTTCAGCCAAAGCTAACGCTAAGGCTAGCCCACCGGAGCACACCTCCTCTGCGCTTCACGTGTCCAACAGGTTTGCTCTCCTCAGTGCTGCACCCGCTGAGAAACCTGAAAGAGCTCTGGTTATAGGAGACTCTATACTGAGGCACGTGACATTAGCTAGACCTTTAGGGGCGCCAGCGGCAGTGGTTAGGTGTATCCTGGGAGCCAGAGCACCGGACATAGCAGGTAATCTTAGGGCTCTAGGACAGCACAGGTTCTCTAAGATAGTGGTACATGCTGGAGCTAATGATATACGCCTTCGTCAGTCAGAGGTTAGTAAGAGTAACTTTACAGAGGTGTTTAAATTAGCGAAGGCGATGTCCGATGAAGTAGTATGCTCTGGTCCCATCCCAATGAGACGTGGTGACATAGCTTACAGCAGGTTATGGTTGCTGAACCGCTGGATGTCCAGGTGGTGCTCCAAAAATAATGTGGGCTTAATAGATAATTGGAAGACCTTTGAGGGCAAAGCTGGCCTGTTAGGGCGGGACGGTGTCCATCCCACTCGGGAAGGTGCTGCTCTCATTTCCTGGAGTATAGCTCATAGTCTCAGTAGAGGTCTAGTTAATCGGTGACAATCCAGAGCCCAGGCCAGGGAGCAGACAGACAGGCTAAACCAACCGTCTGCTAGCTGCATAGAGTCGTCACTCAGGGTTCACCATATTGAGACTGTGTCTGTTCCCCGATCTAAGCAAAAATGTAGAAAGACTCAGAAAGTCTGTTTCAATAATTTAATTAACATAAAGACCACAAACTCCGATCATACTGAATGCGCAGCCGGCACCTCTGATCTGAAGCTAGGATTATTAAATATTAGATCTCTCGCATCAAAAGCAGTTATTGTTAATGAAATTATCACAGATCAGGGGTTTGATATACTCTGTTTAACTGAAACATGGGTTAAACAGGATGAGTATGTAGCTCTAAATGAAGCTAGTCCTCCTGGATACAGCTACATACACCAGCCTCGGTTAACTGGTAGAGGAGGAGGCGTCGCAGTTATTCATAATGATAATCTGTCTATCGTACAAAAACACGGACACAAATTTAACTCATTTGAAATTCTCTATAGTAACATAAGTCTATTTAAGTATATTAAATCAGCTCAGTCGATTCCAATAATTATAATTTACAGACCTCCAGGGCCGTGTTCTGAATTTCTTAGTGAATTTGCAGATTTCATCTCAGACCTGGTCGTTTCTGTAGACAAAGTGTTAATTGCTGGAGATTTTAACATTCATTTTGAGAATCCAGAAGACCCTCTGAGAACAGCATTTATGTCCATACTGGACTCCGTAAGCGTAAATCAGTGTGCAGTAGCATAAAGCAGGTCACACTTTAGATTTAGTAATATTCTTCGGATTAATTATAAGAAATGTATTCACAATTCCACTGTCTGAAATTATCTCAGATCACTATCTTGTCTCCATTCAAGTGTGTCACAGTGATAATGTACGCACAGCACCGCGCTACCGTATTAAACGTACATTCACATCAACTACCACACAGAGTTTTATCAGTAATCTCTCAGAGTTACCAACTTCGATTAGGCCACCGTCTGACCCAACAGAACTCGATCAGGCGACTGAATATTTAGAGTTGACACTTCGTTGTACCTTAGATAATGTAGCTCCAGCTAAAAGAAAAATTATTAGAGATAAGAAACTCGCTCCCTGGTATAACGATCACACGCGCACTTTAAAACAGACTGCTCGGAAATTAGAGCGTAAATGGCGTCAAACTAAATTGTTGGTATTTCAAATAGCATGGAAAGAGAGCATCCTGAACTATAGGAAAGCTCTTAGTGTAGCTAGATCAACGTATCTCTCCACTCTTATAGAAGAAAATAAAAATAATCCTAGATTTTTATTTAATACCGTAGCCAAATTAACCAGAAATAAGACCACTACAGAAATCTCCACAACAACATCATGCAATAGTGAGGAATTCATGAACTTTTTTAATAATAAAATTGTAAATATCAGGCATAAAATTGAGGCTTTGAAACCGAACAATGTAATTGATACAGATGTTAACCTAGCCATGTCAGATTCAAACCTAGAATACTTCACTCCTCTTGAAGAGAATGAACTAATTTCTCTCATCTCTTCTGCAAATTCATCAACCTGTATATTAGATCCTATACCGACACATTTTCTTAAACAGATAGTACCAGTAATAACAGAACCGCTGTTGAGAATAATTAATTCCTCACTCAGCATTGGTTATGTTCCAAAATCTTTTAAAGTAGCAGTTATCATACCAATAATTAAGAAACCTGACCTCGACCCCTGTCAGCTGTCCAATTACAGGCCAATATCAAACCTCCCCTTCATCTCTAAGATTCTGGAAAAGATAGTAGCGGAGCAGCTATGCTCATATCTACATAGAAATGGCATACATGAACTGTATCAGTCAGGATTTAGGCCTCATCACAGCATAGAAACAGCACTCATTAAAGTAGTAAATGACCTCCTATTGGCCTCTGATCAGGGTTGTGTAACTATGCTTGTATTACTCGACCTCAGTGCAGCTTTTGACACTATTGATCATGCTATTCTTCTTCACAGATTAGAAAATGTAGTAGGAATTAAGGGTACAGCCCTCTCCTGGCTCAGATCCTATTTGACCGATCGTTATCAGTATGTAGAATTAAATGGTGATTATTCTGCATGTTCTCTAGTGGAGTTTGGTGTTCCGCAGGGTTCAGTTTTAGGCCCACTGCTTTTTTCCCTTTACATGCTTCCTCTGGGCAACATAATCCATAAGCATGGTATTAGTTTTCATTGTTATGCTGACGACACACAGCTATATGTCTCAACAAAACCTGATGAGAAAAACCATCTTACTAAAGTTGAGCAATGTGTGCAGGACATAAGAAATTGGATGCTAATTAACTCCCTTCTGCTTAATCCGGATAAGGCAGAAGTTCTAGTCATAGGACCGCATACAGCTAGAAGTAAAATCTTAGATCACACCGTAACTTTAGATGGCCTTTCTGTTCCGTCAAGTACAACAGTAAAAGACCTCGGCGTGATTATAGATTCCAGCCTTACATTTGAAGCTCATGTAGATAATATCACCAGGATAGCATTCTTTCACCTCAGAAATATTGCCAAAATAAGAAATATATTGTCGCTAAACGATGCAGAAAAACTAGTTCATGCTTTTATCACTTCTAGGTTGGACTATTGTAATGCCTTACTGTCTGGTTGTTCAGTTAGGTGCATAAACAAGCTTCAGCTAGTCCAGAATGCAGCAGCGAGAGTCCTCACTAGAACCAGAAGATATGAGCACATCACCCCTATCCTATCTTCACTGCATTGGCTCCCTGTGAAATTTCGCATTGATTTTAAAATACTACTCTTGATATATAAGGCATTAAATGGTCTCGCCCCGCAGTATCTGAGCGAACTGCTAGTGTCTTACGATCCGCCACGCCTACTTCGGTCAAAGGATGCAGGCTGCTTATCAGTACCACTGTCATGCACACACAATCTGCGGCCGGCACTAGGACCCGGAAGTAAGTTGGCCGCCTACCAGGAAGTATAAGAGGAGTAATCAAACGATGGCTTACCGCTCAGTCATTGAGTTCGGCCCATGTCGGTTAACGTTGTCTTTCTTCAAACCGTGAGTACTCACTGTGTTTTGGTTATCGCTTCTTACCGTTGTGTGTGTATTTATAGGACGCGGGTTAAATTTGTGTTTTTCCCTTGCTCCCCTTTCGTGCGAGTCCTTAAACTAAATCGCGTGGTTATCCTGCCTACTCGCCGTTACTCCGTGTTTGGGTTTACCATCCACGCTACATTGGGCTAACCGCTAAAGCTACGTCTTCTGGTCACCTCAGGTTAGTTCATCTTTGACAGAATGACTGAGCCTCAAGCGGTAAACCCAGCGGAGCATGCGCGCCTATGCGGCGTGGTAGATCGGCATGCCGTGCTCATTAACCAGCTAACCCCGGAGCTCGCTACTCTGCGCCAGGGTGTCCAAGACGTCGCGGCCTTGCGCCGCGAGGTTGCGGAGCTCAGGCGGGAGAACGCGGATCTGCGGGCGGCTGTTGAGGGCGCGGCTAGCCGGCCTCCCGTCGCAGCGGCCGCGGCGCCGCACCAACCCCCCCCTACTGTTTTTCTTGCACTTCCAGAAAAATGGAATGGCACGGACGGGAGATGTGATGTGTTTTTGACAGCGCTTGATCTGGTGTTCGAGTTCAATGCCACCAAGTACTCCACCGATCGGCTACGCATCGGTCTCCTGGTCTCGTTGCTAACAGGGCAGGCAGCTGAGTGGGCCACGGCAGTTCTTAAATCAGATTCTGATACCGCCCATTCTTACAATGAATTCACCCGCCAGCTCAGATTGACTTTCGAACATCCAAGGGCGAGGTGGAGACCGGCACTAAACTCTACCACCTGCGGCAGGGAGGATCGTCCGTGAGCCGGTATACAGCGGAATTCTGGACCCTCGCCGTGCAGACAAACTGGGGAGACGCGCTCCGGACGTCCTTCTACGAGGGACTGGCTTCCCGCATTAAGGACGAGCTCGCCGGGCGAGAACTTCCCGCCACACTTGAGGGACTGATCCAACTGGCCCTGCGGATCAATCAGCGCCTTCTGTCTCGCCCGAAGCCAGCCCCGAGAACCCTGCCGCCTGCACCCGTCTTCTCCTACACCACCCCACGACCATCAGCAACCTTCACCAACCCCAATACCGGAACTGTCGGATCTCCACCTCCTGCCGTGGTTGACACCGGAGCCGAGGAACCCATGCAATTAGGGCGTGCCTCCCTGACCGTAGCCGAACGTACACGCCGGTTTAGAGAGGGCCTGTGCGCGTATTGTGGGTCTGCAGAACATCACCGGGCAACCTGTCCACTGCGCCCGGGAAACGCCCATCCTCGGTGAGCAGAGGGAGAGACTCACCGGGCCCACTCCTGATCTCCACCACTACCGACGCCACCATCTCTCGCCTTACGGTTCAGGTATCCCTCCAGATTGGCCACAAACGAGTCCGAAGTACTGCATTCATCGACTCCGGGGCAGCAGGTAACTTCATTGACTCTTCTTATGCCAAAAATTTGGGGGTAAAATTTGAGGCATTATCCCAGCCCGTTCGGATCACCTCCGTCGACGGTCGGCCCCTATCTACCAGCCCAATCACCACCCTACTCCTTAACATCAACAGAGACGCAGGCGATGGAGGAATATATAACCAACGCCCTCCGCCAGGGGACCATCAGTCCCTCCTCCTCACCTGCTGCTGCGGGGTTCTTCTTCGTAAAGAAGAGGGGGGGTGAACTTCGCCCATGTGTCGACTATTGGGGGCTCAACAACATCACAATAAAAAACCGACACCCTCTGCCTCTTACCAACTCTGCCCTGGATGCCACCATCTTTACTAAGTCGGACCTCCGGAGCGCCTACAACTTGGTGCGCATTAGAGAGGGCGATGAATGGAAGATGGCCTTCATCACCCCGACTGGACACTACGAAAGTCTCGTAATCTCATTTGGACTGTGCAACGCCCCCGCCGACTTTCAACACCTGATCAACGATGTACTTCGAGACATGTTAGGGTAGTGGGCGTTTGCGTATCTGGATGACATCCTCATTTACTCCCGTACCGCTGAGGAACATACCCAGCACGTCAGAGCGGTTCTAAAGAGATTACTCGCCCATCAGCTGTACTGTAAGTTGGAAAAGTGCGCTTTTCACGAGCGCTCCACCACGTTCCTGGGCTTTGTCATCTCGCCCCAGGGTGTGGCCATGGACCCGCAGAAGCTGGAAGTTGTGCGTCATTGGCCCCTACCCAAGACCCTCAAGCAACTTCAACGGTTTCTCGGGTTTTCTACCGTCGCTTTATCCGGGACTACAGTACAGTTGCCGCCCCCCTAACCACTCTGACTCGTCCCTCCTCTCTCCCTTTCCGCCTCAACTCTACTGCCATCTCCGCCTTCAACAGACTTTGTGACCGCTTTACCACCACTCCCATCCTCCTCCATCCTGACACCAGTAAACCATTCGTTGTTGAGGTGGACGCTTCAGATGTGGGCGCTGGAGCTGTTCTCTCACAACGAGGTCCAGATCAGAAACTACACCCATGTAGTTTCTTCTCCAAAAAATTTGACACCACTCAGCAGCGATACGGGGTAGGGGACCGCGAGCTGCTGGCCATAAAGTGGGCTTTGGAGGAATGGCGTCACTGGCTCCAGGGCGCCAGGGAGCCATTCATCATCTGGACGGATCATCAAAACCTCATCACCATCAGAAGTTTGAAACAGCTCAACCCCAGACAGGCGCGATGGGCATTGTTCTTCGAACATTATAACTTCCACCTTTCATACCGCCCGGGGTCAAAAAACACCACGGCAGACGCTCTCTCGCGACAACTCGAGATGGAGCCACCCCGGGCGGACCCCGCGCCTGTCCTACCCTCCTCCAGAATCATCGAACCACTTCACCTGGATCTGGAAACAAGAGTCCGCCAGGCACAGACCTTAGAGACCGAGCCGGCAGGTGTGCCGCCTGGACGACTCTACGTGCCCAACGCCATGAAGTCCGAGGTTCTTCAGTGGGGTTATTCGTCCACCATCGCAGGACATCAAGGCACGCAACGCACCCTACGGTTCCTCCAACGGGACTTCTGGTGGCCATCAATGGCGAAGAACGTCAAAAAGTTCGTTCAGGCGTGCCCAGTGTGCGCCCGGGCCAAGAACCTCAATCAACCCCGCTCCGGAGATCTTCAACCTCTCCCGGTTCCTCGTCGGCCCTGGACGCACATTGCCGTCGACTTTGTCATGGGCCTGCCGGCCTCGGACGGAAAGAACACCATCATGACCATTGTAGATCGGTTCTTCAATTCAATTCAATTCAATTTTATTTATATAGCGCTTTTAACAATGGTCATTGTCTCAAAGCAGCTTCGCAAAAGTTAAAGAAATTTAACAAAAAAAAAAAAAAATTATATATATAGAATAATTATATATAAAATAATGAATAAATAAATAAAATTATAATAGAAAATAAATAAATAAAAACAAATAATAATAATAATTATAGAAAAGAAAATCATTGGAAGTGTGGATGTGTGAGAAAAATGTGCAGATAATAATGAGACGAATGAATGAAATTTCTCTGATGAGCAAGCCAAGGGTGACGGCGACGGTGGCAAGGAAAAACTCCCTGAGATGGCATTAGGAAGAAACCTTGAGAGGAACCAGACTCAACAGGGAACCCATCCTCATTTGGGCGATAACAGATAGAAATGATATAACATCTTGTGTGTTGTGCAGGTGAAAATTCAATATGACAGAAATTATTTAAATTGACATGAAGACCAGTTCAGCATAGGGACGAGTCAGTAGGTGCAGAGGGCAGATGAGGTCTGGATCACTGGAAGCACAGGAGCAGCATGTGTAGCTCCAACCATCATAAAGCTGAATCCAGCTGGAGCTGGTCCTTCTCTGGATGCCTCAGGAACCTCGCAGGGTCGGCCTTTGTCTACTGAAGCTGGCAAAATCTCCCGATGCCTCGGGATGGGTAGAGAAATACAGAACAGATGGGGAGAATTAGCGTAGTTGCCATTCGGTATAGGTGTACTGGAGTATGAGTACTGGGATGAGTTATGTGTATGCCAGATTAAAAAGATGCGTCTTGAGTCTACTTTTGAACTGAGAAACCGTGTCTGCTCCCCGAACACTGTCTGGAAGGCTATTCCAAAGCTTTGGAGCTAAATATGAAAAAGCCCTACCCCCCTTTGTAGATTTTGAAATTCTGGGAACTACCAGAAGTCCGGAGTTTTGTGATCTTAAGGCGCGTGGTGGATTGTAGCGTATCAGAAGACTGGTTAGGTATGTGGGAGCTAAACCATTTAAGGCCTTGTATGTAAGTAATACTATTTTGTAATTTATTCTAAACTGAACAGGTAGCCAGTGCAGGGATGATAATATTCCTCCTGACATATACTCTACCCGTAGAACAGATTAGCTGTGTCTCCCCACGCTATCAATCTGTTAGAAATATGAATCCCACCACTAAAGACAGATTCACAAGTAATCTGCCGGATCTGTCCCAATTTCTTATTAGACCCCTAAATGCAGATGATCTAGATGAAGTGACTAGCAGCATGGGCACTATTTTTACCAGTACATTAGACACTGTTGCTCCCATCAGATTAAAAAAAGTCAGAGATAAAACATTGGCACCGTGGTACAACAGTCATACTCGCGCCCTAAAGAGAGCAACCCGTAACCTCGAGCGAAAATGGAGGAAAACTAAATTAGAAGTTTTTCGAATTGCGTATAAAGACAGTATGTGCAGCTATAGACAGGCTCTAAAAACTGCTAGGACCGAGCATCTTAGCCAACTGATAGCAAGAAACCAAAACAATCCCAGGTTCTTATTTAGTACAGTGGCTCGCCTAACAAAACCTAAGATGCCCGCAGAGAGTATCCCATCACAGTTTAGAAGTGAAGACTTTATGGACTTCTTTAATGAAAAAATCAATAATATCAGGAAGAAAATAATGGAGGTTCAACCTCTAATAGTATCTCACGATCCAGTTCAGCCTATAGCTTCACATTTAGATTTTCACTGCTTTACAGGTATAGAACAGGAAGAGCTGTATAAACTCATCACCTCGGCTAAATCAACAACGTGCCTGTTAGACCCAATCCCAACCAGATTTTTAAAAGAAGTGATGCTTACGGTTGGAGAGCCACTCCTAAACATTATTAATTCTTCATTACATCTAGGTCACGTCCCTAAACCTTTCAAGTTAGCAGTTATTAAGCCGCTTCTTAAAAAATCTAATTTGGACGCGAATGAAATAAAAAATTACAGACCGATCTCAAACCTCCCGTTCATATCAAAAATACTAGAAAAAGTAGTATCAGCTCAAATTTGCACATTCTTGCAGGATAACAACATCCTTGAAGAATTTCAGTCAGGTTTCAGGCCCCATCATAGCACAGAAACTGCACTAGTTAAGATTACAAATGACTTGTTTTTAGCTTCAGACCAAGGCTGCATCTCATTGCTAGTCCTGCTCGATCTTAGTGCTGCATTCAACACTATAGATCATAATATTCTCATAGATCGCTTACAAAATTATATAGGCATTCAGGGACAGGCACTAAAATGGTTTAGATCTTACCTGTCTGATCGCTACCATTTTGTAGATCTAAATGGAGAACCGTCTGGTATAATGCCAGTGAAATATGGGGTCCCACAAGGGTCAGTTTTAGGACCTCTGTTGTTCTCAATATACATGCTTCCCTTGGGTAACATCATTAGAAGACATGGGATTAGTTTCCATTGTTATGCTGATGATACCCAATTATATATCTCAACTAAACCAGACGAAATACCTAAGTTGTCTAGATTAACTGAGTGTGTCCAGGACATAAAAGATTGGATGACCAATAACTTTCTTTTACTAAATTCAGATAAGACAGAGATATTACTTATTGGCCCAAAAACCAGCACACAACAGCTTTCACAATTCAGCTTGCGCTTAGAAGGATGTACTGTTATTACCAGCTCAGCAGTAAAAGATCTGGGAGTAATATTAGACAGTAACTTGTCTTTTGAAAATCACATTTCAAATATCACAAAAACAGCCTTTTTCCATCTTCGAAATATTGCTAAACTTAGGAACATCTTATCCGTATCTGATGCAGAAAAACTAGTTCATGCATTCATGACCTCCAGACTGGACTATTGTAATGCATTACTAGGTGGTTGTCCTGCATCCTCAATAAACAAGCTTCAGTTAATCCAAAATGCAGCTGCCAGGGTTCTCACTAGATCCAGAAAATATGATCATATAACCCCAATATTATCATCCCTGCACTGGCTACCTGTTCAGTTTAGAATAAATTACAAAATAGTATTACTTACATACAAGGCCTTAAATGGTTTAGCTCCCACATACCTAACCAGTCTTCTGATACGCTACAATCCACCACGCGCCTTAAGATCACAAAACTCCGGACTTCTGGTAGTTCCCAGAATTTCAAAATCTACAAAAGGGGGTAGGGCTTTTTCATATTTAGCTCCAAAGCTTTGGAATAGCCTTCCAGACAGTGTTCGGGGAGCAGACACGGTTTCTCAGTTCAAAAGTAGACTCAAGACGCATCTTTTTAATCTGGCATACACATAACTCATCCCAGTACTCATACTCCAGTACACCTATACCGAATGGCAACTACGCTAATTCTCCCCATCTGTTCTGTATTTCTCTACCCATCCCGAGGCATCGGGAGATTTTGCCAGCTTCAGTAGACAAAGGCCGACCCTGCGAGGTTCCTGAGGCATCCAGAGAAGGACCAGCTCCAACTGGATTCAGCTTTATGATGGAGCTACACATGCTGCTCCTGTGCTTCCAGTGATCCAGACCTCATCTGCCCTCTGCACCTACTGACTCGTCCCTATGCTGAACTGGTCTTCATGACAATTTAAATAATTTCTGTCATATTGAATTTTCACCTGCACAACACACAAGATGTTATATCATTTCTATCTGTTATCGCCCAAATGAGGATGGGTTCCCTGTTGAGTCTGGTTCCTCTCAAGGTTTCTTCCTAATGCCATCTCAGGGAGTTTTTCCTTGCCACCGTCGCCGTCACCCTTGGCTTGCTCATCAGAGACATTTCATTCATTCATCTCATTATTATCTGCACATTTCTCTCACACATCCACACTTCCAATTATTTTCTTTTCTATAATTATTATTATTTGTTTTTATTTATTTATTTTCTATTATAATTTTATTTATTTATTTATTACTTTATATATAATTATTCTATATATATATATAATATATAATTTTTTTTTTTTTTTTTTTTTTTTTTGTTAAATTTCTAAAATTTTTCTGAAGCTGCTTTGAGACAATGACCATTGTTAAAAGCGCTATATAAATAAATTGAATTGAATTGAATTGAATAATATTGGGGTTATATGATAATATTTTCTGGATCTAGTGAGAACCCTGGCAGCTGCATTTTGGATTAACTGAAGCTTGTTTATTGAGGATGCAGGACAACCACCTAGTAATGCATTACAATAGTCCAGTCTGGAGGTCATGAATGCATGAACTAGTTTTTCTGCATCAGATACGGATAAGATGTTCCTAAGTTTAGCAATATTTCGAAGATGGAAAAAGGCTGTTTTTGTGATATTTGAAATGTGATTTTCAAAAGACAAGTTACTGTCTAATATTACTCCCAGATCTTTTACTGCTGAGCTGGTAATAACAGTACATCCTTCTAAGCGCAAGCTGAATTGTGAAAGCTGTTGTGTGCTGGTTTTTGGGCCAATAAGTAATATCTCTGTCTTATCTGTATTTAATAAAAGAAAGTTATTGGTCATCCAATCTTTTATGTCCTGGACACACTCAGTTAATCTAGACAACTTAGGTATTTCGTCTGGTTTAGTTGAGATATATAATTGGGTATCATCAGCATAACAATGGAAACTAATCCCATGTCTTCTAATGATGTTACCCAGGGGAAGCATGTATATTGAGAACAACAGAGGTCCTAAAACTGACCCTTGTGGGACCCCATATTTCACTGGCATTATACCAGACGGTTCTCCATTTAGATCTACAAAATGGTAGCGATCAGACAGGTAAGATCTAAACCATTTTAGTGCCTGTCCCTGAATACCTATATAATTTTGTAAGCGATCTATGAGAATATTATGATCTATAGTGTCGAATGCAGCACTAAGATCGAGCAGGACTAGCAATGAGATGCAGCCTTGGTCTGAAGCTAAAAACAAGTCATTTGTAATGTTAACTAGTGCAGTTTCTGTGCTATGATGGGGCCTGAAACCTGACTGAAATTCTTCAAGGATGTTGTTATCCTGCAAGAATGTGCAAATTTGAGCTGATACTACTTTTTCTAGTATTTTTGATATGAACGGGAGGTTTGAGATCGGTCTGTAATTTTTTATTTCATTCACGTCCAAATTAGATTTTTTAAGAAGCGGCTTAATAACTGCTAACTTGAAAGGTTTAGGGACGTGACCTAGATGTAATGAAGAATTAATAATGTTTAGGAGTGGCTCTCCAACCGTAAGCATCACTTCTTTTAAAAATCTGGTTGGGATTGGGTCTAACAGGCACGTTGTTGATTTAGCCGAGGTGATAAGTTTATACAGCTCTTCCTGTCCTATACCTGTAAAGCAGTGAAAATCTAAATGTGAAGCTATCGGCTGAACTGGATCGTAAGATACTATTAGAGGTTGAACCTCCATTATTTTCTTCCTGATATTATTGATTTTTTCATTAAAGAAGTCCATAAAGTCTTCACTTCTAAACTGTGATGGGATACTCTCTGCGGGCATCTTAGGTTTTGTTAGGCGAGCCACTGTACTAAATAAGAACCTAGGATTGTTTTGGTTTCTTGCTATCAGTTGGCTAAGATGCTCGGTCCTAGCAGTTTTTAGAGCCTGTCTATAGCTGCACATACTGTCTTTATACGCAATTCGAAAAACTTCTAATTTAGTTTTCCTCCATTTTCGCTCGAGGTTACGGGTTGCTCTCTTTAGGGCGCGAGTATGACTGTTGTACCACGGTGCCAATGTTTTATCTCTGACTTTTTTTAATCTGATGGGAGCAACAGTGTCTAATGTACTGGTAAAAATAGTGCCCATGCTGCTAGTCACTTCATCTAGATCATCTGCATTTAGGGGTCTGATAAGAAATTGGGACAGATCCGGCAGATTACTTGTGAATCTGTCTTTAGTGGTGGGATTCATATTTCTAACAGATTGATAGCGTGGGGAGACACAGCTAATCTGTTCTACGGGTAGAGTATATGTCAGGAGGTGATGATCTGTGATATCATCACTTTGAGGTATGATCTCTATATTAGAGACATCTATACCATGGGATATAATTAAATCTAGCGTATGATTAAAGCGGTGAGTTGCTCCAATTATATTTTGCTTAACCCCAAAGGAATTTAGTAAATCCATAAATGTGAGTGCTAAAGCGTCGTTAGCATCATCTACATGAATGTTAAAGTCTCCTACTATCAATACTTTGTCAGAGTTAACCAATAGGTCTGATAGCAGATGTCCAAATTCTTTAAGAAAATCGCCATATGGCCCCGGGGGTCTGTACACGGTGGCCAAGGTAAAATATAGCAAGGGTTTATTACGTATTTCATTTAGTGCAACATTAATGATAAGCACTTCAAATGAATTAAACCTAGGCCTTATTTTCTGGGTAACAGTGAGTACATCATTGTAGATAGTGGCGACACCACCACCGCGACCAATTAGACGGGGCTCGTGCTTATAGAAATATCCTGACGGAGTAGACTCATTCAGACCAAAATATTCATTTGGTTTAAGCCAGGTTTCAGTGAGACAGAGTGCGTCAAGGCAATAATCTGAGATAATTTCATTAACAATAAGTGCTTTAGGCGCAAGGGATCTAATGTTGAGTAGTCCAAACTTTAGAGGTGGATTTTGACTACTTATTTTGCCTTTTTCTGGTTTTATGGTTATCAGATTGTTTCGGGCAAATTTAACAAATTTATTCTTTTTTCTCAGTATTCGGGGAACAGACACAGTTTCTATAGGACAAGCTATGTGTGTTCGTCTATCACTACGGTGAGTTGTGATGTGTCTAATATGTTTGGAATCTACAGTATGACTTACCACCAGTCAGATGGTTCGTAGTGTTCTGGAGATGTTGTCAGAGAGGACCGCTGCTCCAGCTCTGCTAGGGTGTAGGCCATCGGTGTGATAGAGCCTAGGACGCTCCCAGAAAACATTCCAGTTATCAACAAAGCGTAATTTATGTTGTTGACACCAAGATTGTAACCATTCATTAAAGGCAAATAATCTACTGAACTTCTCGATTCCTCGCTGAAATGTGGGAAGTGGTCCAGATACGATGATCCTTGTCGTGGGTGATGTGCTGCGGACCTTCTCGACCAGGCTCCTGAAGTCCTTCTTTAGGATCTCCGTCTGCCTCAGCCTGGTGTCGTTCGTGCCGGCATGAAGAACCACAGCTCCAATGTTCCTCCTCAGGGCAGCAGGCACCTGTGCAGCAACATCAAGAACACGTGCACCAGGTAAACAGCGTGTGTGCACCTTACCTTTAGCCGTGGTAGCACGCACGTGACGAACGATGGAGTCTCCGATGACCAGGACGTCGTGTGCCATCTCGCGGAGAGGAGCGAAGCGGTTTTGGGTCGAGATGTCGAAGACGGGTGGTGGTGGTGGAGAGGTCCTCGCCCGGGGCTTGGCGTGCTTCTTCCGCTGCTGCTGTATCCAGGGTCCGTGATGTCCCGGCGCCGGGGTGTAGGAACACTGGGCGGGATGCGTCCTTGGTGTGTTGGACCTGGGCAGAGAAGCACGCGGGGTTGAGGTTGTAGGAGAATTCTCACGCCGAGAATTTACCTGGGACAGGTGAGTGTCGGTCCGCGTCGATTCCAGCGTGGCTTTCCGCTGCTGTAACCGGACCAGCTTCACCTGTAGCTCACGGATCAGCTTCTCCACGGCCTCCACCTCCAAATCCACAGAGTGCAGCTCCAATGTCTCCTCACCTGCACTCAGAGGCAGAATCACAACCGACATGGTGTCTAAACACGGAAAATAATCGGTGTGAGGAAGCGAAAACAAACTTTACAAACAAACAAACAAACGTGATAGCCGGGCTAGCGATGCTAATGCTAATTAGCGATGCTAATGCCGGCTAAAAGCGGTGTGCTGCAAAACAATTAAAACTTAACGATATAACACGCGTTTCGAGTAAATATATTATAAGATACTTATCCGTTTTATGTACACTCTTCGTAAGGGGACGAAAAAGTTGGTCAGTATGGTGGAGCTCGGAAAAAAGCAGCTTCTCAGTGTCCTCGTACGGAGGAAGTGACGTCTCTAAGGCTGTGGCCCTTGCCGGACTCCCGTCAGCCAAGGAAACAGCAGAGCTGATATTAGAGCACGTAGTCTGTCTGCATGGGTTCCCCAAGGACATCGTCTCGGACAGAGGGCCCCAGTTCACAGCCAGGTTCTGGAAAGCCTTCTGCCGTCTGATCAATTCAACCTGCAGTCTCTCATCTGGATACCACCCCCAGACGGAGCGGGCCAACCAACAACTGGAGCGCTACCTGAGATGCTTTATCGCCGATCGTCAGCGCTCCTGGGCTCGCTACCTCATCTGGGCAGAACTTTCCCACAACCTCCATGTCTCATCAGCCACGAAGCTAAGCCCATTTGAGGTATGCCACGGCTTCCAACCTTCGATGTTCAACCACCAGGAACCGGAGGTTGATGTGCCGTCAGCCCAACAGTTGGTCCGCAGGTGTCGACAGCTGTGGACACAAGCCAACCGAGCCATCCAACAGGCCAACGCCCGCTACACCATTCAACATCGCCGTCGACACCCCCCGGGACGATTGTTCCACGTAGGTGACAAGGTATGGCTTTCCACCCAAAATCTTCACCTCCACACCGAGTCAAGGAAACTGTCACCTAGATTCATCGGCCCATACTGTATCACCCACCGGATAAACCCTGTCACCTACCGGCTCCAGCTGCCTGCGGCGCTCCGAATCCACCCAGTCTTCCACATCTCACAATTAAAGCCCTTCATCACATCCCCCGGACCTGTCTGATCCATCCTGGTGCCCCGTTTCTGGTTGGAGGTCTCGTCGCATGGATGCCCCGTGTGTCTCTTTAGTATGCGTCTGGTGTCTGGGGATGATTCTATCTACTTAGAAGATGGTTCTGGCCTCGACTGGTGTTGTCAGCTGTTTCTCTGAGGACTTGACAAATCGATAGTTCAGGACTGGAACTTTCTACAAGTCTATCTGAGTCTCGAATAACTACTGGACTCCATTTTACATCAACTATTATAACATCAAAAAACTCTTTCTGATTCTGATCAATTAACATCAACTATTATAGCTGAACCTAACACTGTATAAATGCAGATCATTTCCTGCTATCTGTTTCACCCAGATGAGGATGGGTTCCCTGTTGAGTCTGGTTCCTCTCAAGGTTTCTTCCTATTACCATCTCAGGGAGTTTTTCCTTGCCACTGTCGCCCTCGGGCTTGCTCACCAGGGACTATCTGAACATTTTGATTCATACACATTCACATTCCATACAAACTTAAATAATTCTTTTGATTGTGTAAAGCTGTTTTGAGACAATGTCAATTGTTAAAAGCGCTATACAAATAAAACTGAAAAAAAAAAGACAAAGGGCACAAGACCCAAGACACAGGCAAAAACCTAGCCTCAGTCTTCACAAGAAGCTGTCAAGATAGAGAGAGAAAGAGCACATGCTGTGCGATTGGTATGTACACTCACTCTGACTTACAGATGTCGCCATTAAGACTGCACGTGTTTTCCCACGAGATGCCGCAATTTAGTTATGCCGCGACTTGCCGTGAGCAACATTCCGGAATTTAAATAAATGTTTTGTGCTTCACTGAATATCCGCCAGATGGAGCTTGGAAGGACTTTATCTAAAAGCCGGACCAAGTACAACGATGAATTGTATATATTCTAAGTAGTTAGCATAAAACAATATTGTTTCCAAAGATGAAGCAAACTTGATTTTTTTCATAAGGATGAAATGAGATGCCCAAATTCGTGCTTTTAAATTCATAGTAAGTTTCTTATACTGTATAATTTTTGTAATGTCTTAAAAGGGACAAAACAATGAAAGACATGGCAATGCCTTGGTTTAAATGATATTGAAATTAATGTAATTTCCTGATAGTGTTAACTATGCGAATGTCCTGATTCGTGAATATGACAACATATCTTATTTAAAACGTAAAAATGTGTTGCCATCATCAGAAGACATGAATGAACAAATATATCATTTATAAAAAGTATTTGTGGATATGTATGTAATGACGTGGCTGAACACTGCTGAAACAAACATGAATTTTATTTTGTTTTACAATAGATCTTTCATGATGAATGAGTATACATGTGCTTCATATTATTTTCATAATGATGAAATTAGATGCCCAAATTCGTGCTTTGTAACTCATACAGTGGTCACCTAATCGGAGCGTCGTATTTATCGTCGCCGCCGCATTTCGGTATGTGCATTTGCTAGCTTTTACCACTGAGTGGCGCTATATAACTACAGACTGATGCCTCATGCCTTAGTTCATTCTCTGCCGCATTAATGAGATTTAGCAAAGACCCGCCCCGAGTGAAAAAAAGAGCCGTCGGCCATTGTTTTTCTACACTGGAGCAAAATGGCGCCTACATGATCGTGGTGTGGTGTTTGTTGCAGTATTGTGGTGGTCTAGTGGTTAGGATTCGGCGCTTTCACGGGGTAGACCTGGGTTCGATTCCTGCTTAAGGTACATGCTTTTTTTGCACTACATATTTATAAAGTTTTTCTAAAGTTCGTTTTGTAACGAGGCGAGTGCGCTATGCTTCGGTAAGCTTTTCTGACATAAGGAGAGACTCAGTCAAACACACACACACACACACACACACACAATGCTTCGCGTGTATGATGTCCTATTCCCGGCATCTATATGACTCATTCACACACACACACACACACACACCCACACACACGTCTGTCAGAAAGGTCTCTGTTTATTAACAGCAAAAGATCGGTATAAATATGGTTGACTAAATGCCTGTGCTATAGACATATGTTACTACAAATTAACCATTGTACATGTCCTGGTGAGATCCCGAAAAAAAACAATGCTTCGCGTGTATAAGGTCGCGGGTTGAATAGCCGGCATTTCCAAGCGGCAGCCATTAATCCTCCGTGGTCTAGTGGTTAGGATACGGCGCTCTCAGCACAGCAACTCGAGTTCGATTCCCAGTCTCGGAAGTCAAAAAAGTTTTACAACCAGATTCACATGTAAAATTTTTATATACATATATAACTATATATATATATATATAAATATGAGTGCATAATAAAAATCTTACAAAATATTGGGGAAATATATATATATATATATATATATATATATATATATATATATATATATATATATATATTTATAATAAAAATAATAATAATATTTATATATATATCCCCTATATTTTGTAAGATTTTTATTATGCCCTCATTTGTACATTGTATATTTGTACAACTATTTTACTAGTTAAATTTATTTTCTTTAGTATTTCTTTTTATTGATATTTATTCCTTATGTATAAGCTTTTATTTTATTTTTAAGGTCACTGGCTGTCGTATAAGCATTTCACTGCATATCATACTGTGTATGACTGTGTATGTGACAAATAAAATTTGAATTTGAATCAAAGGAGAGGAAGATAAGTGGAAGGAGACAGAGAGAGAGAGAGAGAGGGAGAGAGAGAGACAGAGTATGGGAAGGTGAGCATGAATGAACAGATGCAAGAGGAGACAGGAAGATAGCAGCAGGGAAGATTTAACACGTTAATATCAGATCTATGAGCAAGAGAGCAAGAGAGTAGAAATAACTCCTTTATATATAAAATAATTCTAACATCATGTAAAATTATTTTTAACTGTTTTTTAAAATATTTTTAACTGTTGTCAAAGCTATACCCCACTTGTATTGTGAAGACACGCCCCACAGAACTGGGGGGCGGGTTCAGTAGAGGTCATTAACATTTAAAGGAGCATGTACTGAAACAGATTGCTGAGAACAGAGCTACTTTTTACCAGGTAAAAGTAATGTTTTTTTTACACAACAATTGAGAATTTTTAATTAAAGTATATTACAAACTTTTCATTAGGACCCTAAAGAATCATATTAACTTATGCAAAATTGAGTCTGTATGGCTCCTTTAATTATAGCAAAATTAAGATAAAACTAAATAAAATGTTTTAAGTGCGCTTAAGGAAGAGTATTATAAAGGCTATGTAGACTTATATAGTTTTATTATATATTTTTTGCACATTAATCTGAGTCCTCATCTGTTAGATCTGTTTAGTTTTTTTTTTCCAGCCGGCACGAATACGCGGCTCCCGCCCTTTCCCGCCTATTCAGGGAGCCTACGGAGTGAGCGATTAACCATAGTCAAATCGATTGGTGTGCGCCCAACTCACGTTACTCGTGAGTCGGCCTATTCATGCCGGCTGGTGATAATTAACGTTAATATAATCTCGGGCTTGCTCATGGGCGACGCACACCAATCGATTTGGACAGATGAGGACTCAGATTAATGTGCAAAAAATATATAATAAAACTATATAAGTCTACATAGCCTTTATAAGACTGTACCTTAAGATTTTGCTTCAGCATACTATAGGAAAAACAGCAAACTCGCACGCAACCAGTTTGTATTTTTTAAATTTAGGGGAGTGACGACTGTGTGTGTGTGTGTGTGTCATTATACTGGTGGATTATTCAGTGAAACGAGGCTCAGCTGAAAGATGTTAGGCACATCAGTCACTTAACCCCAAATAAAAGGTATTTCTGAGTGTTCTTATATAGTTGTAAAATAACAGATGTACAAACGGTGCGCACTGAATATTAAACCTATACCAGGCACAATGTTTTTTTTGTTTGTTTGCTGTTTTTTCTATAGTATGCTGAGCAAAATAAAAAAAACATTGGTTAGTTTTCGTTTAGAAAGACTGTTTGTATCTGATTATTTGTATTATTAAAGAACAACAGCATAAACAACAACACAAGGGCTTGTAAGAGACATTTTTATTATTTTGACAAGAGTTAAATTTGTAACAGTAGAAGGCATCCCAATTTAAATAAATAAATAACCAAAAAGCAAATTGAGTAAACTATCAGAATAAAAAAAAATAGAACGAATAATTATTAAAGAAAATTATAATGACCATAACAGCCTACTGCATTTCATTATTTATAATAACGCAAAAACACGAGTTCTGATGATTTACAAATACAATATTTGTTAATTTAATATAAAGCCGGTATCGTTATCCTCCTTTTTATTTTCCTATGTAGTCTAATAAAGTTTTCCAGAGCGCGGATAAGTTTTGTTGTACTAAATAATATTTATGCAGCATCAGGGCCTCCTATTAATTTTAAGTTGTTGTTTTAGTGTTACTCTGTGTGCTTTACACAGACAGACACCATTCAAATGCAAATTTTTCACCCTCCCCCTATACATTCAGGACCTCTCCCCACTTCCCCAATCTGAGGCTCTTATGCCTCAGACTTTCAGTCAGGGGCGGACTGGGACCAAAAAGTCGCCCTGGACTTTCTGGCCCACAGCAGCCCACATCATAATACACTGGCTCATTAATGTAGAGATATATTTTAACACCAGTTACTAGTATAAAAAAATAACACAATACGGAAAGCAATGCTATTTAAACATATTATTTGAAGTATCACTGAACATATATTGGGTCATATTAGAGAAACAAAGGAAAGAACATCAAGACAAACTACATATAAATCTATAAAGACAATATTTTAAAAAGAATGGCAATAAAACTGAACAGGTAAGCTGAAATAAAATCAGTAGCAGCATTATTTTTTAATTAATATTGTCTACCATAATAATTACTAGCAGGAGTTAATGCTGCTACTAATTGTATTCCAGCTTACCTGTTCAGTTTGATTGTGATTCTTTTCACTTGGCTCTGGTAGATCAGGGGAGACGTGTTGGTCATCATCAGCAGGCACTGGTTCATCATCACTGACCTGCTGCACTTACAGTTTACACTGATGAGTGGTAGATCTTACACTGCATTACGATGATACCCCCTGCCAAATGTTCAGGATATCTCACAAACAAAAAGGCAAATTTGTCTTTTCCTCATAAAGTGTTTAGGTCAAATTCCACCCATACAAGTGTGACAAATATGCAAAGTAAAAAATCAGGAAGGGGCAAATACTTTTCCATGGCACTGCACATGTAGTCAGATTGTTCCACTAGGATGAAACTGTGCCAGGTGTTAAAGCACTTTTAAAATCACACGAACTTTACACTGATCTGAATAACTTTGAATAATGAACTTATTATTCTTTCCTTTCTTTTTTTTTTTTTTTACAAATATGGCCCAATATATGTTCAGTGATACTTTTTATTTACATTTTTGTTTGTTATGTTTCTATACTAGTATGTGGTTTTAAAAAAATAATCTCCACTTTAATGAGCCAGTGTATTCTTCTTCCTCCTTTTAAAAGGCAGAATCTGTTCATTTGAAACATTTCACTGCATTTACCTCTAAAGCTTTCTTATTTTCGTGTACTTTTCAGCTCCACCTTTTCTTCTTCCTCCATTTCATTCATTGAAATTATTAATTTGCTCAAACAACTTCGCTGCATCGAGAAAGGATCAATATCTCTCCCTCTGTAAATTAAAAGGAAAGGTGTTTATTTAATATAGAGGGAGCAAAACATGCGCATGCGCAGTAACAAACACAGTTAGCTTCTCAGCTTTGTTTTTGATGTTGCTCGCGGCAGTGTAACAGCCCGTTACTTCATGTACTGATGAGATGGACAAACTTGTCGATGTCCGTTCTTTATTTTGCTGCATTGTCAGGTTATAGTACAAACTGTCGGGTAGATCCTGCTATTAAATCAAACTAAAAACGAGTGAAAAGAATACAAAACTCAGACTCTATATCCCAGATACTCATCTCACGTCCAACTTCACACACACCGGACCACATTACCCACAATGCATCTCCCGCACTGGACTACACTCCCGTAAACAGCTGTCGTAAAATCAACCTCTCTCTCTTCTGCAACAACACGCTCTTTGTCGGCGGCACCCGCGCACTCCTCCATGTGATTAGGAAAGAGATGCAATATTATGGTTTCATAATGGAAAAGAAATACCTTTTATTTGGGGTTAAGTGACTGATGTGCCTAACATCTTTCAGCTGAGCCTCGTTTCACTGAATAATCCACCACTTTTCATCAGTATAATGACACACACACACACACACAGAGTCGTCACTCCCCTAAATTTAAAGAATACAAACTGGTTGCGTGCGAGTTTGCAGTTTTTCCTATAGTATGCTGAAGCAAAATCAAAATAAAAAAATTACAGATTTTCCTTATCATAACATGCGTTAGATAGTTTTTTTTTATCACTCTATACACAATACTTTGCTATTTTTATAGATGTTGAGCATCGTGAGCAAGCCCGCGATCATATTAACGTTAATTATCACCAGCCGGCATGAATAGGCCGACTCATGAGTAACGTGAGTTGGGCGCACACCAATCGATTTGACTATGGTTAATCGCTCACTCCGTAGTCTCCCTGAATAGGCGGGAAAGGGATGGAGCCGCGTATTCGTGCCGGCTGGAAAAAAAAAAAACTAAACAGATCTAACAGATGAGGACTCAGATTAATGTGCAAAAAAAATATAATAAAACTATATAAGTCTACATAGCCTTTATAAGACTCTACCTTAAGCACACTTAAAACATTTAATTTAGTTTTATCTTAATTTTGCTATAATTAAAATAAAACAATTTTAAAACATCATCCCTCGGGATTCGAACTGCCGCTTTGTAGATCTCTGGCTGAGCGCTCTAACCGCTACACCAAGCGGGCACTTAGTGACAAATGCACCCCAATGACGTTAATAAGGCACTCATCTTCTTTGAAAGCAAGCTCTAGATAAGTCATGAAGTAAGCCTGTTATAATAATAACTTGATGTTATTTGATCTTATTGGTTTAGAAATTTATATTTAAATAAATAGTAAACTTGGCCGATTTCATTATAATTTTGTTTGATGAGTGGGGCTTGAAAATTCTCTTGAAAAATATGGTCATTTATTTCAGTTAATAAATCTACTATACATTTTTTTTTACTCATTATTATACAGTACACATCAATAGCTCTGTCACTTTGTGCCACCTGGCGGCCATTTTACGAATGACTTTGAAATGCAACTGATTTATTTTGGACGCTGTTGCCTTTAAACGGCGGTGTGCGCAGCGGGATGGTTATCCCGATTGAGTAAAAAAGTGACATTTTTCATCTTGCTTCCAAGATGGCGCCGGTGAGGTCGGCTGCCGTCACGATTGCTCCGACCACCTTTTCTTTGTTTTTGTTCTTTAAGTTGACTTTCAGTGTTTTAAAAGCGGCAGAATCATCACCATTGAGTACATTAGGTATGATAGAGACACTCTTGTTTCTATTGGTATACAATGTACTCACAATTCGACGGTTTTAACTCCGGATCCGAGCTGGCCGAGTGAGATCCTGCGGGAGAACAATGGACGCGACGCGAAGCGGAGACCTCGAGGCAGACGAGCTGGTGTGAGGAACCGGCTCCGAGCCCGTGCACACCGCACACCTCTGCCTAGCATCCTGCTCGCCAACGTCCAGTCACTGGAGAACAAACTGGATGATTAGCAATGCTAATGCTAATGGCGCTAATGCTAACGGCGCTAATGCTAACGGGCTAATGCTAGCGGCGCTAACGGCTGCAGACAGGAAGACACAGTCAGCACCGGGAACGCGCTCATCATCTCCGAGCACGACGTGAGGAGAGCCTTCAAGAGAGTGAACACCAGGAAAGCAGCAGGACCAGACGGCATCTCAGGTCGTATTCTCAGAGCCTGCGCAGACCAGCTAGCACCTGTGTTCACTGAGATATTCAACATCTCTTTATCTCAGTCGGTGATCCCCACATGCTTCAAAGAGTCCATTATTGTTCCTGTTCCAAAGAAACCACATCCTGCTTCTCTCAATGACTATCGCCCTGTGGCCCTCACCTCAGTAGTGATGAAGTGCTTTGAACGCCTTATCAGAGACTTCATCATTTCTTCACTACCCGACACACTGGACCCACTACAGTTTGCATACCGTCAGAACCGCTCCACAGACGATGCAATCTCTCATCTCCTCCACACATCACTCACTCACCTGGACACTAGGAAAGGGAATTATGTTAAAATGCTCTTCATCGACTACAGCTCTGCTTTTAACACAATAATTCCTTCCACACTCACCACCAAGCTGGAGCACCTGGGACTGAGCTCATCTATATGTCAGTGGATCTCCAATTTTCTGACTGGCAGACCACAGGCAGTAAGGATGGGCGGGCATGTCTCAGCCACACTCACTCTCAGCACTGGGGCCCCCCTGGGTTGTGTTCTGAGCCCCCTGCTGTACTCTTTGTACACCCACGACTGCGTGGCCACTACCAACTCCACCTCCATCATCAAGTTTGCTGACGACACCGTCGTGGTCGGACTGATCACCAACAATGATGAGTCGGACTACCTAGAGGAGATTGGAAATCTGGAGAACTGGTGCCAGAGGAACAATCTCCTCCTGAACGTCAGTAAGACAAAGGAGCTGATAGTGGACTTTAGTACAAAGCAGGAGAGGAACTACCAGACCCCCGTCATCAACAGGAGCCCAGTGGAGAGAGTGGACAGCTTCAGATACCTCGGTGTTCACATCACGCAGGACCTATCATGGTCCTGTCACATCAACACCGTGGTGAAAAAAGCCCGGCAGCGTCTCTACCACCTCAGACGCTTGAGAGACTTTAGACTGCCCTCCAAGGTGCTCAGGAACTTCTACTCCTGCACCATAGAGAGCATCCTGACGGGAAACATCACGACCTGGTTCGGGAACAGCACCATGCAGGACAGACGAGCTCTACAGAGGGTGGTGCGATCAGCCGAACGCATCATCCGCACTGAGCTCCCTGACCTGCACTCCATCTACAGCAAGCGGTGCTGGACTAAGGCCAGGAAGATCATGAAGGACCTCAGTCACCCCAGTAATGGACTGTTCTCTTTGTTGCGGTCTGGGAAGAGATTCCGCTCCCTAAAGGCCAACACAGAGAGACTGAGGAGGAGCTTCTTCCCGCAGGCGATAAGGTCTCTCAATCACACCTCCACACAGGACTAATAACATCTTTTAAGCTCACAACACTGACTGGACAATCATGGACACATTCATACACACTTGCACTAAATATTTATACATCTGGACAATTGCACATGTCACCTTTCATGCATATTTGCACAACCACTGTCACTTTAATACCATATTTCTATATTTTTGCAATATTTTATTATGCCCTTATGCACAGTCAATTTTACAAATTTTACTAGTTAAAATTATTTCTTTAGTATTTCCTTTTTATTGATTATTTATTTTACGTACAAGATTTTATTTTCTTATTTTCTTTTTTTTTTTTTTAAGGTCACTGGTGGTCGTATAAAAGCATTTCACTGCATATTATACTGTGTATGATTGTGTATGTGACTAATAAATTTGAATTTGAATTTGAATTGTCCAGATGTATGAGTATTTAGTAATTGCACATGTCACCTTTCATGCATATTTGCACAACCACCGACACTTTAATACCATATTTCTATATTTTTGCAATATTTTATTATGCCCTTATGCACAGTTAATTTTACAAATTTTACTAGTTAAAATTATTTCTTTAGTATTTCCTTTTTATTGATTATTTATTTTACGTACAAGATTTTATTTTCTTTTTTTTAAGGTCACTGGCGGTCGTATAAAAGCATTTCACTGCATATTATACTGTGTATGATTGTGTATGTGACTAATAAAATTTGAATTTGAGTAACCACTGTAGTAAGTTTATAGTAGTTTTTGTAATGTCTTAACAGGGACAAAAATAATTAAAAAGATGGCATTGCCTCGGTTTAAATGGTGTTAAATTAAATTTAATTACTTGATAGTAGGCTAACTTATGATCTGATAGTGTTAACTATGCGAATGTCCTGATTCGTGAATATGCCAACATATCTTGTAAAGATCCAAGATGGCGACGTGGCAGTAGCACGCAGCGGCTGCTCCGTAGCCAAAATGGTGCTATGTTGTTTACGTTTTGTGTGTAGCGCGTTTATTTCACTCTGTGTATGGATATTGTCATGACTGGTGTCCGTACGTACAATTGCCAGACACTTTTGAACTTAAATAACCCGGTTAACGACATCCACGATGAGCTGCGGGAAAAGCTACGCGACCTCGGCTTGCTGCGTGAACCAGGCCTTGAAGCCTTGACGGTGCCTGATGCCAGGCGGCCGGAGAAGGGGACATTGGAAGCGGTGCGTGAGGAAGCGGAAGATAGCTCAGCGACAGAGTACCAGATGCCGCTATTCAGCTAGACGGTCTAGCTTTGTTTTGCGCTGACAGAAATGCGGCTCTGTGCGGTAAGACTCGCAGTGGCGGCTTGTGTGTTTACATCAACACGAAATGGTGCAATAACTCCGTGCTAGCTTCTAGTTATTGTTCATCGCTGGTGGAGTTTTTGACTGTTAGATGCAGACCTTTTTGTTTACCAGGAGAATTCACCACGATTTTCATTATCGGAGTGTACATTCCACCTAGCGCTAATGCTAAGGAAGCGCTATGGGAACTGTATACAAAGATCAGTGAACTGCAAAATACACACCCGGATGGACTGTTCATTGTTGGTGGAGATTTCAACCATGTAAATCTTCAGTCAGTGCTTCCTAGATTCCATCAGTATGTGGACTTTGCAACGAGAGGGAAAACACACTGGACATTGTTTACACAAACATCCCCGGCGCATATTGAGCACAGCCCCGCCGCCACCTCAGCTACTCAGACCACATCTCTGTTATGCTAATTCCAGCATACAGACGCTCAAATCAGGTTCTGAAGCAGGTGAAAACCTGGCCAGCAGGAGCCATCTCTGCACTTCAGGACTGTTTCGAGAACAGTGACTGGAACATGTTTAGAGAGGCTGCAACTTACGGCGACTTCAGTAACTTGGAGGAGTACACATCATCAGTGACCAGCTACATCTAGAAGTGCACCGATGACGTCACTGACTCCAAGAACATCATCTCACGACCCAATCAGAAACCGATTACTGCGGAAGTGCGTGCATTTCTGAGGCTCCGAGACCCTACCTTCAAAACGGGAGATAAGGTGGCCCTTAGAAGAGCAAGGGCCGAACTTTCAATTCAATTCAATTCAATTCAATTTTATTTATATAGGGCTTTTAACAATGTCATTGTCTCAAAGCAGCTTCACAAAAATGAAGAAATTTAACAGAAAAAATAAAAAATAAAATGATAATAATAATAATAATAATAATTATAGAAAAGAAAATAATTGGAAGTGTGTATGTGTGAGAAAATGTGCAAATAATAATGAGACGAATGAATGAAATTTTTCTGATGAGCAAGCCAAGGGTGACGGCGACGGTGGCAAGGAAAAACTCCCTGAGATGGCATTAGGAAGAAACCTTGAGAGGAACCAGACTCAACAGGGAACCCATCCTCATTTGGGTGATAACAGATAGAAATGATATAACATCTTGTGTGTTGTGCAGGTGAAAATTCAATATGACAGAAATTATTTAAATTGACATGAAGACCAGTTCAGCATAGGGACGAGTCAGTAGGTGCAGAGGGCAGATGAGGTCTGGATCACTGGAAGCACAGGAGCAGCATGTGTAGCTCCAACCATCATAAAGCTGAATCCAGCTGGAGCTGGTCCTTCTCTGGATGCCTCAGGAACCTCGCAGGGTCGGCCTTTGTCCACTGAAGCTGGCAAAATCTCCCGATGCCTCGGGATGGGTAGAGAAATACAGAACAGATGGGGAGAATTAGCGTAGTTGCCATTCGGGATAGGTGTACCGGAGTATGAGATTATGGGATGAGTTATGTATATGCCAGATTAAAAAGATGCGTCTTGAGTCTACTTTTGAACTGAGAAACCATGTCTGCTCCCCGAACACTGTCTGGAAGGCTATTCCAAAGCTTTGGAGCTAAATATGAAAAAGTGAGAACCCTGGCGGCTGCATTTTGGACTAACTGAAGCTTGTTTATTGAGCATGCAGGACATGCACCTAGCAATGCATTACAATAGTCCAGTCTGGAGGTCATGAATGCATGAACTAGCTTTTCTGCATCAGATACGGATAGATGTTCCTAAGTTTGGCAATATTTCTAAGATGGAAAAAGGCTGTTTTCATGATATTTGAAATGTGATTTTCAAAAGACAAGTTACTGTCTAATATTACACCCAGGTCTTTTACTGCTGAGCTGACAGTAACAGTACATCCTTCTAAGCGCAGGCTGAATTGTGAAAACTGTTGTGTGCTGGTTTTTGGGCCAATAAGTAATATCTCTGTCTTATCTGTATTTAATAAAAGAAAGTTATTGGTCATCCAATCTTTTATGTTCTGGACACACTCAGTTAATCTAGACAACTTAGGTATTTCGTCTGGTTTTGTTGAGATATATAATTGGGTATCATCAGCATAACAATGGAAACTAATCCCATGTCTTCTAATGATGTTACCCAAGGGAACCATGTATATTGAGAACAGCAGAGGTCCTAAAACTGACCCTTGTGGGACTCCATATTTCACTGGCATTACACCAGACGGTTCTCCATTCTGATCTACAAAATGGTATCGATCAGACAGGTATGATCTAAACCATTTTAATGCCTGTCCTTGAATACCTATATGATTTTGTAAGCGATCTATGAGAATATTATGATCTACAGTGTCGAATGCAGCACTAAGATCGAGCAGGACTAGCAATGAGATGCAGCCTTGGTCAGAAGCTAAAAACAAGTCGTTTGTAATCTTAACTAGTGCAGTTTCTGTGCTATGATGGGGCCTGAAGCCTGACTGAAATGATTCAAGGATGTTGTTATACTGCAAGAATGTGCATATTTGAGCTGATACTACTTTTTCTAGTATTTTTGATATGAACGGAAGGTTTGAAATCGGTCTGTAATTTGTTATTTCATTCACGTCCAAATTAGATTTTTTAAGAAGCGGCTTAATAACTGCTAACTTGAAAGGTTTAGGGATGTGACCTAAATATAATGAAGAATTAATAATGTTTAGAAGTGGCTCTCCAACCGTAAGCATCACTTCTTTTAAAAATCTGGTTGGGATTGGGTCTAACAGGCACGTTGTTGATTTAGCCGAGGTGATAAGTTTATACAGCTCTTCCTGTCCTATACCTGTAAAGCAGTGAAAATCTAAATGTGAAGCTATAGGCTGAACTGGATCATGGGATACTATTAGAGGTTGAACCTCCGTTATTTTCTTCCTGATATTATTGATTCTTTCATTAAAGAAGTCCATAAAGTCTTCACTTCAAATTCAAATTCAAATTTTATTTGTCACATACACAGTCATACAGAGTATAATATGCAGTGAAATGCTTATGCGACCGCCACTGACCTTAAAAAGAAAATAAAAGCTTGTACGTAAAATAAATAATCAATAAAAAGGAAATACTAAAGAAATAATTTTAACTAGTAAAATTAACTGTACAATAAGGGCATAATAAAATATTGCAAAATATAGAAATATAGGGTAGATAGAGTATATATGTATATAGAATTTAAAGTGTCAGTGGTTGTGCAAATATGCATGAAAGGTGACATGTGCAATTGTCCAGATGTATAAATATTTAGTGCAAGTGTGTATGAATGTGTCCATGATTGTCCAGTCAGTGTTGTGAGCTTAAAAGATGTTATTAGTCCTGTGTGGAGGTGTGATTGAGAGACCTTATCGCCTCAGCCTCTCTGTGTTGGCCTTTAGGGAGCGGAATCTCTTCCCAGACCGCAACAAAGAGAACAGTCCATTACTGGGGTGACTGAGGTCCTTCATGATCTTCCTGACCTTAGTCCAGCACCGCTTGCTGTAGATCGAGTGCAGGTCAGGGAGCTCAGTGCGGATGATGCGCTCGGCTGATCGCACCACCCTCTGTAGAGCTCGTCTGTCCTGCATGGTGCTGTTCCCGAACCAGGTCGTGTTGTTTCCCGTCAGGATGCTCTCTATGGTGCAGGAGTAGAAGTTCCTGAGCACCTTGGAGGGCAGTCTAAAGTCTCTCAAGCGTCTGAGGTGGTAGAGACGCTGCCGGGCTTTTTTCACCACGGTGTTGATGTGACAGGACCATGACAGGTCCTGCGTGATGTGAACACCGAGGTATCTGAAGCTGTCCACTCTCTCCACTGGGCTCCTGTTGATGACGGGGGTCTGGTAGTTCCTCTCCTGCTTTGTACAAAAGTCCACTATCAGCTCCTTTGTCTTACTGACGTTCAGAAGGAGATTGTTCCTCTGGCACCAGTTGAGCAATTGTGCCTTGTAACCGTCCTTGACCGTTGTATAACAATGATCTAATGTTCTTTCGCCCCTGGTGGGGCAGGTGATATGCTGATAAAAGTTCGGCGCTGCGCGTTTGAGGTTGGCACTATTAAAATCCCCCGCCACAATGAGCGTCCCGGTGTTGTGTCTGGTGCTGTGTGAGTGCCTCATGCAGCTCGCATAAGGCAGTGTCAGTGTCTGCTTGTGGTGGTTTGTAAACGGCACTGATTATGACCGATGTGAACTCCCGTGGAAGATAAAAAGGACGACACATGATGGACAGTAGTTCCAGGTTTGGTGTGCAGGAGCGTGTAAGAGGAACAATGCTCGCGCTGTTGCACCAGCTGTTGTTCACCATTAAGCACACGCCGCCTCCCCTTGACTTCCCCGAGTCCCGTGTCCTGTCCATGCAGTGAACCGAGAAGAACTCGGCTGGTTGTATGGCGTGGTCTGGCACCGCTGGGTTCAGCCATGTCTCGGTGAAGCAGAGGAGATTGCAGTCCCGAATGCCTCTCTGGAACTTTATCCTGGCCCTGAGGTCATCGAGTTTGTTCTCCAGTGACTGGACGTTGGCGAGCAGGATGTTAGGCAGAGGTGTGCGGTGTGCACGGGTTCTCAGCCGGTTCCTCACCCCAGCTCGTCTCCCTCGAGGCCTCCGCTTCGCGTCGCGTCCATTGTTCTCCCTCAGGATCTCACTCGGCCAGCTCGGATCCGGAGTTAAAAACGTCAAATTGTGAGTACATTGTATACCAATAGAAACAAGAGTGTCTCTATCATACCTAATGTACTCAATGGTGGTGATTTTGCCGATTTTAAAACACTGAAAGTCAACTTAAAGAACAAAAACAAAGAAAAGGTGGTCGGAGCAGTCGTGACGGCAGCCGACCTCACCGGTGCCATCTTGGAACTTCTAAACTGTGATGGGATACTCTCTGCGGGCACCTTAGGTTTTGTTAAGCGAGCCACTGTACTAAATAAGAACCTGGGATTGTTTTGGTTTCTTGATATCAATTGGCTAAGATGCTCGGTCCTAGCAGTTTTTAGAGCCTGTCTATAGCTGCACATACTGTCTTTATACGCAATTCTAAGAACTTCTAGTTTAGTTTTTCTCCATTTTCGCTCGAGGTTACGGGTTGCTCTCTTTAGGGCGCGAGTATGACTGTTGTACCACGGTGCAAGTGTTTTATCTCTGACTTTTTTTAATCTGATGGGAGGAACAGTGTCTAATGTACTGGTAAAAATAGAGCCCATGCTGCTAGTCAGTTCATCTAGATCATCTGCATTTAGGGGTCTAATAAGAAATTGGGACAGATCGGGCAGATTACTTGTGAATCTCTCTTTAGTACTCGGATTCATATTTCTAACAGATTGATAATGTGGGGAGACACAGCTAATCTGTTCTACGGGTAGAGTATATATCAGGAGGTGATGATCTGTGATATCATCACTTTGAGGTATGATCTCTATATTAGAGACATCTATACCATGGGATATAATTAAATCTAGCGTATGATTAAAGCGGTGAGTTGCTCCAATTATATTTTGTTTAACCCCAAAGGAATTTAGTAAATCCATAAATGTGAGTGCTAAAGCATCGGTAGCATCATCTACATGAATGTTAAAGTCTCCTACTATCAACACTTTGTCAGAATTAACCAATAGGTCTGATACCAGATGTCCAAATTCTTTAAGAAAATCGACATATGGCCCCGGGGGTCTGTACACGGTGGCCAGGGTAAAATATAGCAAGGGTTTATTACGTATTTCATTGAGTGCAACATTAATGATAAGCACTTCAAATGAATTTAACCTGGGCCTTATGTTCTGAGTAACAGTGAGTACATCATTGTAGATAGTGGCGACACCACCACCGCGACCAATTAGATGGGGCTTATGCTTATAGAAATATCCTGACGGAGTAGACTCATTCAGACCAATACAGTGGGAGCCACGCCAAATAGCCGCGACAGTGTGGCTGAAGTGTGAATGGCGTGTGAATGGCCTTTGCACGCCGTAATCCCCCCTCCCTTTTCTGGCTGAAAGGCGTGTCAAGATTTCACAGTAAACACGCCCATTCAAGCCCAATTTATTCATTTACCTGGTGCCACCACTAGATGGCGCTTCGTTCTCAAGAACACGTTAAAACAAGCCAGCTGCGCTGAGTTGCAATCACGTGATTTTAACAACCCGCCTCCACCCCCGCCAAACTGACGCTGCCAAACTACAGAGATGAAGATTGCGGCTTAACGGACTATTCGTGGTAAGTGATGTTTTATTTCATAAAATGTGTTTGGGGTAGTTTACAGTTTATTTCCCAGTTTAGTTTTTTATTGGTGTCATGTTGGCACAGAGTACAGACGCAGATGCAGGGTAAACTGAAATCAAATGTTTTTTATTCCAACGCACAGAAGATCCTTTCACACAAAATCCCAAAAATAACGTGACCCTTAATCCCAACAAAAGCAGCTGGCGTGCTGAGCACCTTAGTCCACAGTGGCAGCGTAACTGGGGCTGTCTCAGTCCTGGGAACAAAACATATAAAAAACAAACGTAAAGATCCGCTGCGAAAAGGCAGCCAGAACACACGTAACGTGACGAGTCGCGTCAGTGACGAAGCACTTGCAGGAACACGTACGAAATACAGAGAACACGTATGAAACACAGAGAACACGTATGAAAACACGGAAAGATTATAACTGTGGACGAACAGTGGGCTACGGGGTCGGCTGGTTTAAATAGACACACACATCAGGAAGATACAGGTGACACTAATTAGTGCTTGTGACATGACGTACACACACAGACACACTAGGGGGAGACGGCAGCTCAGTAGTCCGGGGAACCCGATCTTCTTCCCTGAGGCCGTGCTGGCCCAGATGTTACAGTACCCCCTCTCCCAGGACCGGCTTCCTGAGGGAGGCGGGAGCGACCCCTACGCGCTGTAGGAGGGAGCGAGGCTGTACCTGTGTGCCGGCATCGCCGGTGGGCGGGGCGACCCGGCGGCCGCGGAGCGGGGCGATCCGGCCTGGCCCTATGGAAGTCCGTCACGAGTTCCCGACTCAGTACATCTCGTGCCGGAACCCAGCTCCGCTCCTCCGGACCGTATCCCTCCCAGTCGACTAAATATTGCAAAGCCCCTGCTCTCCTCCGTGAGTCCAATAGCTGCTTGACTCGGAACGCTGGGGTGCCCCCTATGTCAACGTCCCCAGGGAGGGAAGGTTCCGCTGCTCCTTCGTCCAGCGGGCCCCGGACCACTGGCCTGAGAAGGGAGACATGAAAGACAGGGTTAATACGTAAATGTGTGGGGAGAGTGAGGCGGTATGAGACAGGGTTTATTTGTGCTGCAATGGAGAAAGGACCGATGAACTTGGGAGAGAGTTTCTTGCAGGGGAGGTGAAGGTGAAGGTCCCGTGTTGAGAGCCACACCCGATCGCCTACCTGGAGCGGAGGACTCTCCCGTCGTCGCCTATCGGCATATTTTTTAAATCGCTGCACTGCTCTGGAAATTTTTGCGTGTGCGTCTTCCCACACACTCTCCGCTTTCCTGAACCACTCATCCACCACCGGCACATCTGTGGGCGTGGCATCCCAGGGACAAAGCGGAGGCTGATAGCCCAATATGCATTGAAACGGCGTGAGGCCGGTAGAGGAGTGGCGAAGTGAGTTCTGCGCATATTCCGCCCAGGGTAGACAGTCAGCCCATTCATATTGTCGGCTGCTACAATATGCTCGAAGATATCTCCCGAGTTCCTGGACAGTCCGCTCTGCCTGTCCATTAGACTCGGGGTGGTAGCCCGACGTTAGGCTAACTGTGGTCCCCAACTTCTGAAAGAAAGCTTTCCAGACCTTTGCGATAAATTGAGGACCACGATCGGAAATAATATCTTCGGGTATGCCGTAGTTCCGAAATACAGAAGTGAATAGCGTGTGCGCCACCTGGAGGGCTGACGGAAGGGAACGAAATGGGATGAACTTGCATCCCTTAGAAAATCGATCTATTACCACGAGAATCGTGGTGTACCCGTTCGAGACCGGCAGGTCCGTGACAAAGTCCACTGCGACATGGGACCACGGCCTATTCGGTACCGGGAGGGGCATTAATTTTCCAACTGGTAGGTTACGGGGACTCTTGGTAGTCGCACAGGTGGCACAAGACAGAACAACCCTTTTCACGGTTTCCCGCAACTTTGGTTCCAGGAGGTGATAAGTACGTGTAACGCCGGGGTGTCCAGAAGCTAGACTCGTATGAGCCTCGATCGTCACTCGTTCCCGAAATGACTCCGGCACGTAGGTTCGATTCGGGGGGCAACCCCTAGGCGCGGGATTGGACCGCGCCCACTGAGTTAACTCCGACTCGAGATCCCACATGACCGGTGCCATGACGAGTGACGATGGTAAAATTGGTTCCGGTTCCGTAATGGGTTCCGGCGACGGATAACAGCGGGAGAGCGCGTCCGCTTTGATATTTTTAGAGCCGGGGCGATATGTGATAACAAACTGGAAACGCGTGAAAAAAAGCGCCCAGCGGGCTTGACGTGAGTTCAGTCTCTTTGCCTGTTGGAGGTACTCGAGATTGCGATGGTCAGTGAGTACCGTAAATGAGTGTTTCGCCCCCTCCAGCCAGTGTCGCCACTCCTCTAGTGCCGTTTTGACTGCTAGCAGCTCTCTGTTACCGATATCGTAATTCTGCTCGGCAGGTGTTAATTTCCTAGAGAAGAAAGCGCAAGGGTAGAGTTTCTCGGGGTGGCCATGGCGTTGTGACAGCACTGCTCCTAACCCTACCTCGGACGCATCGACCTCCACTAAAAAGGGCTTGTCAGGGTTCGGTAATTTTAGGATAGGCGCCGTAGTAAATGCAGTTTTAAGACGTATAAACGCCTCGCGAGCTTCCACTGGGAAGTCGCGCAGGTGTTTCGGCTTACCTTTCAGTAGTGAAGTGAGCGGTGCTGCCACCATGCTGAAGCCCCGAATGAAACGCCTATAAAAATTAGCAAACCCCAAGAACCTCTGTAGCTCCTTCACTGTCTTGGGTTCGGGCCATTGTTGCACCGCCGCGACCTTAGCTTGCTCCATCTCGACCCCCAGTGGCCCTATGTGGTAGCCGAGAAATGACACCTCCCGCTGATGAAATGTACATTTCTCCGCCTTCACATAGAGCCCGTGTTTGCGCAGGCGATGAAGGACGGCTGTCACATGAAGGACGTGCTCCGAATATGACCGCGAATAAACCAGGATATCATCCAGATAAATTATGACAAAGCGGTTGTACATATCCCGGAACACGTCATTCATGAACCCCTGAAACACCGCAGGTGCGTTTACCAATCCATATGCCATTACGTTATACTGATAATGCCCAGATGTAGTGCTAAACGCAGTCTTCCACTCATCACCCTTGCGCACACGAACGAGGTTATATGCGCTGCGGAGGTCGAGTTTGGTGAAAAGGGAAGCGCCTCGGAGTTGGTCGATTGCGGCCGGAACCAGGGGCAGCGGGTGCTTGTACTTCACTGTGATGGCATTGAGCCCCCTGTAATCAATACAGGGCCGTAAGCCCCCCCCTTTTTTCTCTATGAAAAAAAAACCTGCCGATGCTGGTGACGTGGACCGGCTGATGAGCCCCTGCTGGAGTGCCTCGCTCACGTATTCCTCCATGGCCCCGGTTTCTGCCAGGGACAGTGGGTAAACGCGTGCGCAAGGAGGTGCTTTCCCCGGCAACAGTTCTATCGCACAGTCCCACGGGCGATGAGGGGGGAGTCGTGCTGCTGCCCTAACACTAAATACATCCTTAAACCGCTGATACTCAGATGGCACATTAATTTCACATTGGGCATTCGGACTTTCTATTGTGGTGGTTTGGACCGCCAACGTGGGCGGTTTGCATAGTTTTGCGCATCTCGGGGACCAGGACGAGACACGAGATTGGGCCCAATTGAAATTAGGGTTATGAGCACAGAGCCATGGCAGCCCTAGCACGACGGAATGACCCGACTGTGGGAGCACGAAGAATTTTAGCTCCTCAGTGTGATCGGGGAAGGTTAATCGTAGTGGCGCTGTTATGGAAGAAATAGGCGATTGTTCTAATTCTCGGCCATCTAGAGCTTTAATCGATATCGGCTGTGGTAGCTTCGACACGGGAGCTCGCAGCGAGGAAGCTAATGAGGAAGAGATGAAGTTCCCAGCCGCCCCGGAATCTACTAAGGGGAAGACAGACAAAACATTATTATCACATTGCAACTGTGCTTTTAGTACAAATGGGTGATGTGTACGGGGCGGTGTGTGCGACGTTACTTTCAGCAATGGGCAGTCCTTGATCTGGTGATTTTCCCCCCCACAGTACAGACACAGCCCCGAGGTGAGGCGTCTTCTCTGCTCTGCGACCGAGAGGCGGGAAGTGCTCACGTCCATGGGCTCTGGCCGGGCAGGATCTCCGACCTCACGAGGGGGTGGTCGTCGTGAGTCAGAGGAGCGTGATGGTGCCACCCTGGCAGATGCGCGTGGGCGCTGACTGCGGAGGTGCTGGTCGAGCTTGATGGCAAGGTTAATGGTCTCATCCAGAGAGAGACCGGTGTCTCGACATGAAAGCTCCAGTTGGATCTCCGGCTGCAACCCATCCCGGAACCGTGCTAGCAGACTCCTCTCACACCAGCCACTCTCCGCAGCCATCACGCGAAACTTGATGGCATAATCCGCCACTGGGAGGCTCCCCTGTCTCAGTCTCATCAGGCGTTGTTCTCCAGAACGACCCTGGTCCGGATGTTCAAACACCGCCCTCATCGCGGCTATAAACCTTGAATACCGGCACGTGAGCTCTCCGCCGTCGCTCCAGATGGCCGCGGCCCAATCCATGGCCGGCCCGGTGAGCTGTTGGATCACGAAGCGGATGCGTTGCGGGTCCGTCATGTCCGGGTATTCTGCCAGGTAGAGCTCACATGCCAGAAGGAAGCGTTTGCATCCTTCCGGATCACCTGCATACCTCTCTGGGGGGGCGGGTCTCGGCGGCGAGGGCGTGGCACGTCTCGGTGCTCCAGTTGATGCAGCTTCGGGGTCGGCTAAATGCTTGACGCAGTGCGCCAAGTCGCTGACGGCGCGCGCCAGCCCTTCGATCTCCTTCTGCTGCTTCTGAATGCACCTCATCGTGTGATCCCGAGTTGGTAGCGGAATCCCTGCTGCGTCTGGAGGGGTTCGTCCATCTGTCATGTTGGCACAGAGTACAGACGCAGATGCAGGGTAAACTGAAATCAAATGTTTTTTATTCCAACGCACAGAAGATCCTTTCACACAAAATCCCAAAAATAACGTGACCCTTAATCCCAACAAAAGCAGCTGGCGTGCTGAGCACCTTAGTCCACAGTGGCAGCGTAACTGGGGCTGTCTCAGTCCTGGGAACAAAACATATAAAAAACAAACGTAAAGATCCGCTGCGAAAAGGCAGCCAGAACACACGTAACGTGACGAGTCGCGTCAGTGACGAAGCACTTGCAGGAACACGTACGAAATACAGAGAACACGTATGAAGCACAGAGAACACGTATGAAAACACGGAAAGATTATAACTGTGGACGAACAGTGGGCTACGGGGTCGGCTGGTTTAAATAGACACACACATCAGGAAGATACAGGTGACACTAATTAGTGCTTGTGACATGACGTACACACACAGACACACTAGGGGGAGACGGCAGCTCAGTAGTCCGGGGAACCCGATCTTCTTCCCTGAGGCCGTGCTGGCCCAGATGTTACAATTGGCTGTTTTAAATATCACTGGCAGCACCAGCAGCGGTCAGATGTGACTTTAGAGAACTTAATGATCTGTTTACCAAGTCTGGAGTTAATATTACAGCTTACTGTCAGTGTCACACACTCACAATGTCACTCCACTTTAACTCAAAAACATGCTCAAGCTTCGACAATACTATTAATGTCCCTATTACAAGAGCTGCACTACCCGGTGAAGAGTGTTTGTGTTCTCTGTAAATACTGAGAGAATCTCACCGCGTGTTGTCTGGATAAATTCAGCGGTTATTTATTCTCTGGTTAAGAGTTAATCTGCAGGTTATTTCTGTGACTGTAATATAATGTGATGCAGTTGATGAGGGACACAGACTGAGGGAAGCTGTACAGGAGCTAGTAACGCTCATAACCGGGTTTATATTTTACACACTTTGTCCGGAACTTTCCGCGGTAGCGCGAGCGCTTAGTTAAAGAGCTGAATAACAACACTGAAGTGTTTATTAGTTAAGGAGGAGGAGGGGGAGGTGTGTGTGTGGGGGAGGGGTGTGTGTGTGTGGGGGGGGGGGTGGAGGTGTGTGTGGGTGTGTGTGTGTGTGTGTGAGGGGCTTCAGTAAGTTATAGTTTGGCTTCAGGGATGAACTAATGCTCATATACGAGTTTTATATCGCTTAACTTATTTGTATGAGAAGCGCATTAAGTAAATACTTGGTTAATTTAATGCAGACGATAATGCAGACAGTCACTGGTTAACACTAACACTGTTCACTGGTTAACACTAACACTGTTCACTGGTTAACACTAACACTGTTCACTGGTTAACATTAGCACAGGCAGATTATTTACATTCCAGAATCCCCAAAAACAGTATTTTATACACTCTGTGGTAAATAGGTTTATTAATATATATAATTTTTATTAGAACTATATGTTCTGTGAAGTTTATTTATCTTTGTCTTGACTAAATTCTCCTGTTGTCTTTAAGCAGAGCTCCGCTGTTGAGGATTGGGGGGTCAGACGGCTGACGGCTGGACTTTTGGAGCTACAGGACTGGAGGAGCCTGAACAAGCTGTTGAGGAAGCTGTAGGAGGGATGACGTCACAGTCCGACAGCTTTAGAATGATGTTTGATCAGGTCTACTGTATATTCTGAACATAGAACTGCAAAATGTCTGATACAGTACTTTGGGGGAAACAAAGACTTAAACTGTTCCATGTTTAATAGTTTTGATATTTGAAAAATTTATATTTTAATGTAAAAGGACTATAGATAGAGACTTATAAGCAGCTGGTGTATCCGGGTAGTTTAATGAACTTTAAGCAAAAAGACAACATGTATTCATCTGTTTTATATAAATTACTGTTTTAACTTTGACTTAATTTGGAAGAATAAATTGAATTGTTAAAGTCATGTTTTGCGTGTTTTAATTTTGGGGGATTGTTTGGGTATTTAAAAATTGTTTAGTTGAACCAACAACTTCAATGGGCAAAAAATGGGACACAACTTTGTTTTAAATAGTCAAAGAGTTGGGCTGAAAATAATAATAATTATTATTGATCATAGAAACAAATGAAACCAGTTAAACACTTGATTATATGTATTTGTGATTGTGACCCATAATAATTTTTTCTCAGTATAAATAAATGTTTTGGGTTTTAAGAACTCCAAAAGAGCGACGACAAACTTGGTATTCTCCATTGAGGTTTCTCACCTTCCACTCCTGAGTAGGACATGGTGTTAATTGCTCTGTGTGTGTGTGTGTGTTTTTGGCGGGGGGATGGGTGTGTGTGTGTGTTTTCGGCTGATCAGGAGTTCTAAACACAAGCACAGTTTTTGTCCTTAACTAAAATACTTCAATACGTTAATAATGAATTTATTTTGTTGAATAAGGTAATAAGCGATGTTTAAACCAAACCAATAAGTTAAGTAAGTGTTCCATACATTAAAGTACTGTGTATAACCAAGTGCCCTAGCAAACACAGTTACAGTACAGTTTACAGTACAAACAGAGTGTGTGCGCTGGGGGGATTGGAAGGTAAGTGAGAATACTCATTTACAAGACAAAAGACGGTCAGAGACAGGACCGTTCTAGACCAGACAACACGGGGTGGGGGGAGGGGGGCATCATGTTCGAGCACTGTTTTTACCTGGCCTTACTGTATAGTAACAGTATTGTATTTGCTGAATTGTGTTGAGGCACGCAAACCCCCTGATCACAATAAGGTGGCAATCCCTCAGGGGGAAACAAAAAAAATAAATATATATATATATAATTATATAATATCCTTAATCCAGATTTTATCAATCAATGACATAACATTTATCTAAGCTGGATGGTCAAATTCTCAAAAACGTTTAACCTAAAGTGAGACTTAACACACTATAACTAAAATATTTACAAAACTGAAAGGTTGTCTTATGAATAATAAAAAATACAAACTAAATTAAAACAGATGGGCTGTTGAACAGATCATAATATGTTTTATGTTTTCTGATTATAAATTATATATGGGTTGATTTTAGAAAGGCTAAATGAAATAGCTAGTTTTGGTAATGTCAGTCCAGTAACTATACTATGTAAAAGTAATTATAATATGAATTAATTAAGGGCAGGACCTAACCTAATGTTAATAATTTACACCATGATAACATTAGTATTCATGTTTTTGTATATATTTTTAAATGTTCAAATGAACGTTTCAGAGTATATAATTTGTCGTGTCATCTGTGATTGAGACCCATGAGTTAAATTGAAATATTTTTTATAGGTAGTAAGCCAGGTTTTAGTAACCTTGGATAAATCAGCATGAAAGCCCTCTCTCGCGCACCCGCTCTCACTCTCTCGCACTCACACACACACACACACACTGTACACACACAGACACACACAAATAATACATGAAATCGCGTAAAACCAAATGAAACTAGGGTAAAACATATGAGCAGTAAAATACAGTAGTATCGTGTAGGTGATTCCTGTCCTGTGATAACAGGCACTAACACTCTAGAACTGTTTACTTCTGTTAGTTTTGTTTTCAAGTGTGAATGTTTATGGGGATTAAATCTGTCTCTGCTGCCGCATCTATACACCGTTGTGATAAGTGATTTGTGCCCCATCAGATCTTTGATGTGGGACGTTATGCTGGTTAAATGACTAAAGAAATACTGATCCGTATGGGCAGATATTTATTCCAGGTTGCATGCGGCATTAATTGCCTCTTATGCCACTTGTAGACTATCAGTGAAAAAATCAGCGAAAACATCATCAAAAATATAACGAAAACAAACCCAAGCAGACGTTACATTTTGAGCTTTACTTTGCAGCAAAATATTATCTATCAGTATATTAAATGGAACTAGGTAAAATACACAGTAATGTAAAATACTGTACATAGCCTGCGTTTTTATTCCGTACCTACAATGATCGGTATAGACAAATTACAGCCGCTACCGTGTCTTTAAGGATCATTTCAGGATGTCTTAAAAAATATTTCACTAACTAATTTTATTAATTCATTATTAAATAATAAATAGCATAATCATCATGGGTTGTGTATTGAGTGATTTAACAAATCTGTTTTATTAATCGTTTTGTTGTTGTTGTTTTTTCATCTATTTATGAAACTATGTTGACAATACAAGAACTGTCTGTATATTAAAGATACGGTATTGGGCTTCCTGGACACTGCAGTTAACTGTGCCAGTCAATGCTCCATCTGGCGGAATTATACGGCATTGCAACCATCTTTTTAGAAAGCGCATGGGGGCGTTCATGGGGCGGGGCATCGTTAACTGTGTCATCGCGGGGGATCACATTCCCCGCGATGAGAAGAGGAGTAGAGGAGGAGGCGTCGCAGTTATTCATAATGATAATCTGTCTATCGTACAAAAACACGGACACAAATTTAACTCATTTGAAATTCTCTATAGTAACATAAGTTTATTTAAGTATATTAAATCAGCTCAGTCGATTCCACTAATTATAATTTACAGACCTCCAGGGCCGTATTCTGAATTTCTTAGTGAATTCGCGGATTTCATCTCAGACCTGGTCGTTTCTGTAGACAAAGCGTTAATTGCTGGAGATTTTAACATTCTTTTTGAGAATCCAGAAGACCCTCTGAGAACAGCATTTATATCCATACTGGACTCCATAGGCGTAAATCAGTGTGTAGTAGGACCCACTCATAAAGCAGGTCACGCTTTAGATTTAGTAATATTCTTCGGATTAATTATAAGAAATGTATTCACAATTCCACTGTCTGAAATTATCTCAGATCACTATCTTGTCTCCATTCAAGTGTGTCACAATGATAATGTACGCACAGCACCGCGCGACCGTATTAAACGTACATTCACATCGACTACCACACAGAGTTTTATCAGTAATCTCCCAGAGTTACCAACTTCAATTAGGCCACCGTCTGACCCCACAGAACTTGATCAGGCGACTGAATATTTAGAGTCGACACTTCGTTGTACCTTAGATAATGTAGCTCCAGCTAAAAGAAAAATTATTAGAGATAAGAAACTCGCTCCCTGGTATAACGATCACACGCGCACTTTAAAACAGACTGCTCGGAAATTAGAGCGTAAATGGCGTCAAACTAAATTGTTGGTATTTCATATAGCATGGACAGAGAGCATCCTGAACTATAGGAAAGCTCTTAGTGTAGCTAGATCAACGTATCTCTCCACTCTTATAGAAGAAAATAAAAATAATCCTAGATTTTTATTTAATACCGTAGCCGTCAAGTGCAACAGTAAAAGACCTCGGCGTGATTATAGATTCCAGCCTTTCATTTGAAGCTCATGTAGATAATATCACCAGGATAGCATTCTTTCACCTCAGAAATATCGCCAAAATAAGAAATATATTGTCGCTAAACGATGCAGAAAAACTAGTTCATGCTTTTATCACTTCTAGGTTGGACTATTGTAATGCCTTACTGTCTGGTTGTTCAGTTAGGTGCATAAACAAGCTTCAGCTAGTCCAGAATGCAGCAGCGAGAGTCCTCACTAGAACCAGAAGATATGAGCACATCACCCCTATCCTATCTTCACTGCATTGGCTCCCTGTGAAATTTCGCATTGATTTTAAAATACTACTCTTGACATATAAGGCATTAAATGGTCTCGCGCCGCAGTATCTGAGCGAACTGCTAGTGTCTTACGATCCGCCACGCCTACTTCGGTCAAAGAATGCAGGCTGCTTATCAGTACCGCGTATTATGAAAACTACAGCTGGGGGCAGAGCTTTTTCTTACAAAGCCGCAAAATTATGGAATAGTCTTCCAAATAGTGTGCGGGACTCAGACACAGTCTCAGTGTTTAAGTCTAGGCTCAAAACCTATTTATTTAGTCAAGCATTTTTATAAATAGATTTGCCATAAGGTAAAGGAGCAGATCTGGGGGACTCATGGACGTAGAGTATTATGGTGAACTGGTATGTTTAGATGCTGTCTTCCTCAGTCTCATTTGATCACTCAGGTTTGTTGACGGTGAGGTGATTGTTTGCTTTACATCTCAGGGAGCCCTCATGTTTGTGTTTCCTTCTGGCTCTCCCTTTTAGTTATGCTGTCATAGTTAATCCTGCCGGAGTCCCTGCTTGCACTCTACAGTAAATATACATTCACATTAGACATTGTGACTGTGACCATACCTAATTGCAATCTCTCCTCCTCTTCTCTTCCTCCCCCTCTTTCTCTTTCCTCTCTCCCCCTGTCTCCCCCTTTCACTCTTTCTCTCTCTCTCTCTGTCGAGCTACACATGTGGTTCCTGAGCTGCCAGTGATCCAGACTCCCTCTGCCCTCCAGACCTGTCTGATCCATCCTGGTGCCCGGTTTCTGGTTGGAGGTCTCATCGCATGGATGCCCCGTGTGTCTCTTTAGGATGCGCCTGGTGTCTGGGGATGATTCTATCTACTTAGAAGACGGTTCTGGCCTCGACTGGTGTGGTCAGCTGTTTCTCTGAGGACTTGACAATTCGATAGTTCAGGACTGGAACTTTCTACAAGTCTATCTGAGTCTCGAATAACTACTGGACTCCATTTTACATCAACTATTATAACATCAATTAACATCAACTATTATAGCTGAACCTAACACTTAACACTGTATAAATGCAGATCATTTCCTGCTATCTGTTTCACCCAGATGAGGATGGGTTCCCTGTCGAGTCTGGTTCCTCTCAAGGTTTCTTCCTATTACCATCTCAGGGAGTTTTTCCTTGCCACTGTCGCCCTCGGGCTTGCTCACCAGGGAATATCTGAACATTTTGATTCATACACATTCACATTCCATACAACTTAAATAATTCTTTTGATTGTGTAAAGCTGTTTTGAGACAATGTCAATTGTTAAAAACGCTATACAAATAAAACTGAATTGAATTGAATTAAAGACTTCATAACGCCTCTAATCTGAGGTGCTGTTAATTGGTCATTTTTCAGGCTGATATCTCTAAATGAACTTCTCGTCTCCAGCAGAGGTAGGTTTTGGTCTCGTCCTCCTGGGACGGCCTTCATGAGTGCCAGTTTCATTATGGTGCTTGACAGATTTTGCAAATGCACTTGACAATACTGTTCTTGCAAGAACTATTACAGAAAGGCCGACCTCCGTGTCTTAAAATAACAACTAACTGTTGTTTTTGTTGTTGTTACGTAATTACCTAATTCCATATGTTATTTTATAGTTTTGAAATCCTCAGTATTGTTGTAGAATGTAGAAAATAAATCACTAAACAAAAAGAAATGAAGAAAAAGAAATTTGCATGTGTTCTAAAACTTTTGAACGGTAGTGTACATAAAACGTATGGACAACAATGTTCGGGAAGCGTTATTAAATATTCAATAAGGCACACACACACACAATTTAGTTTCAATAAAGTTTTATTAAATATATAATAAAGCAGGCAGTACTCTATATGGCAAATGGTCACTCAAAATCTTTGCAAAAGTAAGAGTATTAATTTATTTTGTTTACAAAAGAGGAAAACTCAATCTTTTCGTTCTAAGAAGTTCGTTAATTCTGTCTCTTATTTGCTTGTTGTTGCGGGCTGTGGGGTGGAATTTCCTAGCATCTCGGAACCTGCCCAGTTCTGGTAAACATTGAACGGAATCAAACTTTTAAACAAACCAACAGCAAATCGATCTGCCCTTGGTCTGCCATCTGATCCTGTTGATTCCAGATATATTTGTTTCTCGAGCTCCGTGGTCACGTGATTTAAAGTCACATCAGGTATGACCACTCCATGTATGAGAGACCGGTGAACAGGATGATGTGAATGCAAAGTGTTTCTTGGTGTTTCAGGCAACCTCAAACAGAATGATGAAACTGCTGAATGTTCTTGTAAGATGTTTGGTAGAGAAGACACTGAATGTTCCAGAACTGGTGAACTGTGAAAGTCGAGTATTGAACCAGTTGCCAGTTTGTGGTTTGCACCTCGTTGATGAAGTGTTGAACCCACTGATGCAACATTTTCTGTATCGATCTGCATTCTGGTATGGTCAGTCAGGGGTGTTGAGACGGCTGGTGGAAAGCCAAAATCTACATCGTCCAAGTGTCCAATGGTTGATGTGGAATGGTCTCCAGCAATGTTGTAGATCAGAGTGCAATTTGCACATGACTGTTGCGTTGGCATCAATAGAGGAACATCGACCGGAATGTCTGTGGACGTGGACTGATCTACTGTTGGTGGATATGACGTTATCTTCTCCTTCAAATGTGCTTCCAACCAACCAACTCTGGCCTCTACGTGACACAGCCGATAACTGCTCCTTTGAACTGCTGGTTACAGCAGGGCACTGACTGTGAATCAGTGTACCCTGTAAAAGCCAACATTAAAAGCATTTAATACCTTTAGCACACCACTGTCATGTACAGATTGCCTAATGTTGTTGCAAGAGAAATGCATACCATTTTCTTTTTAACGAGCCGGGTGGTCATACTTTATTTTGTGCTTTGAGGCAACTTGTTCTCTTTTCCAGAATGCTGTACAAACAGTAAAGAGTTAGAATACAAGTCCAACAAATTCTGAATGTCAAATAAAGTCAGTAGAAAAATCGGTAACTGAATAACTACTATATATTATTAAAAATCTTTCTTACCCTTTGTTTTTTGCCCGCACAATCGGCAACATTCTTCATGGAATAAAACGAACGTCTTTGCCTCCATTTCTGTTGCTAGTACTATCTGTAGGAACTGAAAATGCCTACAGTTATTTCGTTCAATTTCTTTTATAGCTTAGGACCCTCCCTTTGCCTCTTCCTGGTCATGTATAGCCCATGGGTGAACACGATGGTTTGAGAATTAAATTACACACGAATATACGTATATATATATATATATATATATATATATATATATATATATATATTATAATAAATGGTGCAGAGGTGTATAATAAACAGAAAAGAAAAAAAATAGATGGGCAGCTATGTATTAAATTATATATAAATATAATAATTATATTATTTTAACATTAGTATTTTTCATGTTTAATATTTTAACATTAGTAAATGCTATAGTACTACACTGTAAAAAGTGGGACTGGGCTTAATTAACAATTGATAAATTTATATTAGTGACAAGTGCATAACAAAATTTACAAACTGCATTCTGGAGTCAAATTAAGCTGATTTAAACAAATGCTGATTATTTATTAATTCCATTTCAAATAATTTTTTTTCAGTTTTATATCAGCGAGGGAAAAAATTTTTTTTTTTTCACGACTGCAGAAATTTAGAAAATGTTACTAATTTAGACAGACTAGGTTCTACTGCCATGCAATTTCCGTAAAGGTAAAACTGTTTTCCTTAAAATTATTTAGTTTAGCTTAAAATATTGACTTGATTTAATTTACAATTAAATATATATTTTGTCTTACATTTAAATAATTTATTCTACGTTTGCTACTCATTATTATAATAGTAAAATTTTGTCACTTTGTTGCCATAATTATTTTAAGTAAACCCAAGGTCAGATTTTTTACAGTATACTACCATATCGTATATCTGTGTCTAATACTGTTTTATTCATTTTTTATTCAAAATTTACCATACATGCAGTTTGTAATTTACTTGCGATTGTACTTTTCAAATGTAACCCACGTATCTACAGTATAAGCATATTTAACTACTTCAGCAGTGAATTAGAAACTTGGTCGGTCTGGCTTTTAGATGAAGTCCTTCAGATCAAGCAATGTGTCAGAAGATTCTGCGGAATCTCTTCTCACCTTTCATTCAGGTGTGAATTTATCAAACTGTGTACGCTGTTGGCAAATACTGTAGGGGGTTTAGAAGAATGAAGAAGAGAGCGGACTTCTCTGTCTAAAATAGAAAAAAATAAAATAAATATAAATGGTTAATGATAGCAATTAAATGAGACTTAAGTGTTGGATTTGTTACTTTTCTTTTTATTTACTGTATGGAGAGTCACATTATGCTTTCTCTATGTTATTAATCTCTCTATATATATTCTCTAATTATGACTTGAATAAATCGGCTCACATCGGAGCGCGCTAACGTGTTGGAAAAGCCAGCGTTTATCTAGAGAGTACTGTAGTCTCCGAGAAGTTACAGCATCATCCGGGAACCGAACTCGGGATGATAGGGCGAGAACTTTACCACAGCGAAAACATTCCAGTCAGGACGTATTGTGAACAGTTTCAACTGCAGTGACCTGGATCATTTAGAACAACCCCATTTGTGGAACATTTTGTAAAATGCAAAGGCAATGACCTTTTAGGCTCTGTTTTTAAACAAAACAGTACAAAGTATCATGTCTGACCCTGCGCTCTGACACCAGTTACACTGCGATATGTGAAGAAAGAACTTGACTGTACTGTAACGGACTGTATAAGTCTTAACTCGTACTTTGTGTTCCACAAGAATCATTTTCAAAACTAGCAGTTGGTAAATTATACAGTAGCATGACATTTGTCCCTCCCTAATCTAGAAACAAATATTCTAATATAATGATTGCTTAATCAGATATGTGTGTATCTTCATCCATTTTCTGAGTGATTTCTTCTTCACAGAAGAGCTCTGGTCTCAGCACAGGACGTCAATGACCTGATACTGTGTTAAAGCTGTCTGATGATTTAATGCTCGAGTTCTGTTTGGGGAAAAGTCTTATTCACAAAGATTTGGTAGATTTTGAAATCACAACAATTAATCTGCACCATACTTTTCTGTTAAGAAAATGTTAAATAAAAAAATAGTCTTTTTTTTTTTTTTTTACTTTGATGGATGCAGTCTTCAGACATTTATAAGTTTAAAAAACAAAACAAACAAAAAACAAAAAAATAAAATTTTATTACCTTATGAACCCCAGAATTTAAAAGTGTAACTGCATACAAATCTACAGTATGTTTTAGGAACTGAGGGGATATATTTGATGTGATATTGCTGAGTGAAAATTTAATTTTACCAAAGGTTAGGAAGATATAGTTTAATAGAATATAAAGAACAGTTTACCTGTGGTTCAATGAACCAGTCCCCGGTTTTCCGCCCATCCCCCTTGCTGAAGCTGAATATATAGGCGCTGTACAGAGGGATCCTGTGGGACGTGGAGTAGAGTGTAGCGTAGAAATACCCACCATACTCATAAATTTGACAGATTTTTTCAGCATTTTAATCAAAACCTATGGGTTCTATACCTATGTAAAAGAACCGACGACATGTCTGGAAGCTGTCAACGACCTCTGCCCAGGTGTGAACAGGCAACAGGCCGAGGAGAGCAACAGTAAGAGAAGCCCAGAGGAACATGACTGGAGTCAATGTGGAGAGGGAGGCAGGCGGAGGTTTTATACAGAACACAGTCACATGATCTGGTTTTTTCTTTAGTGTGTGTAAATATCTGGTTCAACTGTATACAGTGGAACCTTGGATTATGAGCATAATTAATTCCAAAACACTAAATCAAAGCAAATATAAAATAATGAAAACCATTCATATTCATTCCATAGCCCAAAAAAATTATTAATACAACATATAAAGCAAAAATAAAACAAATTAACCTGCACTTTACCTTATAAAAAAGTAATTATTTGAATTTCACACAAACACACACACACACATAAACGGAAAGACGGAAAAATTAGCAGGAAACATCGTTAATGACACTCGTATGAGCGCATACTAACGGAATCACTGCTATAACGTGAAACAAACAAACTAATGTTCCCTTTTAAAAGCTACACTCGATGCTGTGTGAAAACCGCAAGCCACGGCGCATTCCTGGGGTTAAACAGTGCAATCTGGCAGGTGTGCACGATACGGGAATCCCCCTTTCTCTCTTGGCAACCTTCATGACGAGTTAACTCTTTCATGGAATAGCCTTACTCATCCTGTGTTTTTTTTCGTGCCATCAACTTCGATTTATTCGAATATTGTTGATGCGAAGGCACGGTTATATGATGATGTCCCAGATTGAAGAGATGCTTGTGGCTATCTCGCTCCTAGGACATCCTTCTCCCTGAAAAAGCACACACTCACCACCAAGCCGCGTAGACTGACATCTTCCCTGGTGGGGAAAGTGCGGGTGTACAACACTACGGTAGTCTCGTACATAATCGCCAGAGCGGACTGCGCTCGCGCCGGATTCTGCTAGCGCGCCAGATTCTGCTTTGTGCACAGGAAGAGTTCCTGTCCCTTCCAGGGCATTTGAAGTTGGGAGCCCTGGAACCTTCACGCACTAGAGGAACTTATGCCCTCAAGGTGAGGGTATTCGAAAGTGGTGCATGGCGAAACATGTAGACTTAGTCCACTGCCGAATTGTTTCAGTGCTGGAGTTCTGCAAGATAAGCTTATGCCCTAGTACCTTCAGAATGTACGCAGCCGCTAATTCGGCTTGTCATGTTCTGACTGATGGGGTCTGGTTGACACTCCTTCCAAACCACTAGAGTCAGCGCCTGTCTGGCTTCTGACCCTTAAGATGTTTTTTCTTATACTTACTTCTTTCAAGAGAACTGAAGATCTGCAAACCTCCCGTCCTGCCGAGACTTTGCCCCTGGGCTAGTCAGCTATTCTGCATCCTCACCCGAACTATTTTCATTTTTGACCATGCACCCAGTCTTCCTCGGAACCTTTGTCCTCCGCCTTTTACAGCTCCGGAGCAGGAAAGGTTTCACTTACTGTCTTCAGTACACACTCTTCAGATTTAATTCCACCGCACTAGCCAGTGGCGTAAGTCAGAGCAGCCTTTGTTATGCCAAACGCTGTCACATCAGGTGAGAGATGCTATTGCCCTGGCCTACGAGGCGCGTGGTCACACTTCGCCTCTAGGAAACAGGGCTCATTCATCCAGGGGGATTGCTTCATTTATTGCGCTGGCAAGAGGTGTTCCCCTGCAGCAAGTGTGTATGTGGCAGGTTGGTCCTCTCCGTACACATTTGTGAAATTCTATAGTTTGGATGTTCATGCTACTCTGGGCTCACGGGGTCCTCGAATCAGCCTCCCAGAGCTCTGAGCCCTCCTTGGCCTTTCTGCACACACGCTACACAACATGTGTGCAGAAAGGGGATCCAGACACTTGCAGCGGTGCGGCGGTGTTGCTATTATTGTTCCCATAGCGACCGTGAACCTGGCACAGTGTCAAATTACGCATGCACACACAACGACAGGCGGAAGGAGAAAATTATTCTAATAGATTTTTAACCTCTAATGAGAATTTCTTTAGCTTTACACGCATGCTGTACACACCCGCTTACAGACACAAGATGCGTGCACAGATGTTGATTATACCAGTGAGCAGTGGTGTCAAAAGTATTCACATTCAATACTTGAGTAGAAGTATAGATACTAGGGTTCAAAAATACTTCTTTAGAAGTTGAAGAATCAATCCAAGCTTTTTTACTTAAGTAAAAGTTTAAAAGTACTGGTTTCAAAACTACTTAAAGTATAAAAGTAAAAGTACCGTGAGGGGCGACAAAAGCATTAAGGTCTCGCTTTCTGATCATGCGACCGGGGGGGGGGGTGCATTGTGCGCGTTCCTATCATGTGACCGGGGGAGGGGGGGGCCTTGTGCGCATTCTTATCATGCGACCGGGGGGGGTGCGCGTTCTGATCATAAAAATAGAGTAACGAGGCTATTTTTTAAATGTAAGGAGTAGAAAGTACAGATAATTGCTTAAAAATGTAAGGAGTAGAAGTAAAAAGTCGGTTGAAAAATATTTACTCCAGTAAAGTATAGACACCCAAAATTTCTACTTAAGTAAGGTAACGAAGTATTTGTACTTCATTACTTGACACCTCTGCCAGTGAGAGACGCGCACTAAGACCCAGCAGGGGATACAATTACCCACAATTCTGCAACACAAGAAAGAGAAAAAACGTTGGCTCTGTTGTGATCATGTGACGCTCTCAATTCAATTCAATTCAGTTTTATTTGTATAGCGCTTTTAACAATTGACATTGTCTCAAAACAGCTTTACACAATCAAAATAATTATTTAAGTTTGTATGGAATGTGAATGTGCATGAATCAAAATGTTCAGATAGTCCCTGGTGAGCAAGCCCGAGGGCGACAGTGGCAAGGAAAAACTCCCTGAGATGGTAATAGGAAGAAACCTTGAGAGGAACCAGACTCAACAGGGAACCCATCCTCATCTGGGTGAAACAGATAGCAGGGAATGATCTGCATTTATACAGTGTTAGGGTCAGCTATAATAGTTGATGTTAATTGATGTTATAATAGTTGATGTAAAATGGAGTCCAGAAGTTATTCGAGACTCAGATAGACTTGTAGAAAGTTCCAGTCCTGAACTATTGAATAGTCAAGTCCTCAGAGAAACAACTGACAACACCAGCCGAGGCCAGAACCATCTTCTAAGTAGATAGAATCATCCCCAGACACCAGACGCATCCTGAAGAGACACACGGGGCATCCATGCGACGAGACCTCCAACCAGAAACCGGGCACCAGGATGGATCAGACAGGTCCGGAGGGCAGAGGGAGTCTGGATCACTGGCAGCTCAGGAACCACATGTGTAGCTCGACAGAGAGAGAGAGAAAAAGAGTGAAAAGGGGAGACAGGGGGAGAGAGGAAAGAGAAAGAGGGGGAGGAAGAGAAGAGGAGGAGAGATTGCAATTAGGTATGGTCACAGTCACAATGTATAATGTGAATGTATATTTACTGTAGAGTGCAAGCAGGGACTCCGGCAGGACTAACTATGACAGCATAACTAAAACGGAGAGCCAGAAGGAAACACAAACATGAGGGCTCCCTGAGATGTAAAGCAAACAATCACCTCACCGTCAACAAACCTGAGTGATCAAATGAGACTGAGGAAGACACCATCTAAACATACCAGTTCCCCATAATACTCTATGTCCATGAGTCCCCCAGATCTGCTCCTTTACCTTATGGCAAATCTATTTATAAAAATGCTTGGCTAAATAAATAGGTTTTGAGCCTAGACTTAAACACTGAGACTGTGTCTGAGTCCCGAACACTATTTGGAAGACTATTCCATAATTTTGGGGCTTTGTAAGAAAAAGCTCTGCCCCCAGCTGTAGTTTTCATAATACGCGGTACTGACAAGCAGCCTGCATCCTTTGACCGAAGTAGGCGTGGCGGATCGTAAGACACTAGCAGTTCGCTCAGATACTGCGGCGCGAGACCATTTAATGCTTTATATGTCAAGAGTAGTATTTTAAAATCAATGTGAAATTTCACAGGGAGCCAATGCAGTGAAGATAGGATAGGGGTGATGTGCTCATATCTTCTGGTTCTAGTGAGGACTCTCGCTGCTGCATTCTGGACTAGCTGAAGCTTGTTTATGCACCTAACTTAGCAACCAGACAGTAAGGCATTACAGTAGTCCAAACTAGAAATGATAAAAGCATGAACTAGTTTTTCTGCATCGTTTGGCGACAATATATTTCTTATTTTGACAATATTTCTGAGGTGAAAGAATGCTATCCTGGTGATATTATCTACATGAGCTTCAAATGAAAGGCTGGAATCTATAATCACGCCGAGGTCTTTTACTGTTGCACTTGACGGAACAGAAAGGCCATCTAAAGTTACGGTGTGATCTAAGATTTTACTTCTAGCTGTATGCGGTCCTATGACTAGAACTTCTGTCTTATCCGGATTAAGCAGAAGGAAGTTAATTAGCATCCAATTTCTTATGTCCTGCACACATTGCTCAACTTTAGTAAGATGGTTTTTCTCATCAGGTTTTGTTGAGACGTATAGCTGTGTGTCGTCAGCATAACAATGAAAACTAATACCATGCTTACGGATTATGTTGCCCAGCAGTGGGCCTAAAACTGAACCCTGCGGAACGCCAAACTCCACTAGAGAACATGCAGAATAATCACCATTTAAGTCTACATACTGATAACGATCGGTCAAATAGGATCTGAGCCTACATTTTCTAATCTGTGAAGAAGAATAGCATGATCAATAGTGTCAAAAGCTGCACTGAGGTCGAGTAATACAAGCATAGTTACACAACCCTGATCAGAGGCCAATAGGAGGTCCTTTACCACTTTAACGAGTGCTGTTTCTGTGCTGTGATGAGGCCTAAATCCTGACTGATACAGTTCATGTATGCCATTTCTATGTAGATATGAGCATAGCTGCTCCGCTACTATCTTTTCCAGAATCTTAGAGATAAAGGGGAGGTTTGATATTGGCCTGTAATTGGACAGCTGACAGGCGTCGAGGTCAGGTTTCTTAATTATTGGTTTGATAACTGCTACTTTAAAAGATTTTGGAACATAACCAATGCTGAGTGAGGAATTAATTATTCTCAACAGCGGTTCTGTTATTACTGGTACTATCTGTTTAAGAAAATGTGTCGGTATAGGATCTAATATACAGTTTGATGAATTTGCAGAAGAGATGAGTGAAATTAGTTCATTCTCTTCAAGAGGAGTAAAGTATTCTAGGTTTGAATCTGACATGGCTAGGTTAACATCTGTATCAATTACATTGTTCGGTTTCAAAGGCTCAATTTTATGCCTGATATTTACAATTTTATTATTAAAAAAGTTCATGAATTCCTCACTATTGCATGATGTTGTTGTGGAGATTTCTGTAGTGGTCTTATTTCTGGTTAATTTGGCTACGGTATTAAATAAAAATCTAGAATTATTTTTATTTTCTTCTATAAGAGTGGAGAGATACGTTGATCTAGCAACACTAAGAGCTTTCCTATAGTTCAGGATGCTCTCTTTCCATGAAATACCAACAATTTAGTTTGACGCCACTTACGCTCTAATTTCCGAGCAGTCTGTTTTAAAGTGCGCGTGTGATCGTTATACCAGGGAGCGAGTTTCTTATCTCTAATAATTTTTCTTTTAGCTGGAGCTACATTATCTAAGGTACAACGTAGTGTCGACTCTAAATATTCAGTCACCTGATCGAGTTCTGTGGGGTCAGACGGTGGCCTAATCGAAGTTGGTAACTCTGGGAGATTACTGATAAAACTCTGTGTGGTAGTTGATGTGAATGTATGTTTAATACGGTAGCGGGTGCTGTGCGTACATTATCACTGTGACACACTTGAATGGAGACAAGATAGTGATCTGAGATAATTTCAGACAGTGGAATTGTGAATACATTTCTTATAATTAATCCGAAGAATATTACTAAATCTAAAGTGTGACCTGCTTTATGAGTGGGTCCTACTACACACTGATTTACGCCTACGGAGTCCAGTATGGACATAAATGCTGTTCTCAGAGGGTCTTCTGGATTCTCAAAATGAATGTTAAAATCTCCAGCAATTAACACTTTGTCTACAGAAACGACCAGGTCTGAGATGAAATCTGCAAATTCACTAAGAAATTCAGAATACGGCCCTGGAGGTCTGTAAATTATAATTAGTGGAATCGACTGAGCTGACTTAATATACTTAAATAGACTTATGTTACTATAGAGAATTTCAAATGAGTTAAATTTGTGTCCTTGTTTTTGTACGATAGACAGATTATCATTATGAATAACTGCGATGCCTCCTCCTCTACCAGTTAACCGAGGCTGGTGTATGTAGCTGTACCCAGGAGGACTAGCTTTATTTAGAGCTACATACTCATCCTGTTTAACCCATGTTTCAGTTAAACAGAGTATATAAAACGCCTGATCTGTGATAATTTCATTAACAATAACTGCTTTTGATGCGAGAGATCTAATATTTAACAATCCTAGCTTCAGATCAGAGGTGTCGGCTGCGCATTCAGTTTGATCTGAGTTTGTGGTCTTTATGTTAATTAAATTATTGAAACAGACTTTCTGAGTCTTTCTACATTTTTGCTTAGATCGGGGAACAGACACAGTCTCAATATGGTGAACCCTGAGTGACGACTCTATGCAGCTAGCAGACGGTTGGTTTAGCCTGTCTGTCTGCTCCCTGGCCTGGGCTCTGGATTGTCACCGATTAACTAGACCTCTACTGAGACTATGAGCTATACTGCAGGAAATGAGAGCAGCACCTTCCCGAGTGGGATGGACACCGTCCCGCCCTAACAGGCCAGCTTTGCCCTCAATGGTCTTCCAATTATCTATGAAGCCCACATTATTTTTGGAGCACCACCTGGACATCCAGCGGTTCAGCGACCTTAACCTGCTGTACGCTATGTCACCACAAAACGCTCTCCTTCAAAACAAGAAGCGCATGCGTGATACATGTGTTAGGTTTAAAAAGTAGAAGAATAATTGTATCCGAGCTAAGTTTTAAGCTAAGGGTAGAAGAGTTATTGCTTGTTGTGGTACACCTTGGTACACTTACTGGTCCGGGCCCGATTGACCGGAAGAGACAAGCAAACACACACACACGCAGGCATGATGTCTGAAGATCTCTGTGTATTCTCAGCAAAGAGAGCACATTTAAACAGTGCTACGTCCCAAACATCAAAAGAACCAGTCATTAACATGTCAGTCATAGAGACAGACAGGAGAGAGGAGATAGATCTACATTCTTCTGATTACACAAAACGATTCTAACAGACTAGAGCCATTTGGATGTATCCTCGTCTGTGTACAGAATATAGAAGGTGTTACCACAGAAGGCAGGAGGAAGCACAGTGAGGGGTCTGTTCTCAAGGCACAGGAATCTTCTTATTATATTATAATGTCTTACAATATTATAAAATCTTACAACATGATACTCGGTACTCGTAAACCAAAACTTGCTCGTTTTTCAAGTCAAATTTGATAAAAAATCTTTGCTCGTCTTGCAGAACACTCGTAAACCACGTTACTCACAATCTGAGGTTTCACTGTATAAATAAATTGTAGGGTTTACATAATAAAGACAAGGAATGGCTGTCGCATTCTCCACCAATAAATGTAGACATTTTAATGTGGACATAATGCTCAATGCATCCTTCACCATTAATATGTAATGTTTAGCTCTGGGTCAGAGTTGTATCGAATGTTTAATGATTCGGGTTAATTTGATTAACTGAAACAAAATTTAGAATGTACACTTTATCGACTACCCGTCCAGCATTTAGCACAATTTAGTGTTTCTTACAAGTTCGACTTATCAGGCGGCCAACGATGATAACACAAAGTCTAGTATTTAGCAATTATGAGCAAGGTAACAATATCTGGGCAAATGTTTAGACTTTAAAATACATGACCAAGACAACAGTTCTTTATAAAGAAACAAGAATTTATTTGACTAATCTATGACACATGAAACTACGCTACTTAAGCGCACACACACACACAGTTTGGAAATGAATGAAGTTATTCTAGTACTGTTTAATAGATCACAGAAAGTCTAGTAAACAGTACTAGAGCAGAGTCTAGTCAAGACCAGAGTCTTATGTTTAATGTTACGGTTTATTTATGAAACGAGCACCAACTTCAGTAAGGTATGTGTCATGCCCGAGCCTCCTCAGTCCCGGAGAGAAAGATCCGGCTCGCCGGATTACTGAGCCATGGCTTTGTCTCCCCCTAGTGTGTCCACGTATGTCATTACTTACCATAATTAACTAACTCAGATCACCTGCGCACACCTCACCTGCCTCCCTATTTAAACCCAGCCGAACCCACACCACACTGTCTGGTCACCGTTGTATTATCACCCACTAACATATGTGTATCTTTCTGCTCCTCTCCAGGTTTGAAGCGGTATCTGCAGGCGAAGTCAGGCGAAGCGAGACAGCTTCGCCGTCCAAGTAATATCCTCTGAGGACACAGAGAAGTTTTGTTTCTTTTGGTTATGTTTTGCGAAATGACATTCTTGGTTGAATTTTAGTTTGATTTTGAACCGCCTGCAGACCGCGCCTGGCAATCGGCGTAGTGAACACCTGGTTAATTATAGTACACGTGTAGTACACTACACGGTCACTTTACACTGTCACTTTATAGTCACTAAGCCACTTTCCACTCCATACTGCACATAATTGCCTTTTTGCACAACATTCATTGCGGACATTCTTATACATTATACACAAGTAGACATACTCTCACAAACGTGTGTGTATGTGTATATACATGTATGCATATATGTGTATATGTAGATGTATGTATGTATATATAGATATATGTAGATGTAAATACAGTATATGTGTATATATATATATTATGTATACTTGCATTCACAATTTTTACAATTTTTTTATTTTTTTATTTATATTATTTTAGTTTATACTATTCTTATACTGTACTATTCATATGCATACGTATTTATTCTTATAATTGTACACCACTATTGCTTGTGTAGCTTGCACATAAGAATTTCACTCACGTGTACTGTACCAGTGTACCAGTAACGTGACGTGACAATAAAAGTGATTTGATTTGATTTGATTTGATCTGTGAAGAGTCTCTGAGACGTTTTCTTTTGAGGCAAACACAAAATAAAGACTGTACTTTCCTGCACTTGCGTTGACGTGTGTGTGCTTCATACATAGAGAGAGAGTGAAACATGACAGTATGCAGCTTTGTTTGTTTACTTGCATTATGTTTCATTCTCATCCGTTGGTTCACCTCCAGCGAAGGGAATCACGGCGTTGCTGATTGGTTGGTGCGCTATTGTAGAGATGATGTCTTTCGGGAAAGCCCTTTGTTGAGGCGTTGGTTGCCTGGTTATCGATGGCTGCGTTCTGGAACCTCTCCTGCGGGTTTCTTCGTTGCAGGACGTTGAGGTTCTGGCACGAAGTCTCGTTAAACATTTTTGAAGGACAGATAATGCCAGCAGCAGTTGCATACATTAGCCCTGTGTTTCGGCTGTCACGTGGGCTCATCCGGGTTGGAGTTTTAATACCTTTTATAAAGTAATTTCGCATGAGCTCGGTCATGGTACCAATTTTCACCAACATTCTTTGAATAAAACCAGCTTTACCTTGACAAACATTACATATCTTACCCACTCATTTCTTCCATTATTTAATAAAAGGCAGTTGTAAATTGTAAGGATTTCTTGTATTTTGCTAGACCCCCATTGGTCTAGTCAGTGCTCAGCTTTGTATTTTGCTTCCCGCCTGGCCAGGGAGCCTCTCAATAATACACAATCCATGCTTAGTGAGACGTTCAAAGTTTATTGTGGAAGACAGGAGTATATATACGCACACACACAAAGAACCAAAGAAAAGGTGGGTGCAGGAGTGTTTACATCTGGTCAGGAATGTTTAGAAAAGATAAGGTAAAAAAGAACATAAAATTGGGAGTAGCTCTGCATTTACGATCGTTCAACAGTTTTACGACCTTTAACATAAACTACTATAGGATGTGTTTATTGAAAGTGCAGCTTGTGTCGAGGTAAGAGAAAGAAGTAACATTCTGTTCTCACGCACACAGAATATCATGAAACACACTAAAAATCAAATATTCCCTACAGTTCCCCCCTTTTATTCATAAGAAACATCGTTGAATAAAACTCAGAGCTTTCAAGGAGTCGCCGGCGAATAATATGTCATCGGACGCGGCGCAGGAACATAACCTGAAACATACTTATACAAAAGATTTTGCACACAGCAAAGAATGCATGGACCTAAAAGACACAACAGGTCTGAATCATTGGTATATCGCTTAGCGGTCCAATTAGCGAATCGCCAAAAAACATTATCATGTGGATGATATCATCTCTCATTCAAGATTAAGAGGACAAAAAGAAACTTCATTCTAAGGCAGGAGAGGTTACCACCATACTCCAAGTGCTGTTCTATAAACTCTACAGAATGAAGTGTGACCAAAAGAATACACAGAAATATAACAGGTTGAGTGCAAACTCGTGTGTGTGAAAAATCTTGTTCACAATGTCAAACATATAAATAACTACTAGTGTGCGGGCACGCCAATCTGCACTCGTCCCACCTTACGAGGTGCTAAGACACCACCAGGAATGGTAAACTAATAGCAAAAGTGAAGTCGTCCCGTGGCAACCCAAGACAATCCCTCTGTGTCACGTCACGGGTTGGTCATCACTGCAGCACGTCTTCAGTCTAGGAAACAAAAAAAATCACAGAGAAAGAAAGATAATAATACACAAACATTTATTCATCCTTTGATCTCACGCCGACAGGACATCTCTTCAGCCTAGTAGCATGGATCCACTGTGGAAAAAGTTCAGTTAGGACAGCAGTACGAGTAATTGCGATTATTTCTGCTGGTCCGTCATATTTACAATCTCCCAGTTTTCTGGGGGTCAAAGATTTTACCAGAACAGTATCTCCCACATTAAAAGGATGTGTGGGTTTCGTTGAGGGTACTGGAATCACATTTGCAATTTGTTCATAATGTTTGTTTAGAGCAGCAGAATATTCAGCAATATGTGCATCAAGATCAGTTGTTCCTATCGCGGGTTTACCTTTCCTCCATGGCACGGGAAAAGGTCTGCCAAATATAATTTCATGTGGTGACATGTGCACATCTTTTCTTGGTGTCATTCTCATTTCAGCTAGAACAGCAGGTAACAGATCAACCCAGTTTTTACTCCCCATAGTTTGCATTGCTTTAGTCAATTTTTCTTTCAGTGTCCTATTTGTTCTTTCTACTATACCTGATGACTGTGGGTGATAAGGATTTTTTCATATCTTCCTTAACCCCCCTTCGTGCGCGATGTGTAACACCGTGGAACTCATGCACAAGGAACGGAAGACAATGAGACGGCAGGCACAAACGGCCATCAGCACAATACCATAAACCATCAGAAGCAACGTAGGCACCCTGAGCTTGCCAAAAAGAGGAATCATTTGGCGTAGCTGAAGCTTGCAAAGACAATAAATCTACATCGGAAATCAAAGAGCTAGCAAGAAAAGATGTATTGATCAAATCAGAACCAGAATCAGGAAAGAAAATCTGTTTTTGAGCTGCTTTTTTAGCAATACGATCAGCTAGCGAATTACCTCGCACTTCCATAGAGTCACCAGAAGAATGAGCCTTAGTTTTTACAATAGCGAGAGTACTAGGTAGATGGCATGCGTCTATTAAATTCTGAACAAGAGAAAAATGAGAATTAGGCTTACCCTCAGCAGAACGAAAACCCCTGGATTGCCAGATGCGGCCAAAGTCGTGAGCGATACCAAAAGCGTAACGAGAATCAGTGTATATAGTGACATCTTTTCCTTCAGAAAGAACACATGCACAAGTTAGAGCAAAAAGTTCAGCTGCCTGAGCAGATGAGAAAGGGAAAGAGTAAGCTTCAGTGGTTATATCTGGCAGTGCACACACAGCATAACCACCGAGAAATTTCCCATCATATCGTTTTGAACAGGAACCATCTACAAACAGAGTGTCACCAATTGTTAATGGAGTATAAGATAGATCAGGACAGCAGTCATGATCTATATCTACTAGCGTGTCGTCCTGTGCATTGATCAAGCCAGATCATATCCAAGGGTGTCAAAAGAAGAGGTGGTTTTTATCTCTAAGTTACTTGTAGAACACAGGATAATCTCATACCCAGACCGTCTCTGAGCCGTCATGTGTTGTGTTTGAACGTTCTGCAGCACTTGTTTAACCTGATGTGGAGAATACAAAATTAAAGGATGAGAGAGAACAATCTGTTCAGCATCTTGTACCATCACCGCACAGGCGGCCACAGCCCTGTGCCAATACAGCAGAAGCGGTGCCCCCGTGCTCACACGCATATAGATGGAACGGTTTTTGATAGTTAGGCAGGCCCAGTGCTGGAGCAGAACATAGGGCCTTTTCAGTTCCTTGTATGCCTCAATCATGTCAGCAGTCCATGTCAGAGGCTGTTGGAGCGGATCATTGTGTGAGATGGCTGTCCTGATGCGTTTATCGTAGAATCAGCAGTCAGGAATCCACTTACGACAGTAGTTGATCAGTCCCAGGAAAGCCATGAGAGCATGTTTAGTGCTGGGACGTTTAGTGTCGAGAATAACCTGGATTCGTTCCTTTGAGAGCCTTCTTTGGTCTTGGGAGAGTTCAAAACCCAGGTATTTTACAGTCTCTCTGCAAACTGTAATTTAGTTTTTGATACCTTGAAACCCTTCTGTGACAGGTGTTTCAGGAGACAAATGGTGGCTTCTTCGCAGACGGCAGGCGAAGCGGCAGACACCAGTAGATCATCCGCGTAAGATAGGACAACAGAATCAGTGGGGAGAGTTAGATCACCAAGTGCATCTCTTACTACAGCCGAAAAAACAGCCGGTGAGTCAACACAACCCTGCGGAAGACGAGACCAGGTGAACTGCTGCCCCCTGTGGGTGAAGGCGAACACTGGCTGTGTCTGCTCTTCCACAGGAACACTGAAGAATGCAGAGCAAAGGTCGATAACAGAGAAATGCGAATGATGACAAGGTATAGAGGAGATGATGGACAACACATCAGGCACAACAGGTGCTACAGGGATAATTATGTCATTTATTTTTCTCAAATCTTGTGTAAATCTCCACGTACCATCAGGTTTCAGTACTGGATTAACAGGTGTGTTATAAGAACTTACACCTGGTTTAATAACACCCTGCTTGAGCAATGAGCTTAAAATTTCATCTATTCCTGAGGCCTTGGCCTCGGAGAGTGGATATTGTTTGATGTACACAGGTTGCAAATGTTTTAATTTAGCTTCATAAGGAACACAGTGTACGAACCCCACCTCATCCTTATGATCAGCCCACAGACTGCTCGGCACACATTCAAGGGCAGCAGGAATAGAGCTGTTCTGTGAAGAAAGGAAACAATTATTTACACGCATATTTGTGAGGTGGGAAAAAGGAACTGAATCAGGCACTTCAACAGTGAGTTTTGCGCCAGAAAAAGTCAAGGACATGTGTAGTCTGCTCATTAAATCGCGTCCTAGCAGATTAAAAGGACAATCAGGCATACAGACAAAACGATGAGAGAGATGAATTCCCTTATCTAAAGGACATGTTACAGTTACCTGAGGAGTGAAATAATTTCATTGAGCAACCCCTTAAATTCCCACAGAGCTGATACTTTTATTCGAGAGTGGTCCCTCATAATCACGACCTAAAGATGACATTGTAGCTCCCGTATCCACCAAAAGAGAGAATACAGAACCATCTATACACAATTCTATAAAGGGCAACTCATTAACCTGAGGTGACTCGAATGTACAAAGTAACATCGTGGGGCTGGAACTCTGCGGGCATCCCTATGCATCATATGCTCCTACCTGCATTCCTGAGAAGGGATTGAGTCTATATTGCTGCTGTTGTTGTGGTTGTACTCGCTGTGGTGGCTGCTGTGAAGGATTAGGAGAAAACACCTCATTAGCATCATGCCACTGATCATCATTCAATTGATTGTACACATTTTGTCCACTACGTCCCTCATCAAGGGCCTTCGTGCGACATTCACGAGCCCAATGACCTTCTTTATAACAATAATAACAATAACCAGATCTACGGGGTGCACTCTGACCCTGCAGACCTCCTCTACCTCTTCCACGGCCTCCTCTGCCTCCTCTACCCCCCTTTTTTCCACCTCTGTGTCCTTCATTCTCCACAAACAAACATGCCACTTGTCTGTTTTCTAAAATACCGTCTCCTTCCAGTGTTCTCACACGCTCACCTAATTTTTTAATAGTCGTTGTAGAACGGTCTGACAATTGAAACTTTAAAATCTTCATGATTTCTGGTCGACAATTATTCAAGAAGGTGGTAAGGAAAAGTGGGTTAGGGTTTTCTTCAGAGAGGGGCATACCACCCAAAAGGGTCCAGGTCTCTCGAAATCTCTCGAGAAACCTGGATGTGGTCTCACTCTTTTCTTGTTTACAATTAGTTACCTGTGACAGATCCTGACTAGCTTGTTGACGTGCAAGAAGATAAGTAGTTAGCTCATCTTTTAAATGTTTCATAGCCTCATTAGAATTACCCCAAAGAAAATCATATTCCTTCTTTTTTCGTCCCCCCCCCTCTATGTCTTCATGTTTCACCACTACAGTCCATCTGTCTTTTTCAGGATCTAAACATTTTACCGTCTTTATCAAATCAGCCTCATCGTACCCATCTCCCAAAACCGATTGCAAAATATAGCGATAATCCACACCCACGAGCTGACAGTGCCTGGAAGCCTTTATCAGCGTATCAACAAAATGCAAAGGTTTGTTGGGAGAAGGGAGCATCTTAATAATGTCCTTCAGCATGCTTACGGATGGTGGAAGGATTTTTTGACCCTTTGGTCCCATAGAGAAAACAAACAGTGTTTTCTTGTCGAGGTTTGGGGCGAGACCTCTCATCCGGACCATCATCATCCGACTTATCAAAATCCTCACCATCAGTATCCTCGGGATCATCTGAAAGAGGGCTGTCAGGAGTTCGTCCTGACACCTTCTTGGGAGTCTTTCCCTTTCCTGAGGCACACACTTCCGACGAAGGTGAGCACGGTTTTGTGGGTACGGGGGAGACAGGCACAGATGGGCAGCTCACAAAAGGATTAGTGGGATTCAAATTAGGATAAATTTTCTCAATTCTTTTTTGGTGGAGGAGGGATCGGAAAGTTTGAATGAATGGGTGGCTTGAATTTAGTTTCGGATGTGACCTTTGGAATCTTTTTCTTCTGTTTTTTAGTTTCTTTTATGTCTAAGTATTTATCCCAAGGACCTTTCATTTCTACCCATTTTTGATAACATGAACCCATGTAAGGATAATCCCATCCTGGGTCACCCATACCCTCATATATCTGAGAGTAAGCAGAGGCTAGATATTCAGGCTTAAAAGTACCTCCGCGTGGATAGGGTAAAAATTTAAATTGTGGTTCAGTCCACCCTGATAAATTATCAAGCCAAGGTGTGGTAAAGTAAGTGAGTCCACACCTATTCATCCAGTCACGCGGAACCTCTTCTGGGTCCGGCTTTGGGTAAGTAGTTGTGTTCTTATTACCCATTTTATAAATGTGAATTGCCCCGCGACAGAAAGAACCAATATCTTCAACAAACAACACACAATACAACAACAAAAGACAACAAAAAGAGCTCAACAAAGACCACAACAAAGAGCGGGCAACAGAATACAGCTTCCACACTATGCTTCAGTTCAAAGAACTTTTCAGAAGTGAGCGAGTGCTATACTGGCGTAAAAGCCACAAGACAATCCTCCCCCGTACTATATATGGTCCAGATACCAAAAACCAGTGAGCGTGCTTGCTCTAACCTTATAGAGAAAAATAAAAAAGCAGCACTCACCTGATTAGAGGTATCCCGGATAAGCCCCCAAATTGTAAGGATTTCTTGTATTTTGCTATTATACTCACAGCTCTGATGTGTACACCTGTGTTTTGAAGTTGCAGATTAATAGTGACAAATGTGTAAAGTGTCACTCACATGAACAAAATGACAGGCACAATTGTGTACTACACATTTACCTTTGCGCTTTATTTCAGTTTCGCTGTACAACCACAAGTCGGCACTCACAACCTCTCAGATCTGGCAGTACAACCTCAAATCCCAGCGCTCTGACTTTTGCTACTCATTTTGCGTTATTCCTGTAGCAAAACTCACTTGTGCACTTGTAAACGCGAACTTGAGAGAGCAGAGTTGGGGGCGGGGCTGGGAATGAAGTAATTTTATTGGTAGATGTCTCACCAATGAACTAACCACCGAAACGGCGCAAGCTGCTCTGCGTAGTCTGTGACGTCATCGCGCACAAAACGTCCCACTTCATTGGCTGGCGTTGTTCATTGGTGAGGCATCGAACAATAAAATTACTTCATTCCCATCCCAGCCCGACTTTTGGTTGTACAGCGAAACTGAAATAAACTGAAATAAAGCGCAAAGATAAATGTGTAGTACACAATTGTGCCTGTCATTTTGTTCATGTGACTGACACTTTACACATTTGTCACTATTAATCTGCAACTTCGAATTCAAAACACAGGTGTACACATCAGAGCTGTGAGTATAAATTTCAACTTACAAATACAACTATTAATTTTACAAGTGAGGCGGCGCGGTGGTGTAGTGGTTAGCACTGTCGCCTTGCACGTCCAGGGTTCGATTCCCCGGCCAGGCTCGATTCCCGTCTCGGTGTGCATGGAGTTTGCATGTTCTCCCTGTGCTTGGTGGGTTTCCTCCGGGTACTCCGGTTTCCTCTCACAGTCCAAAGATATGCAGGTTAGGCTAATTGGCGTTCCTAAATTGCCCGTAGTGTGTGATTGGGTGTGTGAGTGTGTGTATGTGTGTGTGCCCTGCGATGGATTGGCAACCTGTCCAGGGTGTAGCCCGCCTAGTGCCCGAAGTCTCCTGGGATAGGCTCCAGGTCCCCCGTGACCCTGAACACAGGATTAAGCGGTATAGAAAATGAATGAATGAATGAATTTTACAAGTTCTCACATTAAAATTTGCAAGCTCTCGGGTTTTGCTACTGTTTTACCTTCATAGTTCCTCTCAACTCGGGGTGAAGCTATAAAACTGTGCTTTGTTTACCGGATCGCCGATTTACACCCTTGTTTTTGGGGGTTATTTCGAGGTGCCTGGTCTTATTGTATGCCTTGTGAAGTTTCCTGCAGCTTCGTCTCACAGACGCTCATTTATAATCGTGAATCAGATAAGATTGCAGCTTCATTTTGCAGATGAGCCTTTATGTTCGCGAATCATATAAGATTATCGGGATGGCGACATGCATGCTGGGAGAGGGTCTCTGGAATGTGATCAATTGACTGTCTCTCTCTGTATAACGCCACTCACACGGAGGTCACTGAGCACAGGTTTATAAATCATTAAACGATTCAACACACACACACACACACACACACACACACACACATAGAAAGAGAGAGTCGTTATTATCGATTCAGGTTCAATGTTCAAAATATGGTTTTCAGGTGAAATGTTTGTAGTGGAAACATACCACACACACACACACACACACACTTTCTTCCACTCTGTTCTCTTTCTGTGCTGAGTATGACACAGCTCTATGACGGCTCAGGCGATGGCACGCTGAGGTCCAAATGGTGGACCTCAGCGTGTTCCGAATGGTGGAGCTTTGTCGAGGGACATTCCCTTCATCGACATGGGAGCACTCTGTGAAGTACACTTCGGAATGGAATGCTGCTTGAGACTCTCACAAAACACGAGTACTGTGTGGAAACTGATACTCACTTACTCAACATACAGTGGTGTGAAAAACTATTTGCCCCCTTGCTGATTTCTTATTCTTTTGCATGTTTGTCACACTTAAATGTTTCTGATCATCAAAAACCGTTAACTATTAGTCAAAGATAACATAATTGAACACAAAATGCAGTTTTTAAATGAAGGTTTACGTTATTAAGGGAGAAAAAAAACTCAAAATCTACATGGCCCTGTGTGAAAAAGTGATTGCCCCCCTTGTTAAAAAATAACTTAACTGTGGTTTATCACACCTGAGTTAAATTTCTGTAGTCACCCCCAGGCCTGATTACTGCCACACCTGTTTCAATCGAGAAATCACTTAAATAGGAGCTACCCGACACAGAGAAGTAGACCAAAAGCATCTCAAAAGCTAGACATCATGCCAAGATCCAAAGAAATTCAGGAACAAATGAGAACAAAAGTAATTGAGATCTATCAGTCTGGTAAAGGTTATAAAGCCATTTCTAAAGCTTTGGGACTCCAGCGAACCACAGTGAGAGCCATTATCCACAAATGGCAAAAACATGGAACAGTGGTGAACCTTCCCAGGAGTGGCCGGCCGACCAAAATTACCCCAAGAGCGCCGAGACAACTCATCCGAGAGGCCACAAAAGACCCCAGGACAACATCTAAAGAACTGCAGGCCTCACTTGCCTCAATTAAGGTCAGTGTTCACGACTCCACCATAAGAAAGAGACTGGGCAAAAACAGCCTGCATGGCAGATTTCCAAGGCGCAAACCACTTTTAAGCAAAAAGAACATTAAGGCTCGTCTTAATTTTGCTAAAAAACATCTCAATGATTGCCAAGACTTTTGGGAAAATACCTTGTGGACCGACGAGACAAAAGTTGAACTTTTTGGAAGGTGCGTGTCCTGTTACATCTGGCGTAAAAGTAACACAGCATTTCAGAAAAAGAACATCATACCAACAGTAAAATATGGTGGTGGTAGTGTGATGGTCTGGGGTTGTTTTGCTGCTTCAGGACCTGGAAGGCTTGCTGTGATAGATGGAACCATGAATTCTACTGTCTACCAAAAAGTCCTGAAGGAGAATGTCCGGCCATCTGTTCGTCAACTCAAGATGAAGCAATCTTGGGTGCTGCGGCAGGACAATGACCCAAAACACACCAGCAAATCCACCTCTGAATGGCTGAAGGAAAACAAAATGAAGACTTTGGAGTGGCCTAGTCAAAGTCCTGACCTGAATCCTATTGAGATGTTGTGGCATGACCTTAAAAAGGCGGTTCATGCTAGAAAACCCTTAAATAAAGCTGAATTACAACAATTCTGCAAAGATGAGTGGGCCAAAATTCCTCCAGAGCGCTATAAAAGCCTCATTGCAAGTTATCGCAAACGCTTGATTGCAGTTATTGCTGCTAAGGGTGGCCCAACCAGTTATTAGGTTCAGGGGGCAATTACTTTTTCACACAGGGCCATGTAGGTTTGGATTTTTTTTCTCCCTAAATAACAAAACCCCTCATTTAAAAAGTGCATTTTGTGTTTACTTGTGTTATCTTTGACTAATAGTTAAATGTGTTTGATGATCAGAAACATTTTGTGTGACAAACATGCAAAAGAATAAGAAATCAGGAGGGGGGGCAAATAGTTTTTCACACCACTGTATATACCGCTTTATCCTATATTCAGAATCCTATCCTAAGAAGATTACAGCACGAGGTGGAGCAAACCATGGACGGGGTGACAATCCATCGCAGGGCACACACACACACACACACACACACACACACTCACACACTATGAGCAATTTGGGAATCCCAATTATCCTAATCTGCATATCTTTAGACTGTGGGAAGAAACCCTTCAAGCACTAGGGGAACATGCAAACTCCACACACACACACAGAGACCGGAATCGAACCCAGACCCTGAAGGTGCTGACCACTACACAACTGTGCCACCTCAGAAGCTGATAGCGAGTTATACTTTCTCTAAATGCTCTCTCTCTCTCATACACACACACACACACACACACACACACACACACACACACACACACACACACACTCAAGTAAAAACATTGTGTAAATGATTAACCTATTGACAGATATGAAAATAGTAATAAAATGTTGTACTTAAGTAAAAGTACTGTTACTTTAGTGAACTTTTACTGAAGTACAAGTAAAGTTATCCTTATAAAAATCTACTCAAGTAAAAAGTAGCTCATTAAAAATTTACTCAGAGTAAAAGTTCGTATTACTTTTTTTTTAACAGCGGGGGTGGGATGGGGGATGGAACACCCTTGCATATTAACCCTGGCATGCATAGTGGTCACTACAGTGGACAGCTATTCAAAAGCTGTTCTCTTGTGTATACAGGCATTTTTGTTGTTATATTTGCATATAGGCCAACACAGTGGATGCTTGTGCATCATCCCATACACTGCCACCTATTGGCCAGTCATGGTAAGTGAATTTTTTTCTAACCCAAATCCAAGATGGCCACCAGAAGTCAGAAATGCAGAAATGCAGAACATGCCAGGAATATCTTGTAAATCCTTCTATAGCAGGACACCCCTTCCGGATAAAAAAATATGCTAGCATCAAGTAACATCTAAGGATTCATATAATTGTTAAAATTTCCAAATATTTATTTTGTGTATGGAGAAATTTGCAACTAATCCCATGTCCACTATATAGGACGCCATGCATCACTGGCTATATTTTAACTGCAATTCATACTAATATAGTTGAAAGCAATGATGATGTGCCCAAGCACTCTGTCCCATTGCCACCCGGGCGCACCGCACAATCTGTGTGTTCTTTGAGTGGGTTAAGACCTACAAAAAGCCATCGCCGCCCAGGTGAACCACACAACGTCCACACGTCACACACTATATAGGGCTGATGTCAGTTTGGGCCCTAAATATGTTGAGTGCGTTAGTGTGTGTGTGGGGGCATGTGTTAACATTTGTGATGTGTATGTGTGTAGAATAGATGCTGGAAAAAAAGCATCACAGAATGATGTTACTCAACGTGATGTCACAGAACGTGATGTCACTGAACGTGATATCACTAAACGTGTCACTGAATATAATGTTAGGACTGACTCGTTTGAGATATCAAAAATCCCTCTACAATTTTGCATCTTCAATGTTTTTAGATCACATCGGCCCAGTTTAAGTGGCCATCATATAAATTCCCTAGTCCATCCATCCATTCATTTTCTTCCGCTTAACCGAGGTCGGGTCGCGGGGGCAGCAGCTTCAGCAGGGATGCCCAGACTTCCCTCTCCCTGGCCACTTCTTCCAGCTCTTCCGGGGGGATCTCAAGGCGTTCCCAGGCCAGCCGAGAGACATAGTCCCTTCAGCGTGTCCTGGGTCTTCCCCGGGGTCTCTTTCCGGTGGGGCATGTCCGGAACACCTCACAAGGGAGGCGTCCAGGGGGCATCCTAAATAGATGCCCAAGCCACCTTATCTGGCTCCTCTCGATGCGGAGGAGCAGCGGCTCTCCTCTGAGCCCCTGCCGGATGACTGAGCTTCTCACCCTATCTCTAAGGGAGAGCCCAGACACCCTGCGGATGAAACTCATTTCGTCCGCTTGTATTCGCGATCTTGTTCTTTCGGTCACTACCCACAGCTCATGACCATAGGTGAGGGTAGGAACGTAGATCGACCGGTAAATTGAGAGCTTTGCTTTTTGGCTCAGCTCCTTCTTCACCACGACGGACCGATACAGAGCCCGCATCACTGCAGACGCTGCCCCGATCCGCCTGTCGATCTCCCGCTCCATTTTACCCTCACTCGTGAACAAGACCCCGAGATACTTAAACTCCTCCACTTGGGGCAGGATCTCACTCCCAACCCTGAGAGGGCACTCCACCCTTTTCCGGCTGAGGACCATGGCCTCAGATTTGGAGGTGCTGATTCTCATCCCAGCCGCTTCACACTCGGCTGCGAACCGATCCAGTGAGAGCTGTAGGTCGCAGGATGATGAGGCCAACAGAACAACGTCATCTGCAAAATGCAGTGACCAAATCCTGAGCCCACCACACTGTACCCCCTCAACGACCTGGCTGCGCCTAGAAATCGTGTCCATAAAAATTATGAACAGGATCGGTGACAAAGGGCAGCCCTGTTGGAGTCCTACTCTCACCGGAAACAGGTCCGACTTACTACCGGCAATGCGGACCAAGCTCAGACACCGGTTGTACAGGGACCGGACAGCCCTTAACAGGGAATCCAATATCCCATACTCCCGGAGTACCCCCCACAGGACTCCCCGAGGGACACGGTCGAATACCTTCTCCAAGTCCACAAAGCACATGTAGACCGGTTGGGCAAACTCCCATGCCCCCTCCAGGACCCTGCTAAGGGTGTAGAGCTGGTCCACTGTTCCGCGACCTGGACGAAAACCACACTGCTCCTCCTGAATCCGAGGTTCAACTATCCGACGGACCCTCCTTTCCAGGCCCTTCCGGGGCCCTGCCACCACGGAGCTTTTTGATCACCTCGGCAACCTTGGCCCCAGAGAGGGAAGAGTCCACCTCTATGTCCCTAGACTCTGCTTCCTCATCGGAATGCATGTTGGTGGAATTAAGGAGGTCTTCGAAGTACTCCCCCCATCGACCCACAACGTCCCGAATCGAGGTCAGCAGCGCACCATCCCCACTATACACTGTGTTCACCGTGTACTGCTTTCCCCTCCTGAGACGCCGGATGGTGGACCAGAATCTCTTCGAAGCCGTCTGGAAGTCATGCTCCATGGCCTCCCCAAACTCCTCCCATGCCCGGGTTTTTGCCTCAGCAACCACCGAAGCTGCATTCTGCTTGGCCTGCTGGTACCTATCAGCTGCCTCCGGAGTGCCACCAGCCAAAAAGGCCCGGTAAGACTCCTTCTTCAGCTTGATGGCATCCCTCACCGCCAGTGTCCACCAACGGGTTCTTGGGTTGCCACCGCGACAGGCACCGACCACCTTACGGCCACAGCTCCGGTCGGCCGCCTCGACAATGGAGGCGCGGAACATAGTCCATTCAGACTCAATGTCCCCCACCTCCCACAGAACGTGGTTGAAGCTTTGCCGGAGGTGGGAGTTGAAGCTCGTCCTGACAGGGGACTCTGCCAGACTTTCCCAGCAGACCCTCACAATACGTTTGGGTCTACCAGGCCTGACTGGCATCCTACCCCGCCAACGAAGCCAACTCACCACCAGGTGGTGATCAGTTGACAGCTCCGCCCCTCTCTTCACCCGAGTGTCCAAGACATGTGGCCGCAAGTCCGACGACACGACCACAAAGTCGGTCATCGAACTGCGGCCTAGGGTGTCCTGGTGCCAGGTGCACATATGGACACCCTTATGCCTGAACATGGTGTTCAGACAATCCGTGACGAGCACAGAAGTCCAATAACAAAACACCACTCTGGTTCAGATCGGGGGGGCTGTTCATCCCAATCATGCCCTTCAAGGTCTCACTGTCATTGCCCATGACAACAGAACGATGGAGTCCCAGGAGGGACGTTCTCTAGCGCCCCCTCCAGAGACCCCAAAAAGGGTGGGCACTCCAATCTGCTGTTCGGTGCATAAGCGCAAACAACAGTAAGGATCCGTCCACCCACCCGAAGGCGGAGGGAGGCCACCCTCTCGTCCACTGCGGTGAACCCCAATGTACAGGCCCCGAGCCGGGGGGCAATAAGTATGCCCACACCTGCTTGTCGCCTCTCACCGGTGGCAACTCCAGAGTAGAAGAGAGTCCAGCCCCTCTCAAGGAGACTGGTTCCAGAGTCCAAGCTGTGCGTCGAGGTGAGTCCAACTATATCTAGCCGGAACTTCTCAACCTCACGCATTAGCTCAGGCTCCTTCCCCGCCAGAGAGGTGGCATTCCACGTCCCTAGAGCCAGCTTCTGCAGCCGAGGATCAGACCACCACGGTCCCTGTCCTCGGCCACCGCCCAGCTCACACTGCACCCGACCTCTTTGGCCCCTCCTACAGGTGGTGAGCCCATGGGAAGGGGGACGCACGTTGCCTCTTCGGGCTGTGCCCGGCCGGGCCCCATGGGTACAGGCCCGACCACCAGGCGCTCACCATCGGGCCCCACCTCCAGGCCTGGCTCCAGAGGGAGGCCCCGGTGATCCACGTCCGGGCGAGGGAAACATTTTCCAATGTTTGTACTCATCATAAGAGGTCTTTTGAACCACTCTTTGTCTGTTCCCTCACCTAGGACCAGATTGCCATGGGTGACCCTGCCAGGGGCATGAAGCCCCTGACAACATAGCTCCCAGGATCATTGGGACACGCAAACCCACCACGATAAGGTGGTGGTTCAAGCAGTGATGATGTAGCAATGGCTGCCAGAAAAACAAGGGAAAAGAAAGAGCATTTGTTGACCCACAAACCTTATTTTTTTTTAGTTCAGTATACAGTACTATAGTTGGCACTTTTAGGGCATGTTTAGCACCTGTTAACTCATGGAAACAGACATATATTTTTTGTTTGTGCCCTGGATGTTATGCCAAATTACTGTATAATAATTGGTTACATTTTATTTATTATCAGTATATAATTTTCTTCTATTGGTTTGTTAAATGCATATTTCTTTGGTTCAAACGCATGGTGTCCACCTGAATGGACATATTTGTAACTCCATGAAAAATAGGTTTATGAAAAAATTTATTATAAAAAAAATTCAGTTGCATTTTATTTGTAATCCTAGAGAGGAATTAAAACACTTAGGAACAAAAATCTTGACTGAGGTTCTCATAATTCATGCATGACAGGGTTAAATCTGTTGCCTTTGTTGTGCTTGAAATCAACGTGGTGGCTTAAATATGACCAGGGGTTTGCTTCATAAGAATTTGTTGTCATTTCACTTTCAGCTGTGTCTGCATCACTGGCATCTGTTTTGTCTCCATCGTTCTTGTGAATTTAAAGGAGCCATACAGACTCAATTTTGCATAAGTTAATATGATTCTTTAGGGTCCTAATGAAAAGTTTGTAATATACTTTAATTAAAAATTCTCAATTGTTGTGTAAAAAAAACATTACTTTTACCTGGTAAAAAGTAGCTCTGTTCTCAGCAACCTGTTTCAGTACATGCTCCTTTAAATGTTAATGACCTCTACTGAACCCGCCCCCCAGTTCTGTGGGGCGTGTCTTCACAATACAAGTGGGGTATAGCTTTGACAACAGTTAAAAATATTTTAAAAAACAGTTAAAAATAATTTTACATGATGTTAGAATTATTTTATATATAAAGGAGTTATTTCTACTCTCTTGCTCTCTTCCTCATAGATCTGATTTTAACGTGTTAAATCTTCCCTGCTGCTATCTTCCTGTCTCCTCTTGCATCTGTTCATTCATGCTCACCTTCCCATACTCTGTCTCTGTCTCTCTCTCTCTCTCTCTCTCCTTCCACTTATCTTCCTCTCCTTTGATTCAAATTCAAATTTTATTTGTCACATACACAGTCATACACAGTATGATATGCAGTGAAATGCTTATACGACAGCCAGTGACCTTAAAAATAAAATAAAAGCTTATACGTAAGGAATAAATATCAATAAAAAGAAATACTAAAGAAAATAAATTTAACTAGTAAAATAGTTGTACAAATATACAATGTACAAATGAGGGCATAATAAAAATCTTACAAAATATAGGGGATATATATATAACGCTCACCGTATTCACTAAAGCTGAGAGTTTAATTTCATCATCATTTTGTGTTATTGATGTGTCATGAATATTTTCAGGCCATTTGCACTCTGCTTCTTTGAGAAAGGAGGGACCATGGATCCAGTCAAAGTTTTTCATGAACTTTTCACAAGATTTTGTTTTTGTGAGGTATTAACGTACCTCCATTGCTGTGACTTGGTTGACTCTCTTATAATGGCGATTCTGTTGGCCACGAAGGTTTTAAAACGAAGTGTTTCGTTATCAATGTATCTCAAAACAGTTGTACTGTCAGTCCAAAACATAGAGTCCAGCAATTTCAATTCTAGCTGTTCTTTCAACATTTTGTCATTTTTTTACAGCGACCACTGCCGCAGTCAGTTCCATTCGTGGAATGGTGGTTTGTTTCAGGGGTGCTACACGGGAATTCCCCATCATGAATGCACAATGTGTAAGTCCATCAGCATTTACTAACCTGAGGTATGAGACAGCTCCATATCCCATTTCACTTGCATCCGAGAAGTGGTGGAGTTGTGCTGTAGCTGTAACTCCGAAGTCGGCTGGTTTTATGCACCTTGCTATGCTGAACTCGGACAGTCTGTGCAGCTCTTGCAGCCAGGTTTTCCATGCTGTTGCAAACTGCTCGGGAATGTCATCATCCCAGGCTAGTTTTTCTCTACATAACTGTTGCATTAGAGTTTTGGCTGGCAGTATGACAGGCGCCAGAAACCCTAACGGGTCATAAATTGAACTGGTGATTGACAGGATTCCTCGTCTTGTCACGGGTCGTTCCTTTAAACTAATTTTGAACTTGAACATGTCTGAGTTAATGCACCACAGCACCCCCAGAGCTCTTTCTATGGGCAGTGCATCTTTACTCAAGTCTAAGTCTCTCATGTCTTTGATCCTTTCACTCTCGGGAATGACAGTCAGTAGGGCACAGCTGTTGCTTGCCCATTTAGTGAGGTTGAAGCCTCCGCTTGCACAGAGACTTGTGAGGTCATTGTATAGGGAGACTGCTTGGTCATGACTCGAAACGGATTTCAGGTAGTCGTCTACATAAAAGTTTTTAAGCACTGTATTAACTGCCACAGCAGATGCATTGCTGCGGTTTTCTTCTGCTGTCTTTCTGAGGGCAAAGTTAGCAACACTAGGTGAAGATTTTGCACCGAACAGATGAACCACCATTTTGTATTCAACTAAGTTTTGGTTCACATCTCCATTCGGCCACCATAGGAAGCGGAGCAGATCTGTGTCCTTCTCGGGGACTCTTACTTGATAATACATGGCTTCCACGTCTGCCATCATGGCAATTTCTTCCTGTCTAAAGCGTGTGAGCACACCAATGAGTGAGTTTGTTAAATCTGGTCCTTGTAGGAGCTCACTGTTTAGTGACACTCCTTGATAACTGGCAGCACAGTCGAAAACCACCCTTAGTTTATTCTTTTGAGGATGATAGACGCCATGATGCGGTATGTACCACACCTGACCGCCTTGGCAGTTTACGTGATGTGTAGGGACTCTGACTGCATGACCCTTTTTTATCATGTCACCCATGAAGTTTGTTTACTCCTCGTGAAAGGAGCTGTTGCTGCTGAGTTTGTGTTTAAGGTTTAAGGCACGTTGCATAGCTGCATTTCGGTTATTGGTCATTTGAACTGACGCCTTCTTAAGCGGGAGGCCGATGTAGAAGTGATTGTCTATGAACTGCAGAGAGTTATTAACGAGGTTTAAGAACTGATAATCCTCTTGTGACATCTCTGCTTTGTCGTCGCAATTTCGTTCGGGAAAATCATGGTTATATTGCTCTATCAGCATTCGTTCTACACTTTCAATGGAGGTTCGGTTAACTGTAACGGTCACTAGTTTGTCGGGTTCTCGGAGAGGCCCAGTCACAGTCCATCCGAGAACACTCTGCACCGCGTATGGCCCTCTATGCCTGCTATTGATTATTCGCTGAGGTTCTATGAGTTCGTGCTCTTTATTTCCTATGAGAATTTCGATTCCAGCGCTAATCTGGGGCAGTTTTACGTCACTAAGGTATGGCCACTTATCGATGTCATGCTGTTGTGGAATGTTTCCCACTGTAGCTGGCATAGTCTTTTGTGTGAAGACGTTGGGAAGTTCAATAAAATTGTTTTCTTCCAGGATACTGATCTCCAAATCATTGAGCATGTAGCTTTCTACTAGTTTTGTGGAGCTCATGGTGCTCAGCCGTATCTTAACTCTTCTGCCTCGTGCATTTAGTCGCCTTGCTAATGACTCTGTACAGAATGTGACGGAACTGCCTTGGTCTATAAATGCATACACTTCTGCAATTTTGTCACCTTTCTTGGACTTTATTTTGACAGGTACTATGGGGAGGATGCAATTACCTCCAGCCCCAGTGAGCGCATTTGATTCGTGACTCACTGCAGATGGTGTATTTTTTGTGTCACTTTCGGTTTCGTTCTCGTCAGCGTGTGTAACTGGCTGCGCCGTGTCTTGCACTGCTCTGTGTAACATGCGCGGATGTGGCTTTGAACACAATGAACATACAATTTTTCTGGTACAGTCTTTCCACAAATGGCCCTTTCTTAAACATCCGAAACAGAATCCGTTTCTTTTTAAGAATTCTACTTTGTCTTTGTGGGTCTGATCGTTACATTTTACGCACTCATCTAAGATATGGCCCTTTTTACAATATGCGCATGGCTTAGTGAAAGCGCTAACAGCTAATGTACCGGCATTCTTCATTGTAATCAAGTCTTTGTGAATTTTACCAACCTGTCTGACGTCGGTTGCGAAGCTGACCCTGGCCTTCTTTGTTAAAGTGTCCTTTGTCGCTGGTTGAGGCATTCAGGTTTCCGATTGGGTTTGAGATTACTTTAGCTCGTTGGTCTACGAACTCAGCTAGCTGCTTAAATTTGGGTCTTGTCTGACTAAGCTCTTCAAGCTTGTATACCTGGTCCCTCCATCTCTTACGCAATTCGTAGGGCAGTTTTGAAGTAATAATCTGCATGTTGGTAGCGTTATCTAGCTCCTCCATGTGATTGATGTTTGACATGATGTTGTGACAGGATGCTAGAAACAAGGAGAAAGCGCTTAACGACTTTCCATCCTCTGACTTTATTTCCGGCCAATTGGCGACCTTATGCATCAGCGTGTTTGCAATTTTTCGTTTATTTCCAAATCTGTCCTGCAACAGTCTCATTACCTCTGCATAACCACACTGATCTGGCATAAGCTGACAGCTCATAACGAGGTCTCTAGCCTCTCCCTTAGTGAACTGCTCAAGATAAAACAGCTTATCAGCATCACTCTCGGTTTTGTCAACAATAACATGTTTAAATGCTTTCATGAAGGACGTAAACTCAAGAGGGCCACCATGAAACACAGGAACATTGCGCTGAGGTAAAAATGATTGCCTTTGGCACTTCATGAGCATTGCTGTGATGTCAGCCTGCTGTTGCATCATGCTCTGTGATTCTAAAGTATCAATGTCATGGTGGGTGTATTTATTGTCTTGGGTAGACCCTTCATTTAAAGTACTTTTCAATTTTGGTTCAAAACTTACTGGTACACTTGGATGGGCTGTCTTGAGACGTGATGGCAGTCCGAGGTCTTCTGTCGACGCGCTGCTCTCGTAAAGTTCATTGTATTCCAGTTTGGGAGCGCGTGCGCTACTTGGTTCGTTGAAGGTGCTCTCTCTTACCGGCTTTCGGTGGCTGTCGTATTCAGGTTTGCGGCCCGTCCAAGGCGGGCTGCTCGAGCGCGTGCAGCTCGGGTCGATGACTCCGCTCTTTGATGCAGGCTGTCGTTTTTCACAACCCTGATAAGCCTGTAATTCAGCGTCGACAATTGCGAGCGCAGTTTCTAATTCCAACCTTTCTTTATCAGCCTTTAATTCTGCTTCCTTGTTCTTTAATCGTGTTTTCAGTTGCTCTTCCTCAGCCTTTAGTTCTGCTTCCTTCTGTTCTAATGCCCACCGTTCTGCTAAGGCTGCTACTTTAATCAACATGGCTGCTCTGTTGGCTTCCGCTTTCTTTATTCGGGCTGAGGATGATGTAGAAGTTACAGACCCTTTGGATGCTGCCGTCGCTACGCTTCCATGCTTACTAGAGGCGGACGTCTTAAAATCCACCATTGACATGCTGTCATCTGACATAATTCCATCATTGTCCGTTTGAGACATCATGAAGCGGCTCTTAGTTTCCTCGATCCACAACTCTACTTTTTTCCTGAATTCTGTGCAGCTCAGCATTTTAAATTTGTACCAGTTTTGCAGGTCATGTTGGCGTTCTTCTTCATTTAGGCACAATCGCACCTGTCTATTGCTTTCAACACATTCCTTTTGCAGCCCTATAAAGTCAGTGTAATACATAGTTTCAACTTCATACACATTGCATGCATTGTACATGAGCAGCTGTATTTCTTTGGATAGTGCAGTCAATTGACTCCACTTTTCGCTTCTGGTTTCTTAAATTTTCTGAAGCTTTATTTTCGAATCCTTATCAATGAGCGCCGTCTCATGCTCAGACCCGGCTGTGGCTGGATTCATATCGCCGTCGGCCATAGTGAAGCGCAGAGGACTCAAATCCTCTTCCATTTCGATTTCAACAGTCACTTGTTTTCGTTCAAACAGCAAGAAGCTTTTGACTTTTGTAGATGCGGTCATATTATTTCACTAGTTTTGACGCGTAGCTTTGTCTTAAAGTTTCACTCACACGACAGAAGTCCGATCTCTTTGTCTCTTGTAGTTTATTTTGTCAGCATCAAAGAATAAACACTTCATACAGTCGTCTTGAGTAAATCCACTGTGATTACAAACACCAGTTGCTGCATCTTGCAAATCTCTGACTTTTACAACAACCTGTTTGCTGTATCTTATGAATTACAGTCTTGGCTTAGGTATATAACAACACTCTTGTTGTATCTTACATTCCCAGCTTACGTTAGCTTACGGTTACAACAACCTAGTTGCTGTATCTTACATTTTTAGCTTACCGGGAGCTCTCATTAGCTGACGGTCAAAAGCTTGTGTTTCCGTAGCCTTCCATATCTAAACTGAACTCTCTAACATATGACAGTCATACAAATGCATGTAATAGTAGAATGACATCACAGACCAACTTACGATTGTCAACTTATGATGCATGACTAAGAAATATAAAGCTTATGGCTTATGTAACAAACTTAATGCTTAATGCTTTACTAATGAATAGAACAAGGTAGAATAAATGAAATAACAGCAAATAAAATAAAATAAAATAAACACAACAACAAATTCATAACAAGTACGATATGGCACTTACATATACAGTAAACAATAAACACTGCCTTTTGCAAAGTGAAAGTGAGTGCCGTTGATCAAAAGGCTGATAAATGCACGCGCAGATATGAGCAGATTTATCAATAAACTGCAGACATACTCCCCCTGAAATGCAACAAACAAATATATAGTCTATTCGGTGAATACAACGCGACAGCGCGCTCCGAGCCAAACACCCGCAGCCCCCACAGTTACTGTAATGCTTACATTCACGATAGGTGTGAAGTTATCAAACCGGTTTTGCTGATGGGGGAATTGGCTGTATTGGGGGTTTTAAAATAAAATAACAAGACCGAGCTGACGTCTCTACCTAAAATGTATTTCACGACCATAACATAAAATAAATAGAAAATAAAATGTTAGATGGTACCAGTTAAATCAGTCTTCATAGTTGGATTTTATACTTTGAGTATAATTCATACATTTACTGAATATATTCAGATTTAGTAAAATAACGAAAACTGATGTCTCCTGATTGCCTTCCTCCTTCCATTTGTCCACATCACCATTCTTTCCTTCTTTCATTTTAATTTGTGTTTTTACGTGAAATATAGTTTGCATAAAGGTCTAACTATTTCTTTTTATTTATGGACAGGTGTATTATGTTTGATCTGCATTATTGCATTATGTTTCAAAACATGCTTCCTTTACTGTAGATGCGGTCATATTATTTCACTAGTTTTGACGTGTAGCTTTGGTTTGAAGTTTCACTCACACAACAGAAGTCCGATCTCTTTGTCTCTTGTAGTTTATTTGTCAGCATCAAAGAATCAACACTTCATACAGTCGTCTTGAGTAAATCCACTGTGATTACAGATACCAGTTGCTGCATCTTGCAAATCTCTGACTTTTACAACAACCTATTTGCTGTATCTTGTAAATTACAGTCTTAGCTCAGGTATATAACAACACTGTTGTATATCTATACTTACGGGAGCTTACGGTTACAACAACCTAGTTGTTGTATCTTACATTCCTAGCTTACGTTTACAACAACCTAGTTGCTGTATCTTACACTTTTAGCTTACCGGGAGCTCACGTTAGCTGACGGTCAAAAGCTTGTGTTTCCGTAGCCTTCCGTATCTAAACTGAACTCTCTATCATATGACAGTCATACAAATGCATGTAATAGTGGAATGACATCACAGAACAACTTACGATTTTCAACATGGATGCTTAACTAAGATCTGTAAAGCTTATGGCTTATGTAACAAACCCAATGCCCAATGCTTTACCAATGAATAGAACAAGGTAGAATAAATGAAATAACAACAAATAAAATAAACACAACAACAAATTCATTACAAGTACAATATGGCTCTTACATTTACCTAAGTTATATTTACACATTTACATCTTACAGTGTGGACCGACTGAAATCTAATGCCAAAGAAAACAAATCATAAATCATGATCAATAAAAAATAAAAGCTTAGAGATGACCATTTTGTCACATTTTTGTGTTCATTGGATTAAATTAAAACATAAGTATTTTTATTTCTGGTATGTACATATATCATGGTCGTTAAGGAATGTTGTTTCTCCATTCAAACTATTTATTTATTTATTTATTTACATACAGTAAAGATGTTTAAAAATTACCACGTTCAATAAGCTTCATTCTCTAGACAACAGGACATCAAGGTCTGCTGGAAGTGCAAGTTGTTGACCGAAATCTTGCCTGTGAACAGAGTGCTTAGCGCTGGGGTGGGGGTTCCATTCTAAAGCCCTATCGAGGGAAAGACAACAGTAGGGCGGCTGGTCACCAGTTATTAGACACCGTTGTAATGCGTATTGTGGAGCCTTTCCTAGGGAAAGGAAGAAATATAACGCTCATGATTTACCAGGCAAAACGAAAGAAAAATTAGTGCGTTCTGAGCACAATGCATCCGGCAGTTTCAACTGATAATGGTGAAACATAATTCAATAATGCAGATCAAACATAATACACCTGTCCATAAATAAAAAGGAATAGACCTTTATGCAAACTATATTTCACTTAAATACACAGATTAAAACGAAATAATTACGAGTAAATACGAGGAAAGAATGGTGATGTGGGCAAATGGAAGGAGGAAGGAAACCAGGAGACATCAGTTTTTGTTATTTTACTAAATCTGAATATATTCAGTAAATGTATGAATTATACTCAAAGTATCAAATTCAACTATGAAGCCTGATTTAATTGGTACCATCTAACATTTTATTTTCTATTTATTTTATGTTTTGCTGGCAAAATACATGGCAGAGACGTCAGCTCGGTCTCGTTATTTTGTTTTAACCCCCAATACAGCCAATTCCCCCATCAGCGAAACGGGTCTGATAACTTCACACCTATCGTGAATGAAAACATTACAGTAATGGGACGGGGGGGGGGGCTGCGGGTGTTCGGGTCGGAGCGCCGCTGTGGTGTTGTATTCAGTGAATAGACTATGTCATCTGCAAACATCATAGTCCATGGAGACTCCTGTCTAACCTCATCTGTCATCCTGTCCATCACCAGAGCAAACAAAAAGGGGCTTAGAGCCGATCCTTGATGCAGACCCACCTCCACCTTGAACTCTTCTGTCACACCTACAGCACATCTCACCACTGTCTTACAACGCTCATACATGTCCTGCACCACTCTAACATACTTCTCTGCCACTCCAGACTTCCTCATACAACACCACAGCTCCTCTCTCGGCACCCTGTTGTACACCTTCTCTAAATCTACAAAGACACAATGCAACTCTTTATTACCTTCTCTGTACTTCTCCACCAGCAGCCTCAAAGCAAATACTGCATACGATGTACTCTTTCTAGGCATAAAACCATATTGCTGCTCACAAATGCTCACCTCTTCCCTTAACCTAGCTTCCACTACTCTTTCCCACAGCTTCATTGCATGGCTCATTAGCTTTATGCCTCTGTAATTGCCACAGCTCTGCACATCTCCCTTGTTCTTACAAATCGACACCAATACACTTCTCCTCCATTCTTCTGGAATCCTTTCACTCTCCAAGATCTTGTTAAACAAACTAGTCAGAAACTCTACTGCCACCTCTCCTAAGCACTTCCATACCTCCACAGATATGTCATCAGGACCAACAGCCTTTCCACTCTTCATCCTCTTCAACGCCCTTCTCACCTCACTTTTACTAATATTTGCTACTTCCTGCTCCACAACAGTCACCTCTTCTACTCTTTGTTCTCTTTCGTTTTCCTCATTCATCAACTCCTCAAAGTACTCCTTCCATCTTCCCATCACCCTCCTGGCATCTGTCAGTACATTTCCATCTCTATCTTTAACCCTCTGAGGTCCGAGGTGATTTTGGGGCCCTTGAGATGTTTGGACATGCTCTAATATTTGTGCTTTTTTCAGCTACTTATAATATATTATTGACCAACCTGTATTTTTCTTGTAATCAGTACAAACTGTTCTACAATAATACGTGACCAAAATGAATGTATGTGTTTGCATTTTTTAGGAAAAAATATTATGCGTGGTTAGTAAGTTTTGTGAAAAAAAAGTAGCTGAAATAAGGCCATGAAACTCATACAGAAAATTTGTTCACAAGACATTGTTTCACAAGGGCTGGTGGACTAGTGTTTTTGCTTCAAAATGATGTGAAAATTATCTTGTTTACTTGCTCACAGAAAACAATATAGTGATTAACATTTTTTAAGTCACTTTTTGAGTGTAAAGGGTCTATGCGAGAAGGCGTGAACTATCATTACTAATGCAGTGATTCACACCTGAGAATACAAAGGCCTGCATACTGATCTGCATAATGAGCCATTAGACAGGTATGTGACTGAGAGAGGAGAGTTACAAGAAAGAATCTCAGGATAAAATAAGTTTATATATTTTCAGTGTTTAGGTTATTTGAGAATGTATTTGACACACAAAAAAATCTTGAGATTCATTTGCGAGTTCAGTTAAACAGTTTATTAGGAACAATCAAAGTTGACTTTTTAGCAGCATTACTGCAGTCACTATAACAGAAAATATAGAATATAGCAATATAACAATAATATATATATAAAAAACATCAACAGCTCTTTGTAATTACCAGAACAAATGACTTTACCAATACTGTGCTTAATTTTTTTCTACAATACACTACAGTTTACTATGATGAATATATTCATCATGAACAATTTGACCATTTGAAACATGATCTAAACAATACAAAACACGTGTATATATATATATATATATATATATATATATATATATATATATATATATATATATATATATATATATAATCTTATCTGTAAAATCAATAAAAGAAGAAGAGACGTTGGGCCAGGTAACAGCAGCCATTTCACCGCCAATCCTAATGCTAACGCTAATGCAAAAAGCTAAGATTTTGTAAACATGAGTGTGTGATATGCTCGTCCATTTGCGCATGAGGGTTTCCTGTTTTTTGTTTTGTGTATTCTCTGCCTGTCTGCTGTGCCCCAGGCAGGAAACGCCGACCTGGTGGTGTTTGGGGTGCATGCGCGGGACCGGATCTTCGGTGACCATCGCTCGCAGAGGACGTCGGGAGTGGAGCGGGATGCTCTTTCATTCTGGTTGCTTATTTACGGACTTGTGTTAAGAAGAGAAAGGACTCTAAATCATGATCAAGTTTACAGACTGGGTGAATGTGGTGTGTGAGGCCGGCGTGTGAATGAGTATGGCACAATAATTAAATGTATATACACTTTTGGAATGCATATATGGCGTCTCTGGTGGTTCTTAACTACTTTTCTGTTAACAGATAGTTACTGTTTTAAGTAATAGTAGCAGGTTTGTTACAGGTTGGGTTGTTAAAATCATGTGATTGCAGCTCAGTATCGCTAAATTGCTGGCTTGTCTTACAGATCTGGCCATTAAGAACACACATTTTGAGAAAAGGAATCTTGCGAGCTGCCACAGCAGCGTGCAGCAAGCTGTGAAAATGCCGTTCCTTACCTGTAGGGGGCAGTCGTGTTTCAATCTGAAGTATTGTGTGTCTACTGAAGCCAAAAAATGTGTTATCTCTCTTAGGCACCCACTGAAATCAACCAACAGATCTCATAAATGTGGCGAGCTCAAACTGTAAATACTGATCTGTTATTTATTCTTCATTTTCTTCTCTGCTTTAATGATGATACTTCTTTGATTGTGCTTTCTCCATTCAGTATTATTATTATTAGTAGTAGTAGTGCTCTGAATTTATTATTATTGTTATTATTATTATTGTAACATACCTGCGAGTGTGTGCAAAATGACAAAGTACAACAAAGAATACAAAAATGTATGATGCAATGCAAAAAATGCATCATTCTTCCCTAGACCTTTTGTCTGCATCACAATGAACTGATGCTCAGCACGTCTTCTTTCTTTGTTTGAATCTGTAATATGTAAGTGAAATATATTTTGCGTATAGGTCTAAATATTCCTCTTTATTCATGTACAGGTGTAGTGTGTTTTATCTAGAAACGCTGCAATTTTTGCTGGTTTTACAACAATTTCAGAGATTTGAGCTCCAGACAATCCCCAGGCACTCTGAGCTCATGTGCCCGCCCAACGCAGCCACACCTCAGAAAGGACATCTGAAAACTACCTCTGTCTAACTATCGCTGCAGTGGCTAAAACAGCGGATTAATTTAATTTTTGTGGAGAGAGGAGAACCTTCCAGAAGCACGACCATCTCTGCAGCAATCCACCAATCAGGCCTATATGATAGAGTGGCCAGACGGAAGCCACTCCTTAAAAAAGGAGTTTTCCAAAAGACACCTGAAGGACTCTCAGACCATGAGAAACAAAATTCTCAGGTCTTCTGAGACGCTCTGCCCACTCTACCATAATGGCCTGATTGCTGGATTGCTGCAGAGATGGTGAAAATGTGATGCGCTGTGAATACTTTCCGGAAGCACTGTATATGCTTGAAAATTCCTTTTAATTTATGGACATGGGTAATATGTTTGATCTGCATTATTGCAAGACGCAATTACTTTTTTTTGTGATAAATCACACGTTTATCAGCCTTTTGATCAAAATGCTGCCTTTTGTAAAGTGAAAATTTACGCACAAATCGGCGTTCATGCATGCCGATGAACAGCTTTATTTCAGTCATAAATTCACAAGCTCAAATGTACTGACGTGGCCATTAAGAATGCACGCGTTTCCCCGGCAAGACCCCGCAATTTAGCGTTCGGCTTCCCGCGACTTCCCGTAAGCAACATTTGGGAATTTAAATAAATGTGTTGTGCTTCACTGAATATCCGCCAGATGGCGCATGGAAGGACTTTATCTAAAAGCCGTACCAAACGAAGAATTGTTTATAATTAGTTAGCCTAAAACAATATTGTTTCCAATGCTGAAGCAAACATGAATTTTATTTTGTTTTACAAAATGTTTGTTTGTTTGTGTTTCTCTGCACACACTAACTTTACAAAAACACTATAAATCTGACTCAAAATGAAATTATTCTGTCAAAGAATAACACTTGTTTTCACTTCACAAGGTACATGCAGTCAATCAAAGTACACCAGGTTTCAAAATACTGGCTATTATTGACATTACAAAAACTGCATAGACTTTTATGTTTCAGTTTTACAGGTATTTGCATGCAAAACATGCAATCCACCATTTTGACACCAGAAATGTCTTGGTTGGTAACTGTATGTCCACATGTACAGTAATGTTCACATTCAAAAGCATTCCAGTAAAAAGCAAACAAGTTTTTTTTTCTTTACTGTTTACTACAGGAGGTACAGTAGAAACACGGTATGATAGAACAGAAAAAGTTTTACAGTATTGCTTACAGTGAACAAAATATCCATGAAACACACAAGAGCATTCTGAACAAAAAAACAACAGCAAAAAGCCAAGATAAAAAGGGGGGGAGGGGGAGGGGGGCTAAGAAAAAGGCAAAAAATTTGCATCTAATCTCTGCGATCTTCAGGGTTAGGCCACATGTTTTCATCAACATCACATCTGATGTTATCCAAGTCGATGCACCTGGGATAAAACCGCCTGGTATGTCGGATCCACCCTTGGCAATCATCAACTGTGATGTCCCTGGAGCCAGCATCCATGGCTTCAAGGAGGGACATCTAGTCATGTGGCTGATGGTCATAAACCTTCCACCTCCATGCAGAAAAGAACTCCTCTATGGGGTTGAGGAAAGGTGAATAGGGTGGAAGGAAGAGACTTACCAGTCTTGGGTGGACTTCAAACCATGTTGTTATTGCTTGCGAGTGATGGAAAGCCACATTGTCCCAGGTAATTACAAAGGTCCTCATGTTTTCATCCTCCTGACCCTGCTCTGGAAACAGGCGCTGGTGGAGATCATTGAGAAAGGCAAGCAAGCGCTCTGTATTATAGGGTCCAACCTGACATCTGCGAAGGAGTAATCCTGCATTTGCAATTGCTGCACACATGGTAATGTTTGCCCGTCTCTGTCCTGGCACATCAACTGTGGCCCTTTTTCCAATTACATTTCGTCCACGTCGACGCCTTTTGGCCAGATTGAATCCTGCCTCATCGATGTATATGAATTCATGAGGGGACTGGTTGGCCTCCAATTCCATAACTCTCTGAAACAAAGTTTATGTAAGTCATGTTATTACTGTATACCATACTGTACTGTAACCTAGTATTGTGTAGGTTACCTACTTGCAAAGTGCAAAGCTTATAGAACTGGACATTGAATTGAATACACTATAACTGGACATATTGTCGTCGTAGCTCCTTGACCCTCTCACTGTTCCTCTCAAAGGGAACAGTGTAGAGCTGCTTCATCCGCACTCTGTGTTTGGACAATGTCCGCGTAATGGTTGTGAGGCTAATTCTATCGATATTGTCAAATATCTCATGGTCCGCCACAATTCTAGTTTGAATTTCACGCAGTTTTATTGCATTATTTGCAGCCACCATTTCTACAATGGCAAGCTCTTGATCATTACTGAGGAGCTTTCCTCTTCCCCCAGAGGTTGGAAGACGTTGCATTCTTTAGAAAAACAAAAAAATTCAACATATGCATTACTGTATGACCATATTGACATGTCAAGTGAGAATCGAAACAACCCATGTAAAATGCAATACTTACCTGTTGGTTAGTTGAAAGATGCGCATAATGGAGGCAACCGTTGACCGCCTCAAATTGGGCTGCACTCTTTCAGCAGCCTCTCTTTTTTTTTTTTTTTTTGTTAAATTTCTTTAATTTTTGTGAAGCTGCTTTGAGACAATGACCATTGTTAAAAGCGCTATATAAATAAAATTGAATTGAATTGAATCTCTTAGTGAAAGACCATGGTTGATTACATGGTCAATGATAGTGGCACGAATTTCATCACTGACTACTGTTCTTGCAGCCCTTGGAATGCCACCACCACGCATTCTTACACCTCTACCTTGCCCTCTCCTTGGGCCTGCTCTTCTCCCTGGTCCCCTTGCTCTTACTCTTCCTCGACCAGACATAACAGTGTTTGTCTTTTTTTTGTTTCCAAAAACATCACTCCTCAAAGTCTTGCCTTATAAACCCCACTGAGTCTAAGGGTGCTTTCACACCTATAGTTCGATTGCTTTAGTCCGCACCTGTCAGAAAAATGTTACAATGTAGTAAACAGACGTTGGTATGGTTTGCTTTCACATATGGAGAGTTCTAAACGAACCAAAATAGACCGCAAAGCTCATCGGCACCGGAAACAGACTATTTTCAGAAAATCACGGCACTTTCAATAATCATGGAGGAACAGCTTTGCTTTGCGCTCATGGTGCTGATCCTCGCGCACTGCATTGTACGTGCAAATCATTATTTTCAGATAATTAATTTCGAACACGATTCGCGGCTGCGACTCCAAACCAGCTTCCCAGTTTATTCATCTCGCCGACGGCGCATCGCTGCCACTTCAGGGAGAGACGTGCCCTCCTCCTGAATGATCATTTTGTTATTAGACGGCGATCTTCCTGCAGATCCATCAGGTAATCCATTGGCCGATCGAAACAGCCCAGCCACACATTTTTTCATCTTTAATGTGAATACAGAGAGCCACTTAATTTCCTCGGCACTCCATGTTTCTCCGCGGTTTGATTCCATCGCGAGTCGAGCTTGAAAAATTTAATCGAGTCATCAGGAAGGGAAAATAATTTTACCCGCAACCCCGTATCTTATACCCAAAGTGCATTAAACTATACCATTTCATCAGATTTGGTTTGGTTGCTTTCACACCAGACGAACTGTACCAAAGTAGAGTGGATAAAGCGGCCCGAGACCACCCCTTCAGGCAGGTCTCGGATCGATTGATTTGGTGCGCACCAAAGTACCGAGATTGCATTCACATCAACGCAAACGAACCGAACCAAGGGACCAAACACGTTTGGTGCGCACCAAATGCTGTAGGTGTGAAAGCACCCTAAGCCAGAATGGCCCAATTTACTGTAAGCTGTAGTTGGCCCAATTTACCCAACATAAATCAGCTGTGTGTCAATTATTCAATTGTTTGTTTATTATCAGCTGAGATATATTTTTGATATTGATATTGTTTTTGAACTGATATCATTGCAGAAGCAGAGGTTTTTATACTGTATCTAAGGTTTGGAATATTGTTTTTGCTATTGTGGGATGTTGTGTGTTAACATTACATAAATACTACAAAAACAGTCCATAATTTTGTTGGGAGGTATAGCTTGTCTGTTAAGAAAATGTAAGCATTGTGGAAATGTGTTCACTGACTGCATATTGGGTGAAAACGACATGAAATGTGTGAATGGTATGGCCACAAAAGACCGATGCTGTGCTAATTGTGTTTAGAGTTTTGAAAAAGTGACAACTGTTTGGACAAACGCTTCTTAGCGACTGAAAAAAACTGTAAGATCAAATTTAAGCACAATAAATATTAACACAGTGAGCCTTTAGATTTTATCACGTGTAATTAGAAAAGAAGTGTGTAGGGTTTTATTGAAATATAAATTTCTAAACCAATAAGATCAAATAACACCAAGTTATTATTATAACAGGCTTACTTCGTCACTTACCTAGAGCTTGCTTTCAAAGAAGTTGAGTGGCTTATTAACGTCTCTGGGGTGCATTGTCTCTAAGTGCCCGCTTAGTGCAGCGGTGTAGCGGTTAGAGCACTCGGCCAGAGATCTACAAAGTGCCGGTTCGAATCCCGAGTGATGATTTTTTAAAATTGTTTTATTTTAAAACTAAATAAAATGTTTTAAGTGCGCTTAAGGTAGAGTCTTATAAAGGCTATGTAGACTTATATAGTTTTATTATATGTTTTTTTACACATTAATCTGAGTCCTCATCTGTTAGATCTGTTTAGTTTTTTTTTTTTTCCTGCCGGCACGAATACGTGACTCCATCCATAAAACGGATAAGTATCTTATAATATATTTACTCGAAACGCGTGTTATATCGTTAAGTTTTAATTGTTTTGCAGCACACCGCTTTTAGCCGGCATTAGCATCGCTAATTAGCATTAGCATCGCTAGCCCGGCTATCACGTTTGTTTGTTTGTTTGTAAAGTTTATTTTCGCTTCCTCACACCGATTATTTTCCGTGTTTAGACACCATGTCGGTTGTGATTCTGCCTCTGAGTGCAGGTGAGGAGACATTGGAGCTGCACTCGGTGGATTTGGAGCTGAAGGCCGTGGAGAAGCTGATCCGTGAGCTACAGGTGAAGCTGGCCTGGCTACAGCAGCGGAAAGCCACGCTGGAATCGACGCGGACCGACGCTCACCTGTCCCAGGTAAATTCTCGGCGTGAGAATTCTCCTACAACCTCAACCCCGCGTGTTTCTCTGCCCAGGTCCAACACACCAAGGACGCAGCCCGCCCAGTTTTCCTACACCCCGGCGCCGGGATACCACGGACCCTGGATACAGCAGCGGCGGAAGAAGCACGCCAAGCCCCGGGCGAGGACCTCTCCCCCTCCACCACCACCACCACCCGTCTTCGACATCTCGACCCAAAACCGCTTCGCTCCTCTCCGCGGGACGGCACACGACGTCCTGGTCATCGGAGACTCCATCGTTCGTCACGTGCGTGCTACCACGGCTAAAGGTAAGGTGCACACACGCTGTTTACCTGGTGCACGTGTTCTTGATGTTGCTGCACAGGTGCCTGCTGCCCTGAGGAAGAACATTGGAGCTGTGGTCCTTCATGCCGGCACGAACGACACCAGGCTGAGGCAGACGGAGATCCTAAAGAAGGACTTCAGGAGCCTGGTCGAGAAGGTCCGCAGCACATCACCCACGACAAGGATCATCGTATCTGGACCGCTTCCCACATTTCAGCGAGGAATCGAGAAGTTCAGTAGATTATTTGCTTTTAATGAATGGTTACAATCTTGGTGTCAACAACAGAAATTACGCTTTGTTGATAACTGGAATGTTTTCTGGGAGCGTCCTAGGCTCTATCACACCGATGGCCTACACCCTAGCAGAGCTGGAGCAGCGGTCCTCTCTGACAACATCTCCAGGACACTACGAACCATCTGACTGGCGGTAAGTCATACTGTAGATTCCAAACATATTAGACACATCACAACTCACCGTAGTGATAGACGCACACACATAGCTTGTCCTATAGAAACTGTGTCTGTTCCCCGAATACTGAGAAAAAAGAATAAATTTGTTAAATTTGCCCGAAACAATCTGATAACCATAAAACCAGAAAAAGGCAAAATAAGTAGTCAAAATCCACCTCTAAAGTTTGGACTACTCAACATTAGATCCCTTGCGCCTAAAGCACTTATTGTTAATGAAATTATCTCAGATTATTGCCTTGACGCACTCTGTCTCACTGAAACCTGGCTTAAACCAAATGAATATTTTGGTCTGAATGAGTCTACTCCGTCAGGATATTTCTATAAGCACGAGCCCCGTCTAATTGGTCGCGGTGGTGGTGTCGCCACTATCTACAATGATGTACTCACTGTTACCCAGAAAATAAGGCCCAGGTTTAATTCATTTGAAGTGCTTATCATTAATGTTGCACTAAATGAAATACGTAATAAACCCTTGCTATATTTTACCCTGGCCACCGTGTACAGACCCCCGGGGCCATATGGCGATTTTCTTAAAGAATTTGGACATCTGCTATCAGACCTATTGGTTAACTCTGACAAAGTGTTGATAGTAGGAGACTTTAACATTCATGTAGATGATGCTAACGACGCTTTAGCACTCACATTTATGGATTTACTAAATTCCTTTGGGGTTAAGCAAAATATAATTGGAGCAACTCACCACTTTAATCATACGCTAGATTTAATTATATCCCATGGTATAGATGTCTCTAATATAGAGATCATACCTCAAAGTGATGATATCACAGATCATCACCTCCTGACATATACTCTACCCGTAGAACAGATTAGCTGTGTCTCCCCACGTTATCAATCTGTTAGAAATATGAATCCCACTACTAAAGACAGATTCACAAGTAATCTGCCGGATCTGTCCCAATTTCTTATTAGACCCCTAAATGCAGATGATCTAGATGAAGTGACTAGCAGCATGGGCACTATTTTTACCAGTACATTAGACACTGTTGCTCCCATCAGATTAAAAAAAGTCAGAGATAAAACATTTGCACCGTGGTACAACAGTCATACTCGCGCCCTAAAGAGAGCAACCCGTAACCTCGAGCGAAAATGGAGGAAAACTAAATTAGAAGTTTTTCGAATTGCGTATAAAGACAGTATGTGCAACTATAGACAGGCTCTAAAAACTGCTAGGACTGAGCATCTTAGCCAACTGATAGCAAGAAACCAAAACAATCCCAGGTTCTTATTTAGTACAGTGGCTCGCCTAACAAAACCTAAGATGCCCGCAGAGAGTATCCCATCACAGTTTAGAAGAGAAGACTTTATGGACTTCTTTAATGAAAAAATCAATAATATCAGGAAGAAAATAATGTAGGTTCAACCTCTAATAGTATCTCACGATCCAGTTCAGCCGATAGCTTCACATTTAGATTTTCACTGCTTTATAGGTATAGGACAGGAAGAGCTGTATAAACTCATCACCTCGGCTAAATCAACAACGTGCCTGTTAGACCCAATCCCAACCAGATTTTTAAAAGAAGTGATGCTTACGGTTGGAGAGCCACTCCTAAACATTATTAATTCTTCATTACATCTAGGTCACGTCCCTAAACCTTTCAAGTTAGCAGTTATTAAGCCGCTTCTTAAAAAATCTAATTTGGACGCGAATGAAATAACAAATTACAGACCGATTTCAAATCTCCCGTTCATATCAAAAATACTAGAAAAAGTAGTATCAGCTCAAATTTGCACATTCTTGCAGGATAACAACATCCTTGAAGAATTTCAGTCAGGTTTCAGGCCCCATCATAGCACAGAAACTGCACTAGTTAAGATTTGTTTTGTGGACTTGTTTTTAGCTTCAGACCAAGGCTGCATCTCATTGCTAGTCCTGCTTGATCTTAGTGCTGCATTCGACACTATAGATCATAATATTCTCATAGATCGCTTACAAAATTATATAGGTATTCAGGGACAGGCATTAAAATGGTTTAGATCTTACCTGTCTGATCGCTACCATTTTGTAGATCTAAATGGAGAACCGTCTGGTGTAATGCCAGTGAAATATGGGGTCCCACAAGGGTCAGTTTTAGGACCTCTGTTGTTCTCAATATACATGCTTCCCTTGGGTAACATCATTAGAAGACATGGGATTAGTTTCCATTGTTATGCTGATGATACCCAATTATATATCTCAACTAAACCAGACGAAATACCTAAGTTGTCTAGATTAACTGAGTGTGTCCAGGACATAAAAGATTGGATGACCAATAACTTTCTTTTATTAAATTCAGATAAGACAGAGATATTACTTATTGGCCCAAAAACCAGCACACAACAGCTTTCACAATTCAGCTTGCGCTTAGAAGGATGTACTGTTATTACCAGCTCAGCAGTAAAAGATCTGGGAGTAATATTAGACAGTAACTTGTCTTTTGAAAATCACATTTCAAATATCACAAAAACAGCCTTTTTCCATCTTCGAAATATTGCTAAACTTAGGAACATCTTATCCGTATCTGATGCAGAAAAACTAGTTCATGCATTCAATTCAATTCAATTCAGTTTTATTTGTATAGCGCTTTTAACAATTGACATTGTCTCAAAACAGCTTTACACAATCAAAAGAATTATTTAAGTTTGTATTGCATTCATGACCTCCAGACTGGACTATTGTAATGCCAACTGGACAATTGTAATTCCCTGTTGAGTCTGGTTCCTCTCAAGGTTTCTTCCTAATGCCATCTCAGGGAGTTTTTCCTTGCCACCGTCGCCGTCACCCTTGGCTTGCTCATCAGAGAAATTTCATTCATTCGTCTCATTATTATCTGCACATTTTTCTCACACATCCACACTTCCAATTATTTTCTTTTCTATAATTATTATTATTATTTGTTTTTATTTATTTTTTTCTATTATTATTTTATTTATTATTTTTTTTATTTATTTATTTATTTTTTTTTTGTTAAATTTCTTTAATTTTTGTGAAGCTGCTTTGAGACAATGACCATTGTTAAAAGCGCTATATAAATAAAATTGAATTGAATCCCTTTCCCGCCTATTCAGGGAGCCTACGGAGTGAGCGTAAGTCCGCGGCGTTTCACGCGGGTGACCCGGGTTCGATCCCTGTGTGATACTGTTTTAATTTTTTTTATTTTAATTATAGCAAAATAAAAATAAAACAAAATAAAATGTTTTATTTTGATTTTGCTTCAGCATACTATAGGAAAAACAGCAAACTCACACGCAACCAGTTTGTATTCTTTAAATTTAGGGGAGTGACGACTCTGTGTGTGTGTCATTATACTGATTGTGTGTGGTGGATTATTCAGTGAAACGAGGCTCAGCTGAAAGATGTTAGACACATCAGTCACTTAACCCCAAATAAAAGGTATTTCTTTTCTATTATGAAAACATATTGCATCTCTTTCCTAATCATATGTAGGAGTGCGCGGGCGCCGCTGACAAAGAGCGTGTTGTTGCAGGAGAGAGAGAGAGAGAGGTTGATTTTACGACAGCTGTTTACGGGAGTGTAGTCCAGTGCGGGAGATGCATTGTGGGTAATGTGGTCCGGTGTGTGTGAAGTTGGACGCGAGATGGGTATCTGGGATATAGAGTCTGAGTTTTGTATTCTTTTCACTCGTTTTTAGTTTGATTTAATAGCAGGATCTACCCGAAAGTTTGTACTATAACCTGACAATATGCAGCAAAATAAAGAACGGACATCGACAAGTTTGTCCATCTCATCAGTACATGAAGTAACGGGCTGTTACACTGCCGCGAGCAACATCAAAAACAAAGCTGAGAAGCTAACTGTGTTTGTTACTGCGCATGCGCATGTTTCGCTCCCTCTATATATCCCTCCATGCAGCGAAGGTGTTTGAGCAAATTAATAATTTCAATGAATGAAATGGAGGAAGAAGAAAAGGTGGAGCTGAAAAGTACACGAAAATAAGAAAAAGCTTTAGAGGTAAATGCAGTGAAATGCTTCAAATGAACAGATTCTGCCTTTTAAAAAGAGGAAGAAGAATACAATATTTTTTTAAACCACATACTAGTATAGAAATATAACAAACAAAAATTTAAATAAAAAGTATCACTGAACATATATTGGGTCATATTTGTAAAAAAAAAAAAAAAAAAAAAGGAAAGAACAATAAGTTCATTATTCAAAGTTATTCAGATCAGTGTAAAGTTAGTGTGATTTTAAAAGTGCTTTAACTCCACCTGCACAGTTTCATCCTAGTGGAACAATCTGACTACATGTGCAGTGCCATGGAAAAGTAGTTGCCCCTTCCTGATTTTTTTCTTTGCATATTTGTCACACTTGTATGGGTGGAATTTGACCTAAACACTTTATGAGGAAAAGACAAATTTGCCTTTTTGTTTGTGAGATATCATGAATATTTGTCAGGGGGTATCATCGTGATGCAGTGTAAGATCTACCACTCAATAAACTGTAAGTGTAAACTGTAAGTGCAGCAGGTCAGTGATGATGAACCAGTGCCTGCTGATGATGACCAACACGTCTCCCCTGATCTACCAGAGCCAAGTGAAAAGAATCACAATCAAACTGAACAGGTAAGCAGGAATAAAATCAGTAGCAGCATTAACTCCTGCTCGTAATTATTATGGTAGACAATATTAATTAAAAAGTAATGCTACTGATTTTATTTCAGCTTACCTGTTCAGTTTTATTGCCATTCTTTTTAAAATATTGTCTTTATAGATTTATATGTAGTTTGTCTTGATGTTCTTTTCTTTGTTTCTTTGTTTCTCTAATATGACCCAATGCATGTTCAGTGATGCTTCAAATAATATTTTAAATAGCATTGCTTTCCATATTGTTATTTTTTTAATACTAGTAACTGGTGTTAAAATATATCTCTACATTAATGAGCCAGTGTATTATGATGTGGGCTGCTGTGGGCCAGAAAGTCCAGGGCCACTTTTTGGTCCCAGTCCGCTACTGACTGAAAGTCTGAGGCATAAGAGCCTCAGATTGGGGAAGTGGGGAGAGGTCCTGAATGTATAGGGGGAGGGTGAAAATTTTGCATTTGAATGTTGTCTGGCATTGTAAAGCACACACAGGACGCAGCAGTGGAAAACTAACCAATGTTTTTTTTTTTTATTTTGCTCAGCATATTATAGAAAAAACAGCAAACAAACAAACAAAAAAATCATCGTGCCTGGTATAGGTTTAATATTCAGTGCGCACCGTTTGTACATTTGTTATTTTACAACTATATAAGAACACTCAGAAATACCTTTTATTTGGGGTTAAGTGACTGATGTGCCTAACATCTTTCAGCTGAGCCTCGTTTCACTGAATAATCCACCAGTATAACAAACACAGTTAGCTTCTCAGCTTTGTTTTTGATGTTGCTCGCGGCCGTGTAACAGCCCGTTAATTCATGTAATGATAAGATGGACAAACTTGTCGATGTCCGTTCTTTATTTTGCTGCATATTGTCAGGTTATAGTACAAACTTTCGGGTAGATCCTGCTATTAAATCAAACTAAAAACGAGTGAAAAGAATACAAAACTCAGACTCTATATCCCAGATACCCATCTCGCGTCCAACTTCACACACACCGGACCACATTACCCACAATGCATCTCCCGCACTGGACTACACTCCCGTAAACAGCTGTCGTAAAATCAACCTCTCTCTCTCTCCTGCAACAACACGCTCTTTGTCAGCGGCGCCCGCGCACTCCTCCATATGATTAGGAAAGAGATGCAATATTATGGTTTCATAATAGAAAAGAAATACCTTTTATTTGGGGTTAAGTGACTGATGTGCCTAACATCTTTCAGCTGAGCCTCGTTTCACTGAATAATCCACCACACACAATCAGTATAATGACACACACACACACACAGAGTCGTCACTCCCCTAAATTTAAAGAGTACAAACTGGTTGCGTGCGAGTTTGCTGTTTTTGTATGCAGATAGTATGCTGAAGCAAAATCAAAATAAAACATTTTATTTTGTTTTATTTTTATTTTGCTATAATTAAAATAAAACAATTTTAAAACATCATCACTCAGGATTTGAACCGGCACTTTGTAGATCACTGGCCGAGCACTCTAACCACTACACCAAGCGGGCACTTAGAGACAATGCACCCCAGAGACGTTAATAAGCCACTCGACTTCTTTGAAAGCAAGCTCTAGGTAAGTGACGAAGTAAGCCTGTTATAATAATAACTTGGTGTTATTTGATCTTATTGGTTCAGAAATTTATATTAAAATAAATAGTAAACTTGGCCGATTTCGTTATAATTTAGTTTGATTAGTGGGGCTTGAAAATTCTCTTGAAAAATATGGTCATTTATTTCAGTTAATAAATCTATTTTTTTTTTTTACTCATTATTGTACAGTACACATCAATAGCTCTGGTTCAGATTTTTCATGTTTGTTGTGGAAATTACCATCACTGTTGTATTTACTGCGATGAATGAAAATGTCACTTTACGAATGACTTTGAAATGCAACTGATTTATTTTGGCCGCTGTTGCCTTTAAACGGCGGTATGCGCGGCGGGATGGTTGTTCCGATTGTGTAACCACTGTATACTACCATATCATATATTTTTGTCTAATACTGTTTTATTCATATTTTACAACATTACATGTAGTTTGTAATTTACTTGTGATTGTTCTTTTAAAATGTAACCTACCTACGTATACAGATATATTTAACTACTTCAGCAGTGAATGAGAAATTTGGTCGGTCTGGCTTTTAGATAAAGTTCTTATTTGATACAATTGTATTATTTAATTAATTATCTTATTATAAACATTATTCTCTATTATTCTTATTCTCTATATTCTTGTCGTGTATAGTCCTTCATGTCTGCATTTTTCGCACGCATTTATCATCCTTTTGATCAAAACGCTGCCTTTTGTTAAGGCTGTCGGTTTATACACGGCGATGAATGAATTTTAGATGAATTTTAAAGCATCTTTTTAGGCCTAAATATTTTTCTTCAAACGTGCTTTCAACCAAACAACTCTGGAATGTAGGATCTCCAATAAAATTTCCCTCTCGGATATTAAATGGCATAAAGCCTGGCTTTTGCCTAATAAATACTGCATCTCTAACATCTCAACAGAAAATAAACCGCTTGAATTTCTTGTTGTTTATTTTATTCTATATGCAAAATACTTTATACATAAACAGAGAATTAAAAAGGAACAATTGTACTTCCAACTTTTCCTTCTAGAAATGACCAAAATTTTTAACTCTCTTAAATGAATTCAATTTAATAAGAAGAATAATATACTTCTAGATTATTATGATATTATTTTTAATTGAAGTGTCTCATGCTACATCTTTTCACGGTTTATACATAATTTCAATGCTCTCATGTATTTTAACCTTTCTTTGGACTCTCAAATCTATAGTTCTTTGTCCCTTATATTTTATTTGTTCTAATTAATGTTTTTTTTCCTGTATAAATGTGCCAAAAAATAAACATTATACAAATTTTGTATTAATGCTTTTGATGGCTGTCATGTGCCTAGGGTTCATTATAATAGTAATATCATATTTGATGATAATAATAAACATATTAATTTATTTTCTAATATAATATTTGATAGCGATTATGTAGAGGTACATTTTAGCGCATAATACGAGCACTTTGGGCACTGGCTGGGAATCGAACCTGGGCCTTCCAAATGGCAGGCGAATTACCTACCACTGAGCCACCAGTGCCCGTGTATATTTAAAGTGCATAAATCTTTGTAGTCTTTTTGCACACACGCGCGGGTGCGTTATACTACTACTACTAATAATAATAATAATAACAATAATAAATTTGGAGAACTACTACTACTAATAATAATTATACAGTCAAAGAAGTATCATCATTGAAGGAGAGAAGAAAATGAAGAATAAATACATATCAGTTTGAGCTTGACATGTTTATGAGCTTGGTCGCTTGCTGTCAATGGGCGCCTAACACATGTTCGGCTTCAGTAGACACACAATACTTCAGACTGAAGCACGACTGCCCCCTACAGGTAATGAAGGGCATTTTCACAGCTTCCCGCACGCACCCGTGGGAAGTTGCGGGATCCCTTTTCTGAAAACGTGCATTTTTAAAGGCCAGGGGCCTCATGTATCAACGCTGCGTACGCACAAAAACTTTGATTACGCCAGTTTTCACGCTCACGGACGGATTTACTAACAGTGAAATTAACGTGAGAATGTGCGTTCTTCCACGCCAACTTCCTGTCTGGCGTACGTGTATTTCTTCTTGTGTGTGTTTGTTTTATTTCCTTTGGCGACTCCTAGAAGCAATTATGTTAAATTGCACACTACAGAGTATCGCACCAACACATGTGAAAAACATTGCTATTCATTTATAATTGATAAAATGGGTTAATTGACACAATATTTGTCTACCAATTATGTGATTTAGAACATATAAAAGCATTTTCAAATGTATACAACCCTTAGTCAATGGCAATGGCAGTGTTGGCCTTATTAGAGGACATTGTCAATGGCCGAATCCAAAGGGAACGGGTTTTTAGGGATCACAGTGATTTTCTGGCTCACGATGATGACTGGCTTATTCAGATTCCCAAGAGCTATCCTCTTGGAGCTCTGTGCTGAGTTGGGTCCAAATTTGGCAAGAGAGACAGTGAGGAGCCACGCATTACCCGTTCCCTTACAGGTGCCGACAACGCTTGGTTTCCTGGCAACTGGTTCTTTCCAAAGGGAACTGGCAGACCGCTCGTGGTTAAGCCAGTTGTCTTTGATCCGTGCAGTGCCAGCTGTATGGGACGGGATCACCCACATGTCTAGCAGTTATATATTAAAGCGCAATTTGCGGCGATCGCCGGTTTTCCTAATGTAATCGGAGCCATCGACTGCACGCACATTGCTATAAAGGCGCCATCTGAAGACGAATTTGCATACGTGAATCGGAAACATTTCCATTGAATAAATGTGCAAATATGTGATGCTCAAACAGGTTGCATGATCTGACCGCGCGCACCCCCCCGTTGCATGATCTGACCGCGCGCCCCGTTGCATTATCTGGGGAAAAAACAATGCTAGACCAGGATGCCCCCTTCAAATTTCTCACTGCGGTCTGGTCTAGAACCGGCCCTGCTCAAATGCGCCTAACAAATATTGTGGCAAGGTGGCCTTGGTCAACCCATGATTCATTCATCCTCACAGCATGGCTGGGATGAGGCTCCAAGGTGGCAGGGTGCGCAATGGTTGGCTTCTTGTTGAGTGATGTATTTAAAGATATTATTCCAGCTAAGTTTTTTAAAATTTTGTTATTAATTCCGGAGAACAAACTTGCAAATAACACAGTTTTTCTCCGGTCTACCTCCGATAGGAGCCTCTCCAATTCACATTCTGTGAAGTTTCTCTTCTTGCTTGCTTTTGCCATTGCTTTTTCGTTTGTTTTTGCCAAAGTGGAGTAATTACCATATTTATACGGGGGAGGAGGCAGGGAGGGGTTAATTCGGATGTACAAAGAGAATCTGCATGGGATTTCGCGTACGCAGTGTTTCATACATCAGACAAAGCACATTTACAGCTGTGTCCGTATGCAATGTTTTAGTATGAATTCAACGCAAGTCTTTGTACATGAGGCCCCAGATCTGTATCCTCACTTGCACTCAGAGGCAGACACACAGCCAACATGGTGTTTAGGAACAAAATTAATGGAGATAATTGGTGTGAAAAATGTAGGCAAACTTGTTAGCCAGGCTAACATGGTATCGATGCTAATGAGATACCTGGCTAAAAGCGGGTGTGCTGAAAAACAATTAAAACCAGCGGTATAACAGGCTCACTCAGTGAGTATATTATAAAAAATACCTATTTGTTGTGGCCACTCTTTGCGAGTGGACAAAAGTTAGAATATAAGGTGGATTAAGCTAAAAAAAATTTACATTTTAAATCAGTCTGGTGGAGCTCGGAAAAAAGCAGCATCCGAGACCTAAAGTCCCATACCACTGTGACTGACCAATGTTGACCAAATACAATCCTTAACATTGGCCTCCATGGTCTCTAGTTGGACTACAGAGATATCTAGATGGATGGATGGATTTCAATCATACATTTATTGTATCGACTGTATTTACAACAAAAAGAAAAATAATAACTCAAAATAATCATTATTAATATGACGATTAACCCGGCGATTAGACGGCGCCAAACGCCCATTTAGGTTTTGTTTTGTAGTTTTTGTTAGGTCAACTTATACTTCAGTTCCCAGTCTGCACCTCGGTCAGGTGACGTAAGAAGCTCACCTGAACCGAGGAAAGCTAATTATGTTTGATTATGTTTAGTTATAAATAGCTTTTATAGTCTAGCTTTAGTTAGTTATCGTTGTTGATGTTCAGTTTGTGTTTGGTTTACTTATACTCTTTTGTTATTTAAAATAAAAGACTATATTGAACCGTCAGCTCGCCTCTGCGATCATGCCACGCACACACACCCGACGCAGACACCGGAAGGTTCGTGACCTACCAAGTGGTATGGCGGAGGATTTCCCCCTGGACTATTTTTGGGGGGGCGCGGGCACAATCTCACAGGAGCTGGCGGACTGGCTGGAGGACGGCGAGGAGGACATGTATCGGAGCTGGCAGTACAGCTTGCTGGAGGAGCAGGAGGACTTGCGGGAGTGCAGCGAGGAACAGAGAGAGAGAGAGAGAGGCACCACAGAGCTGGGAAGGCTGCAGGCTCGCCATTAGGCGGACGCCATTGGGAGCGACGCAACACGGGGTCACATGGTTCCTCGCACCGGCCGGAAGAGTAGGGCCAGGAAGGCCAAGTACGGCGATGCCGCAGGGGAAATAAAACCCCGGGCGGAGCAGCAGTGGAGAGAGGACAATGAGCTCATGTGGTGGATTCCGGATCCGGAGCGAGTGCGAGACCTGCGGGAGCAGGTGGAGGAGCTCCAACACCTGATCCTCCAGTTCCGGGAGAGCCACGCTACAGGCTCTGAGCTCCGAGTGAGCCCCGCGGCAGGTTCTGAGCTTCCTCTTCCCCCGCCTGCGCTCTTCAACATGCGGCAGACGGCGCTTACTGTATCAGCGCTGAACAGCGAGGAAGAGGAGTTTCTTCCGCCGCCGCCTGTGCTCGACATGGAGGATTACGAACAGTGGCTGTGCAGTCAGGACGAAGCGTTTCCTCTTCTGCCGCCTCCGGTGCTCGAGGCGGGGAATCATGCGCCGGCGCTTGACAGCGAGCGAGCTCTTCAGCTTCCACCGAGCCCAGTTGCAGCTCTTCAGCTGCCACCAAACCTCACTAATGCTCTGACGCTGGAGAGCATCGTTTTTCCGCCACCTCCCGGCTTCGAGGACGCAGCAGCTCAGTCTCCGCGGTCGAGCTCAGTTGCAGCGCCGCCGTCGAGCTCAGTTGCAGCGCCGCCGTCGAGCTCAGTTCCAGCGCCGCCGTCGAGCTCAGTTCCAGCGCCGCCGTCGAGCTCAGTTCCAGCGCCGCCGTCGAGCTCCGAGTCAGCTCCACCCCCGCCGTCGAGCGCAATGCCAGCTCCACCGCCGTCGTCGAGCGCAGTGCCAGCTCCACCGCCGTCGTCGAGCGCAGTGCCAGCTCCGCCACCGCCGTCGAGCTCCGAGTCAGCTCCGTCGCCGCCGTCGAGCTCCTAGTCAGCTCCGCCGCCGCCGCCGAGCTCCGAATCGGCTCCGTAGCCGCCGTCGAGCTCAGAGCCACCGAGCACGTCTCCAGCTCAGCAGCCGCCGAGCACGTCTCCAGCGCTGCAGCCGCCGAGCACGTCTCCAGCGCTGCAGCCGCCGAGCACGTCTCCAGGGCTGCAGCCGCCGAGCACGTTTCCAGTGCTGCAGCCGCCGAGCACGTCTCCAGCTCCGTCACTCAGCCTCCAGAACAAAGAGGAAAAGGTAGAACAGTGGGGTGGGTGTCCTGGGCCTCCGGTGATCCGTCATTTTTTGAGGGGGGATACTATGACGGTTAAACCCTAGAGGGCGCCAAACGCCCGTTTAGGTTTTGTTTTGTATTTTTTGGTAGGTCAACTTATACTTCAGTTCCCAGTCTGCACCTTGGTCAGGTGACGTAAGAAGCTCACCTGAACCGAGGAAAGCTAATTATGTTTGATTATGTTTAGTTATAAATAGCCTGGCTGAACTTCAGTCAGGCGTCTAGCTTTAGTTAGTTATCGTTGTTGATGTTCAGTTTGTGTTTGGTTTACTTATACTCTTTTGTTATTTAAAATAAAAGACTATATTGAACCGTTAGCTCGCCTCTGCGATCATGCCACGCACACACACCCGACACAGACACCAGAAGGTTCGTGACAATTAAAGCAATTTTTTTAATTTATTGAAGCAAATACAAACAATAAAGACATTAACTGGAAATATGAGAAGTGGCATTTTTCTAGTGAAAATTCATCACGCACAAAATATAGTCAATTTAATTAAATAAACAGATTAAACACATTGTTTTAATAATGTACATCTTAGAAATACTTATTATTTTTAGTGCATCTAAAAGTGCATCTCTATAAATACTGTGTTTTTTTTTTTACTATCCGGTTCCATGTTGGTTCTCTGTGGGAGACTGAACAGGACACGTGGAATTTATTCATCATTCTGATTAAAGCTGTAAACCTGGTCTTCAACGTAGTCGTTGGCGAAATTAATGATATCAGTCGTTGCCATGAGAATCAGAATATCCATGTCCATATCATTGGTAACCTGCTCATAGTAGTTCTGCACAGGATAGATGCAGTTCATTGGGACTCCCAGTCTGTCACTGCATTCTTTCATCTAAGATACACAGATACAACATGAGGTTTTTTTATATTTAAGGAACTGGGGTTAGCAGTCACATGAGTGTAGTTATTAGTACATAGACGTAAAGTTAAACATTAATATAAAACTCATATGCTTTTTTAAAATGAGAGAAAATGCTGTTGGAGTGGGGGTGAGCGCTTTGGGCAGTTAATAAAGGGAGGACGGGATGGCTGTTCTTGTTGTTCTCACCTTCTCTTTAATTTTTTTGCTGGTGTAGATCTTATTGAGGTTCTTGTTGACCAGAGGGCATGCTTTATCAACCATCGACATGACGACGACCTGAGGAATCCCTGTTAATCCATCAGAAACACAAATACTGTGATTATCTTATAGCTTCTTTTTATTTAAGAAATTGTAGTTATGTTAAAACCCACCTAAGTCACGTCCCTTCTTCCGAACATCTCTCATTTTCTGGATAACCTCGTCACTCATGAGGGAGATTTTATCAGCTGGTAGAACACTCACCAGACAGTGCACTCTGTTTCTCAGACCGGGGTCAGACCTGTAGAATCTCGGGTCATCTTTACCAATTGGTTTTACAGGATTGAACTGAAGGATGAAAAGAACACTCATAGTAATTACTTAAATACTTAAACTACCAAAATACTCTAAGTTTGGTATTTGGTTATGAAAAGCTATCTATGAGAGTATGGAGTATTAATATTTTAAAATACGTATAAAGCCATATGTAACTATTGATAAGTACAAAAAGAGACGGAAGAAGCTGATTATGTAAGTAACTATGGTATGTATGTTATGTATGTAAGAATTGCTTTATCCTCACTACCACTATGGATTTTTTTTATTCTGTATTCTATTGAGGATGAAACAATGTTTCTGTTCTGTTTGTTTCTGTTCTCGACTTAACCTGATGTACATTGCTCAACTCCTGTCTGTTTCATAGATTTTGATTTTGGGGAACCCTTGCCTGTTTGAATATACTGTTCCTTGTGCTGTGTTTTAATAAAATTCTTAACTGCTTTATGTACTTGGCAGAGGTGGAAAGAGTAATAAACATTTGTACTCAGGTATAAGTACTGTTACCTCAGTGAAATTTTACTAAAGTACAAGTACAGTTACCATTATAAAAATCAATTCAAGTAAAAGTAAAAAGTAGCTACATTCATTCAGAGTAAAAGTTACAGAGTTACTGGGTTTGATGGAGGATTCAAGTGTAGTTCAAAAAAGACAAGCAGATATAAATCTCAAACTAATTGTTTTTAATTGAAGGAGCACCTTTGCATAATAAAGCTTACCTTTCTTGTGCTTGAACTCAAAGTGGTCGTTTAAATATGGTGTGACGCTCTGCGCAGGATAGCCGAGAGAAAAAGAGCTCAGAGCCGAGAATAACGTTCAGCACAAAACCTTTATCTGCCTCTTTTAGCGTCACAAAATTATAATACAAAACATATAGTAAAAGTAAAGAAAAAGGTAAAAGAATAGAGCGTTTCGGTGGGAGCAGCACAGCTGAGCTCCGATCTCTCCTTCACACGCGCGCACACACACACACACACACACACACACACACACACACACACACACACACACCTGCGCACACTGGAGGAGGGCGGCAACTCTTAAAAGGGCAACATACAGTACATACATAATGTGGTATAGAACATTGTAGTGGCCGTTACAGTGGCCAGGGGTTTATCAAAATAATTTGTTGGCATTTCGCTTTCAGCTGCGTCTGCATCACGGGCATCTGTTTTGTCTCCATCATTGTGAATTTAACGCGTTTGTTCTCCATCAATCAATCAATCAATCAATCAGTGCAGTGGTTGCCAGGGTGCAATTTTTTTCCATTCCCGTTGCATTATTTTTAAATAATTTTTAATAAAAAATTTTTTTTTACTCAGTAGCGAATATAATTTCAAATGTAGCGAAGTACAATACTTTAAACATACTGAAGTAAAAGTAAAATTACAGATTAAAAAAGTAGAAGTACACAAAAAACTATTCAGTTACAGTAATGCGAGTAAATGTAATTTGTTACTGGTATTTGTTCTTAACACTAAAAGTCTGTACTTATTTATCAGATCTCATATTGTCATTGCCATAACCAAACATTTGTTCAATGCAAAACATAAGTTATAAACTTACAGTGTAGCCGTCTTTCACGTGACCCTTTAATATGTTCTTTATATCTTTGGGCTGTATTCCCTGTGAGATTTCTGGTTCCAGACCCATGATGTCAGTAAAGGCAAACGGATAGTAAGATCCAGTCCCAGCTTTCTTCATGTGGTAATTTTTAAACTGGTCACAAAATACAGGACTTTAACTTCAACACACTTTTATTTTAAATCAGATACATTACATACAGTAATGGTAATGTATATGTTAAATAAGACCAAACCATATAAAGAATTTACTAATCTACAGGGAAACAAAGTCTAGACTTGAAGCCACTACAGTAAATATTTTATTGTTTATTTCATACCGTTAAAGTGTAGCTCTGACTTTTACCAGACGCCGCATCTGCCAGTGCCCTGGCGGCGTTGTGTCCTTGGAGAGCGGTGTTGACGGAGTTGATGAAGCTAGATTTTCCCGCTCCGATTGGACCGTGAAGCAGAATGTTAAGCTTGTGGATTTCTGCAGTAACTGGCTGGAAATGCTTCAGTTTCCTCAACATCTGATAGACGTTATCCTGACTATTTAAGCATCAAACCAAGAGATTTTTTAAATATATATTCTTACAGGCCACATGATCCATAAAACTTCGACTTCAAGCACACTGTTTTTTTTTATTTTTATTTTTTATTGGTTTTACCTCCATGACACAGGCCGCCATGCTCTGTCATATTCTGTAACCAAACAAACAAACAGAGGTGTCAAGTAACAAAGTACAAATACTTCATTACTTTACTTAAGTAGAAATTTTGGGTATCTATACTTTACTGGAGTAATTAATTTTCATCCAACTTTTTACTTCTACTCCTTACATTTTTATGCAATTATCTGTACTTTCTACTCCTTACTTTTTAAAAATTGCCTCGTTACTCGTTACCCCCCCTCCCCCGTCGCATGATCAATATGCATGACCTTAATGCTTTTTCCCCCCTCAAATTACTTTTACTTTTATACTTTAAGTAGTTTGAAACCAGAACTTTTACACTTTAACTTAAGTAAAAAGCTTAAGTTGATACTTCAACTTCTTAAGAAGTTTTTTTTTTAACCCTGGTATCTATACTTCTACTAAAGTAATGAATGTGAATACTTTTGACATCACTGCAAACAAACAAACAAACAAACAAACACATATTGAATATTACATGAAAGCTTATAAGAAGTGGTTTCTGTTTATTCCATAACTTACCAGGATTTGTTGGTCTTTGGTGTGGTCGATAGGCATCGGCCCTCGTAGGCTGCTCAAAAATTTTTTCTAAAAACTGCAAAGTCAGCATAATCCAAGCATATCTTAATAATTATGCACATAGTCTATTGCCCTGTACCTGTATTCCTTAATCATAATCACTATTATTTTTAATACTAGGAAACTGATTTTCTTTTTTCTTACCTTAAACATGACACTGATCTCTGTGAACTGTAACTCATATATGATGTTGTTCCAGTTCTGTTTACAGATGAAAAACTTGGATTATAAAACAAACACACACACACAATAGTACACAGGAAAACAGACATTACACCTGTTTGTCCTTATCTCCTCTTCGTCATGCTGTATGTATAGAGTGTGGTGGGCTTTGTTTAAGAGATCTGACATCACCATGTAAGGGGGAAACCAGAAAAGTGCTAGTGTGTTCTACTTAATATTTTAGAAACAAACTAATTAAAATATTTCATTATAATGCAGTGACTTTTGCTCTTCTATTCTGTGTTATTTTCTGGATTTAAGTTTGTGTTCATTTAAAGTTTAGAATTTAAAGTTTGGTAAGCAAATCTTTTTTACTATATCATGTGTATATCATGAAGTGCTTGACATAAGGTTACAGCACAACACAGCCATCACAGGTGACTTTATTTGTCAGGAATCACAAGGGATAAGGTTTTGTGTTGGGACTTTGAAGTCGACGTTGTTTCATGGTCTTGAGCTTCTGGTCTTCCTCACAGAAATCCTGATTCATGTCTATAATCTGTGTCTCTATTAAACACCCATGTTGGTTTGGCAATTTTCTTGTATCTGCTCTATTATGTTTACTGTTTTATTCTGTTATCTGGTCTACTACTCACTCTGGTCTGGTCTACTCATGAACGATTCATTCTTTTTGAACGAATCTTTAACATGACTCAGATGATCGAGTCGTCTCGGAGAGTGATTCGTTCATTTTCTACTGGGCGCGCATGCGCAAAGCATCGCAAGACCTCCGTATGTTATATACAGGAAACAGTATTGAACGATTCTCAGCAATGTCTTCAAGTCTCGAGTCGTTTGTTCTTTTAACACGTGACTCCCATATGCGGTGCAATGGTTTCAAAAGAACAAACGACTCAGATTGGAAGGTTTAAGAGGTGAGCTGCTCATACTGTTTATTATAATATATCCTTAGTTACATTGTAATACTTTCATAACTGGAACTATAGACAAAATTTGTGTATGTAGACGTATTGGGGGTATTTTTATTGAAAACGCAACATTTCAATTTATTTCTGATCAAAAGAACGAAATGAACGAAATGACTCAAAAAAAGAATCATTCATTTTGATGAACGAGATTCAAAGAACCGAGTCCCTAAAATGATTTGAACTTCCCATCACTAGTGTAAACAACTACTTAAGACATGTCTGTTCCTTCAGTACTTGGGCTATTTTTTTCCCCCTCCTCCCACAAAAAATAGTGTTCCCAACAGTGTTTGATCGGTGGCACCTAGTAATGGCTTTGAATAATTTTAGTGACTCAGTTCTTTGAATCTCGTTCATCAAAATAAACGAGACATGAAGTTCATTTCCTTCTTTTGACCAGAAATAAAATAAAATCCCACATTTTCAGTAAACAGACACCCAACACTCTACATGCACAATTTTTGGTTATAGTTCCAGTAATTAAAATATTACAATGCAGCGAAGGACATATTATGATAAACAGAATGAGCCGCTCACCATCATATCTTCTAGTCCGAGTCGTTTGTTCTTTTGAATCTATGGCACTGCATAGTGTCTATGGGTGTCACATGACAAAAGAACAAATGACTAGGACTTGTAAGACTCATTGAGGAGGCTTTGAGGAGTCAATTCTGTTTCCTGTGTACTGCACTTCATAGCAAATTTTGGGGGGAGGGGGACGCAAACAAAATAAAAATTTAACTTTTAATAATAGCCCGTAAATAGTGATAAGAAATGCTGGAAAAGCACAGAGTGTAAGTTTGGCCGCGGTCACTTGACTGCTTCTTAATTAGAAGATCAGGTCGATCTGGTCCAAGCTCTTTAATTTTTTTCTTTATTTGTCCGATTGCCTTGTGAAGGGGTATTTTGGGTTGCTACAATATCATTTCATTTACAAAAACACAAAAGAGAGAAAAAAGTGATTGGCAAATCTGGCTCCGCTTTGTTCTCTCCAAGTAAAGAAAAATAATACTTGTGTAATTCTGTTGTAATTAACACACATTTACAGCTGTGTGAAGACATCAATCACATGCAAAATCTGCACACACATGCACCTGCTTTAAAACAGTGTGAGGATCCAATTATCCAAAGAGGCAAATACATGTCAGTATGTACAGTAACATTTAACATATGCACAATTCCACTTTGTATTCAGGATCTTTATTTTTTGTTCTCTTTTCTTTTGTATCAATAATGATTTACTTTGACTGCGCTTTCTCTATTCATTATTAGTGGTGCCTGAAAAGCATCACTATTACTCACAGACTTATTATTTTGACCCATGAAAGAAGTGTTAATGGGGTAAACTTTAACATATAATGCTAACTTCCACTGGAACTGAACCTAATTGTGGATCTCATTGTAGAGACAAGGGGGAGGGGCTTATTTAACTCAGGCAACCAATCAGTCTTTTGCATTTATCATAATGCTCATAAACCACACCCCCTAGTGTTGCTAGCATGATTAGCATGCCACTAGCATTATGCTAACTATATTAGCATTTTGATACCAAGATCATTAGCATATATATACACACACTACCGGGTATAACTCCATGATGGTTCCTGATCATTTCGGAATATTGAAGGCGTAAAAAACTGCATTAATGTCCTTTGAACAGTTGATATTGAGATGTTTCTGCTACTTCTGCTCTGTAAAGACTTCATAACGCCTCTAATCTGAGCTGCTGTTAATTGGTCATTTTTCAGGCTGATAACTCTAAATGAACTTCTCGTCTGCAGCAGAGGGAGGTTTTGGTCTCGTCCTCCTGGGACGGCCTTCATGAGAGACAGTTTCATTATGGTGCTGGACGGATTTTGCAAATGCACTTGACGATACTGTTCTTGCAGGAACTATTACAGAAAGGCCGACCTCTGTGTCTTAAAATAACAACTAACTGGTGTTTTTCTTGTTGTTACGTAATTACCTAATTCCATTTTATAGTTTTGAAATCCACAGTATTGTTGTAGAATGTAGAAAATAAATCACTAAACAAAAAGAAATTTGCACGGTAGTGTATATATATATATATATATACATGATTAGCATGAGGCTCGATTCCCGTCTCTGTGTGCATGGAGTTTGCATGTTCTCCCCGTGCTTGGTGGGTTTCCTCCGGGTTCTCCGGTTTCCTCCCACAGTCCAAAGATATGCAGGTTAGGCTAATTGGCGTTCCCAAATTGCCCGTAGTGTGTGATTGGGTGTGTGAGTGTGTGTATGTGTGTGTGCCCTGCGATGGATTGGCACCCTGTCCAGGGTGTACCCCGCCTAGTGCCCGAAGTCTCCTGGGATAGGCTCCAGGTCCCCGCGACCCTGAACGCAGGATTAAGCGGTATTGAAGATGAATGAATGAATGAATGATTAGCATGTCACTAATGCTAGTGTGATTAGCATGTTGCTAGCAGAATATGTTCCTCTCTACGTAGATATTATTATTATTATTATTATTATTATTATATTTGCTTTTTGCTTTCTTTGTTCAGCAGTTGTCAGCTCTAGTGTCACTTTATGTTTGACTGCACAGTTAAATGCATTTAATCTGTCTTTTTGTTGTTATTTTGTGACTTGATTTTGAGCTTTGGCAGTATAAGTGTATGCTGCAGCCGTACTACACTACACATAATATTGCGTGTGTTATGTTGTTCTGCCCTTTTTTAAGCGCATTTATGGAGTCCTTTTTTATCATTTTTTTATCACCTCCTCAAATCCTCATATTAAATGTAGTTGTAATCTCTCTTAATTAAGTGTGTTCTTGCCTGAATGTTGCTGTGAATATAAGTAGTGATACAGTGTTTTGTGTTTGATTAAACTCAATGCAGTTTTTATAATTTTCTCTATTCTATTAGAGAATATAGAACCTGAGCTGTGCAAACCACACACCACACACCATGACTGCTTTCCTTAAAATATCACTTTGTTCATTTTGTCATTACTTTTATCTACATTTAATATAGAGTGTCTGTACGTCAGCTAAAAGTCTGTAGAATTTGAATGATGCAACAGGACAAAGACTAAAAGCACTGGAGCAAGTCCACGACAGAACAGCTTCAGAAAAACCAAATCCTCCTTTTGGAGTCAGTGCCCAGACCTCAATCCAATAGAGATGAGTCACACACATGAGACTTCCAAAGAATATGTCGGAGCTAAAGCAGTTCTGCCAGGAGGAATGGGTTAAAATTCCTTCTGAACCCTGAGCATGGTCTGATCCACAGCTACAGGAAGTGCCTGGTTGAGGTTATTGCTGCCAAGGGGACGGAGTCAAAAAGTTATTAATCCAAAAGGTTCACTTACGTACTTTTTCCAGTCAAAATAACCCAACTAAGTGTTTAGAGAAACAACCCAGCATTCTTCAGTGTATTCTTTGAGTTATTCTAATGTTCTATTCAAAAAGTCTATTTTTCCAGTTATTTCTATATTTAAAATTTGATGTCTTTAAATGTAACATTTAAAAAAATAATATAAATAAATTATATTAAATAATTTAAATTAAATTTAATTTAATTACATTTTGGCTGTTGGCGATTTGCTGCGACAGAGAACGTGGCGGTAATAGACATTCCCCTTGATTAACTACTGTATGTTTTCTTGCCACTGTATCTTGGTCATCCACAATCACAAGAGTCATTACTCTTCCTCAGAAAGCTCAGGAAATCTGAGAGGAAGAAAAACTGCTGGCGCTCTTCTACTGTTCCTCCACTGAAAGTGTACTGCTGTGTTGTATCTCAGTGTGTGTGATGCCAGCTGAAGGAGGAAAGCTCTTTAGAGTGACATCAACATCACAAAGATAATGAATTATCAGCTGTCAACTGGCATCATTTCCTGGTTTTGACCTCTCTGCAGAGACAAACATTTTCCAGGACACCATACAGAAAACCACCTGTCTGAACATCTGGCAGGTGCTACAGCTACAGTATCAACGCATGGATAAACAGACTCAAAAACTCTGTTCCAAGTCCATAAATACGCTTAACTCGAGGAAGCACTGTGCGATCTCTGTGTGATAGGATTACTGACCGTATGATTCACCGGAATATACCGTACTCATGCAATAATCACATAGATCCATTGTGACTGATCAAAAGCTTCATGAGTAGTACATTTAGTTTATATCATCTCTATACCTGATTATTATTCATAACTGTAAATGTTCTTTGATCTGTGTTTTATCTCTGCTATGGTTCAAATTCAAATGTTATTTGTCACATACACAGTCATACACAGTACAATATGCAGTGAAATGCTTACACGACCGCCAGTGACCTTAAAAAGAGAATTAAAGCTTATAGTAAGAAATAAATATGAATAAAAGAAATACGATAGAAAAATAGAAAAAAAATTGGTTTGTTAATGTTTCATTACCATTTCTTTTTTAAAGCACTGTTTTGAAAGTGGTACCTCAGAGATGATTGCATTTTATGATTACAATAAAGTTTTCTTCCCTCTCTTTTCCCTCCCAAAATAATCAAACGGATGTGGAATATCAAATCGATTAAATTGTTTTGTTTTGCTTACCGTTAGTTCTGCTCTGGCTGTGGAGCTGTCCCTGTATGCTGCTGCTCTGGCTGTGGAGCTGTCCCTGTATGCTGCTGCTCTGGCTGTGGAGCTGTCCCTGTATGCTGCTGCTCTGGCTGTGGAGCTGTCCCTGTATGCTGCTGCTCTGGCTGTGGAGCTGTCCCTGTATGCTGCTGCTCTGGCTGTGTGAGTCTGTCTCACTAAAGATGGGTTATATATAAATATGAATGTGAAACTTGATATAACTCAGGCATTTCCTTTCACTTCCAGTTTCACTTTCTCAGGATTAGAGTAACACTTAGTCAGTGCTGCTATAAACAGAAACATGTGTATGACCTTACAGGAAAGTGAATTTCTAGTTTGTGGAGGAGAATAAGCAGAAATGAAAGTAAATATTTCCCGCTTGATTTGTGCACATATATAAAAACTTTAAGGTTTGATTTGTTTATAATGTAAGTAAAGACTAAAAAACATGAGAGTGTGCTGTAACAGGAAAATAATAACTGATTATAAATTACAGTTTCTTTTAGGACAATTATTTTTGTGTGTCTGCTTTTATTACCTCTCTCTTATTAACATTAATACAAAACTCTTCTGTGGTAAAGTTTTAAAGTATACCTCATTTGTGGATTGTTTTCATATAGAAAATTCAATTCAGTTTTATTTGTATAGCGCTTTTAACAATTGACATTGTCTCAAAGCAGCTTTACACAATCAAAAGAATTATTTAAGTTTGTATGGAATGTGAATGTGTATGAATCAAAATGGTCAGATAGTCCCTGGTGAGCAAGCCCGAGGGCGACAGTGGCAAGGAAGCATCAACACTTAATTTGTGATTGAGACAAATGGGTTTAATTGAAATAATTTATATTGGTAGGAGTACGCCAGACTCTAGCAACCTTGGACAAATCGCAATATACTGTACTGTAAGCTCTCTCTCTCTCTCTCTCTCTCTCTCTCTCTCTCTCTCTCGAGCATCCTCCTTCTCGTGCACGTACACACGCACGCGCACACACAGACACACACACAAACACACACAAAATTGCGTAAAACCAAACGAAACAAGATAAAAAAAATATAAGCAGTAAAAATACATTAGTATACCAGGCGCTGACCCTCTGGAACTTTTTTTTTGTCTTGTTTTCAAGTGTTTATGGAGATTTAATGTGTCTCTGCTGCCGCATCCCTTCACAGTTGTGATAAGTGATTAATGCCCCATCAGATCTTTTGACGGGGGAGCATTATGCATGATTAAATGACTAAAGTAATACTGATCCATATGGGCAGATATTTGCTTCAGGTTGCATGCAGCATTAATTGTCTTTGTTATGCCACTTGTTGACTATCAGTGAAAAAAAAAAAACATCAGCGAAAACATCATCAAAAATATAACGAAAACAAACCCAAGCAGATGTTACATTTTGAGTTTTACTTTGCAGCAAAATCAGTATATTAAATGGAACTAGGTAAAATACACCGTAATGTAAAATACTGCACATAGCCCGCGTTTGTATTCCGTATCTACAATGATCCGTATAGATAAATTACAGGCGTTACCGTGTAACCAAGGATGCTAAGGATTATTTCAGGATGTCTTAATAAATATTTCACTAACTAGTTTTATTAATTCATTATTTAATAATAAATATCATAATTGTGTATTGAGTGATTTAACAAATCGGTTTGTTGTTTATTTACCACGTCATCTATTTATGAAACTATGTTGATAATACAAAAACTGTATCTATATTAAAGATATGGTATAGGGTTTCCTAGACACTGCAGTTAACTGTGCCTGTGCTGCCCTCGGTACTGTATATGTCCTGAATATAAGTTGACAGCCAGATAAACACTTTCTTAACATCAAGACTCTGAAGACGAGACTCTCCTTGTCCACAGGTTTATTGACATTGACAAGAAAAGTGAAACTGGAATATTAAAATTTACAAAAGAATAATCCAATTAAACTTCTGTTTAAAATGTACAGATACACAAATGCTCAAAGAATAAATTAAATGCTCTCATTTTAACTGTAATACTTTCCATATATAACATATTCAATAACATGTAACACACACTTCATTCATTCATTCATCTTCTATACCGCTTAATCCTGTGTTCAGGGTCGCGGGGGACCTGGAGCCTATCCCAGGAGACTTTGGGCACTAGGCTGGGTACACCCTGGACAGGGTGCCAATCCATCGCAGGGCACACACACATACACACACACTCACACACCCAATCACACACTACGGGCAATTTAGGAACGCCAATTAGCCTAACCTGCATATCTTTGGACTGTGGGAGGAAACCGGAGTACCCGGAGGAAACCCACCAAGCACGGGGAGAACATGCAAACTCCATGCACACAGAGACTGGAATCTCTGGCCGGGGAATCGAACCCAGACCCTGGAGGTGCAAGGCGACAGTGCTGACCACTACACCACCGTGCCACCACGTAACACACACTTACCAAACCTTATTTTTTTTGCACTGTTGCACATATATTGTTAGCATTCTATGAACGGCAAAAATGCTAATGCGGAGATATGTTAGCATAAGAACATAATCAGAAAAATTATTTCTAACGAAGAACTTAAATCAATTAACACTGCTATCAATAATTTCAAAACATGTAGGTATCAATAAACACATACCCACGATGCTACGACAAGGCAAGAAGTACTCAAATATCACAGATTTTGCTGCAAGTAATGCTGAACACGCTACTCTCTGTCTCTGCTTAACTGCTTCCCGACTACAAGTCACATGACAACTCCCTATTTACACTTTTCTTAAAGGGGCCACAACCTAATTGTATACAACAGTGACAAAACACTCCCCGTCTGAAGTGAGTTACACATCACTCAATAATTAAGATTCATTAACATTAGAATCTGGAGAAAGTAGAAACACAATCTCTGTAACAGGCCTAAGGAAAAGTGCAAAACCTCCCGGTTTGATGACCTTGACCTCAACTTGACACACCTTCCTGTCTTGACTAGGAAATGTCTGCACCACCAGTGGAAGAGGCCATTCATTTCGTGGTACTTGACTGTTCTTAAGGAGAACAACACTTCCTTGTTGGATATTTGTGTGAACAGATTGCCATTCCTTGCGTGCTTGTAGGGTTGGCAAAAACTGTTTCCGCCATCTATCCCAAAATGTATTGGAGAGATGTTGAACTTGCCGCCACTGGCGCTTGTAAAGGTCTGAAGCACCAAACTCCCCTGCTGGTGCAGTAACAGAATTCACCTTTTGTGTGAGAAGAGTTGCTGGGGTAAGTATAAACGACTCATCAGGGTCCGTTGTCAAGGGAACAAGAGGCCTGGCATTGATAATAGCTGCTACCTCTGCCATGAAGGTCACTAGGACTTCGGGAGTAAGCTTGTCTTTCAACTGGAAAAACATGGAGTCAAGAATCTTTCTTGCAAGCCCGATCATTCTTTCCCATGATCCACCAAAATGGGATGCATGTGGAGGATTAAAGGTCCAAGTGCAACCTAGATCTGACAGGTATGTCTTCACAGATTTGAGATCCAGATTTGAAGGTATCTTTAAGTCTTTGCATGCACCGACGAAGTTTGTGCCGTGATCTGAACGGATATTTTTAACAGGTCCCCGGACAGCAATAAACCGTCTAAAGGCATTGATGAAGCTGGACGTGTCAAGGGATTCTATGACTTCGATATGAACAGCTCTCACAATCATACATGTAAAAATTACAGCCCACCTCTTGCTGTGTAAAAACCCTCCTCTTGTCCGTCGTGAGGAAACACTCCAAGGACCAAACACGTCCAGTCCAACATTGGTAAAGGGAGGATCAGTTGAAAGACGGTCTGCTGGAAGGCTTGCCATTTTTTGAACACTGAATGGAGCTCTGAGTCGTCTACAAGTTACACACTGGTGAATCACACTACACTCTTTGCTTCCCACCAACTATCCAGAACCCGGCTGACCTGACAGCTCCTTCAGTAAAGTGACGTCCTTGATGCTCATGGTAGTGCCTAATAATCAAGATGGCTATGTGATGTTTGCCAGGAATTATCAAAGGAGTCTTCTCGCCTTGAGTAAGGTTTGACTTGTGAAGACGTCCTCCAACTCTCAGAAGACCTTGTGCATCAATGAAAGGATCCAGAGTACAAAGCGGACTACTCTTTGGAATCCTCTCTTGCTTTTGTATGCATTTGATCTCTTGGCTGTAAACTTCTACTTGTACTGCCCGAATGATGGTGGCTGGAGCTTTATCGCATTCCTCCACTGTGAATTCTGTCTTGCAGTAGTGCCAGCCTTTACAGGAACCGCTTCTCTTCACTCTTCTCTGGAAGCTATGTGCCACATGAATAAGACGAGTTACTGCACCAGTTAAAGACTCCCAGGATGAGAATTTGGTGAATCGTTTAGAACCAAGCTGTTTAGATGATGTCGTAGTGCTTAGAGTAGACACAAGCGGACGAAGGTTCGGGTCTGAGCTGGGATCAACAAGGTCATAACAGCTTTGTGAGGTACCTAGTTCTGACTTAAGCAGAAATTTGGGTCCACTTAGCCAGTTGGTGCTCTGTAAATGTGATGCAGAAACAAAACGTGTTGCATGATCTGCTGGATTCTGGTCTGTTGGCACATAGTGCCATTGATCTGGATGAGAAGACCTTCGGATACGCTGTACTCGGTTGCTCACATACACAGAAAAATGCCTAGTTTCATTATACAGTGGTACCTCCTGATTTCTTATTCTTTTGCATGTTTGTCACACAAAATGTTTCTGATCATCAAACACATTCAACTATTAGTCAAAGATAACACAAGTAAACACAAAATGCAGTTTTTAAATGAGGGGTTTTATTATTTAGGGAGAAAAAAAATCCAAACCTACATGGCCCACAACATCTCAATAGGATTCAGGTCAGGACTTTGACTTGTGGATAATGGCTCTCACTGTGGTTCGCTGGAGTCCCAAAGCTTTAGAAACGGCTTTATAACCTTTACCAGAGTGATAGATCTCAATTACTTTTGTTCTCATTTGTTCCTGAATTTCTTTGGATCTTTTTCAAGATTCAAGATTCAAAGAACTTTATTAATCCCAAAGGGAAATTGCTTATGCTTGGTTACAGGTGCTCACAGTTGTTTAACTAAGGAAGGTAATAAAGGTAATAATAATAAAAAATAAAAAATAAAAAAAATAAAATAAAAAATGGGTAAGTATTAGTGTCCTGTTGTATACCAGTCAGTGAAAAAATCCACATACATGTGTGTATGAGTTACAGAGAAGAGTTGTAAAGTTTTATGGCCGTTGGGAGAAAGGATCTCCTGTGACGCTCGGTGGAACACTTGATAGTAATCAGTCTCTGGCTGAAACTGCTCCTCTGTTCAGCCAAAACACTGTATAGCGGGTGAGAAGGATTGTTCACAATGGATTGTACTTTGGACAGAATCCTCCTCTTTGCTACTACATCCACCGAGTCAAGCTCCATGCCTAGCACAGATCCGGCCTTTTTAATGGACTTGTCCAGTTTGTTCTTATCCGACACCTTAATGTTACCACCCCAACAGACAACAGCGTAAAAAATGACACTCGCCACAACGGTCTCATAGAACATCCGTAGAATGGTATTACAGACGTTAAAAGACCTGAGCCTTCGAAGAAAGTACAATCGACTCTGACCTTTCTTGTGGAGTGCCGTTGTGTTGAGTGACCAGTCAAGTTTGTTGTCCAGATAAACTCCCAGATATTTGTAATCGGAGACAATGTCCACTATCTCCCCCTTGACAGATATAGGAGTCACAGGGGTCTTGCTTCTCCTAAAGTCTACCACCATCTCCTTTGTTTTCCTGATGTTGAGTTGTAGGTGATTACGCTCACACCAGGAAACGAAGTCATCCACAACAGACTGATACTCCGAGGTGTCACCCTCCTCTATACACCCAACAACCACAGAGTCGTCAGAGAACTTCTGCAGGTGGCATGACTCTGAGTTATATCTAAAGTCGGATGTATAGAGGGTGAAAAGAAACGGAGATAGTACCGTCCCCTGGGGAGCTCCAGTGCTGCAGATCAAAGTCTCTGACACACAGTTCTTTAGTCGGACATACTGGGGGCGACAGGTCAGGTAGTCCATGATCCAGGAAACCAAGCGGGTGTCAATGTTTATGTTCCTTAATTTCTCCCCCAGTACTGCTGGTTGGATGCTGTTGAAGGCACTGGAGAAGTCAAAGAACATCATCCTTACGGATCTTGGCATGATGTCTAGCTTTTGAGGTGCTTTTGGTCTACTTCTCTGTGTCAGGTACCTCCTATTTAAGTGATTTCTTGATTGAAACAGGTGTGGCAGTAATCAGGCCTGGGGGTGACTACAGAAATTGAACTCAGGTGTGATAAACCACAGTTAAGTTATTTTTTAACAAGGGGGGCAATCACTTTTTCACGCAGGGCCATGTAGATTTGGAGTTTTTTTTCTCCCTTAATAACGTAAACCCTCATTTAAAAACTGCATTTTGTCTTCATTTATGTTATCTTTGACTAATAGTTAACGGTTTTTGATGAGCAGAAACATTTAAGTGTGACAAACATGCAAAAGAATAAGAAATCAGGAAGGGGGCAAATAGTTTTTCACACCACTGTACATCCACATATGGATTTACAAGCAAGCTAATATCACTATGCTAACCGCTAGCGCTTAGCATGGGGAAACTAGCATGTTCATTAACATACAGTGGTGTGAAAAACTATTTGCCCCCCTCCTGATTTCTTATTCTTTTGCATGTTTGTCACACAAAATGTTTCTGATCATCAAACACATTTAACTATTAGTCAAAGATAACACAAGTAAACACAAAATGCAGTTTTTAAATGAGGGGTTTTATTATTTAGGGAGAAAAAAAAATCCAAACCTACATGGCCCTGTGTGAAAAAGTAATTGCCCCCTGAACCTAATAACTGGTTGGGCCACCCTTAGCAGCAATAACTGCAATCAAGCGTTTGCGATAACTTGCAACGAGTCTTTTACAGCGCTCTGGAGGAATTTTGGCCCACTCATCTTTGCAGAATTGTTGTAATTCAGCTTTATTTGAGGGTTTTCTAGCATGAACCGCCTTTTTAAGGTCATGCCACAACATCTCAATAGGATTCAGGTCAGGACTTTGACTAGGCCACTCCAAAGTCTTCATTTTGTTTTTCTTCAGCCATTCAGAGGTGGATTTGCTGGTGTGTTTTGGGTCATTGTCCTGCTGCAGCACCCAAGATCGCTTCAGCTTGAGTTGACGAACAGATGGCCGGACATTCTCCTTCAGGATTTTTTGGTAGACAGTAGAATTCATGGTTCCATCTATCACAGCAAGCCTTCCAGGTCCTGAAGCAGCAAAACAACCCCAGACCATCACACTACCACCACCATATTTTACTGTTGGTATGATGTTCTTTTTCTGAAATGCTGTTACTTTTACGCCAGATGTAACGGGACACGCACCTTCCAAAAAGTTCAACTTTTGTCTCGTCGGTCCACAAGGTATTTTCCCAAAAGTCTTGGCAATCATTGAGATGTTTTTTTAGCAAAATTGAGATGAGCCTTAATGTTCTTTTTGCTTAAAAGTGGTTTGCGCCTTGGAAATCTGCCATGCAGGCCGTTTTTGCCCAGTCTATTTCTTATGGTGGAGTCGTGAACACTGACCTTAATTGAGGCAAGTGAGGCCTGCAGTTCTTTAGATCAGTGGTTCTCAAACTTTTTCTGTCATTCCCCACTTAAGGGGGTGAGCGAATTTTCAAGCCCCACTTGTCAACAAAATAATAACGAAATCGGCCAAGTTTACTGTTTATTGAAATATCAATTCCTAAACCAATACGATCAAACACCACCAAGTTAAAAAAAGATAAAATACACGTGCAATTGTTACAAGGCTTACGTTATCACATATCTTTGCATAATTGACCCCATGTTTATTAGCTGCTCAGCAATCGTTTGTAGTTTTTTTGGCCAATTCTGTATGCAACTTTGAATGAAGCCGTTTGTGCTTTGCTGTCCACTGATTCAGATGTTACCATGCGATTCTCCTGCTGTCTGTATACTGCCAGCTTTCTTTGAAAGAAGTCGAGTGGTTTATTAACGTGACTGGAGTGTGTTGTCTCTAAGTGTCTTCCTAATTTGTTGGGTCTCATGCGGTCTGCTGCCAGCGGTATAAGACACAAAACACACACGGGTCTCTCTTCTGCCCCCACCATCACCACCATGAATCCAAGCTCAAGTTAGACTTCATTAGGGGTGGGCGATATAACCAAAATCTTCTATCACAGTAGAAGCTATGTTCTACCTCAATAACGATATACATCACAATATAGCAATTTGTATCTGAAAATGCATAAATAAAAATGAAAACACAAAGAAATTGTTTTACATAATTTAATTTTTTTAATATAATTTTATTTAAACTGTGAATTGCTGAGGTTTGCCGCATTTTTTTTACTTTGGCCATATTCGTTGGATGTTTGTATTTCAGATGATAGAAAAGGTTTGACGTGTTTCCACCACTTGTTAAAACAGTGCACTTGTGTACCTTCCAAATCACGTTCATCTCATTTGTATCACTTTTCTTATACCCAAACCAATTCCACACCACAGACGAGGCAGCTTTTTTCTTTACAATCTCCTCATTGTTGGTTTTGTCACATATAAGTAAACTCACTGCTGCTGCACTGTCTTCTTCCGTTATCGAAGTGTATGTGAAGCCAAACACATCAAAAGTGGGTCGAAACCGCGGCACCCGATTGAACCGAATATCTGCGCAAATACAGCGCAGTGATGATCTGGTTTATTTGCGCAGCCCGGTGGATCGCGCAGCGCCGCTCAAATCACAAACCTGCGCAACCCACTGTGTTTTTATTATAAAACAATTTATCTAAAATGTCAGGACTGTTTAATATTGTTTCCGCCTTGCCATGCCTGGTTTGTACGTGCGCATCCCAGCGGGGTAAAATGTATTTTGATGGTCGGCGCGGTTTATTTCTGTCAGAGTCGCGCAGCGCTGCCCAGTGGCTCGCGCAGGTTTGTGATTCGAGCAGCGTTGCGCAAGTTTGTCCGACGTTAAACCGTTATTGTTCCACTATTGTTCCACTATGGTTCCACTTTTTCTCCCGGCCCACAACTGATGTTATTTTAAATTTACTTGTATTAATGATCCATTTATTTGTGTGTGATTGTTTAGTTTTTGAGCGTACGCTCTTCATTATCAATAAAGAAAAGCATGAATTAGAATAGGTACTTTCCTATTATTTTCCACTAATTTCCTCCCGCTCATTGCGCCCCACCTGTCATGTCTGTATTCCCCACTAGTGGGGCGCGCCCCACACTTTGAGAACCACTGCTTTAGATGTTGTCCTGGGGTCTTTTGTGGCCTCTCGGATGAGTCGTCTCTGCGCTCTTGGGGTAATTTTGGTCGGCCGGCCACTCCTGGGAAGGTTCACCACTGTTCCATGTTTTTGCCATTTGTGGATAATGGCTCTCACTGTGGTTCGCTGGAGTCCCAAAGCTTTAGAAATGGCTTTATAACCTTTACCAGACTGATAGATCTCAATTACTTTTGTTCTCATTTGTTCCTGAATTTCTTTGGATCTTGGCATGATGTCTAGCTTTTGAGGTGCTTTTGGTCTACTTCTCTGTGTCAGGTAGCTCCTATTTAAGTGATTTCTTGATTGAAACAGGTGTGGCAGTAATCAGGCCTGGGGGTGACTACAGAAATTGAACTCAGGTCTGATAAACCACAGTTAAGTTATTTTATAAGAAGGGGGGCAATCACTTTTTCACACAGGGCCATGTAGATTTGGAGTTTTTTTTCTCCCTTAATAACGTAAACCTTCATTTAAAAACTGCATTTTGTGTTTAATTGTGTTATCTTTGACTAATAGTTAACGGTTTTTGATGAGCAGAAACATTTAAGTGTGACAAACATGCAAAAGAATAAGAAATCAGGAAGGGGGCAAATAGTTTTTCACACCACTGTATATTACAGAGATGGCATGGAGCTGATGGTTTATATCAGTGTTTAATGGTCTAAATGAGATTATCTTCCTTTTAATCACTGACATTTACACTCGGCTCGGCATTTCCCCCAAACACTCCAAAAGTATTAACACTTCTACAAAGTTATCATTAGTGCCTAAAACAGTAACATCTAATTAATTTTATATATTAAACATTACCTGGTGCGCAGTTGAAAATTTAGGGGAAATTATAACGTTATCGCGCTATAATTCACTCTGTATTCCATCATGTTAAGTCCTAGAGCTGATATCCGGAAAGCTTCCGTGTTCAGTTGCGTTTTGACCTCACTCCCATAGTCCTTTGCGCGTTAGCTCTAGCATTTAGCTTGCAAAATACGGGAGAAAGAGAGTTCTCACACGGGGAAAAGCAGTTGCGCACACATATATAGGAATGATGATTTGCCCTTCTGGGCCACCGTACTCGTAATCCGAGGTTCCACTGTATATGTACAGTGACTTGCAAAAGTATTCGGCCCCCTTGAACTTTTCCACATTTTGTCACATTACAGCCACAAACATGAATCAATTTTATTGGAATTCCAGGTGAAAGGCCAACACAAAGTGGTGTACACGTGAGAAGTGGAACGAAAATCCCAACATTTTTTACAAATAAATAACTGAAAAGTTTGCAAATACTAATTTTGAGTACACGTCATGAATGAAGTCATGGGCACAGCTAGTATAACAGAGTCACGCTGTTCAGAGCTCCTTGTAGGGCATGATACATTTTTTTGTTATCCTGTATTTTGCTTGTCTGTACAGAGTCTTTTGAAGTTGCAATTACTGTTGCCTTTTGGTTATATTTATATCTTTTGTTGGCTACATCTGACATATCAAAGATTTTTTTTAACTTTCTCTTGTTACAGTTGCTTTTGTTTCCACTGTAGACAGTCAGTCTATAAACTTTGAAAAAGTAAAGTAATTCTTGTAGAAAGGTGGAATGTCAGCTCAGAGAGTCCTTTCTCCTTCACAGACATTGAAGGTACGCTACTGTAGAATATTGTGCTAATGGCATGCTTTCTACAACTGATCAAACAAAATCACTCTTTATGCTGCAGAATGAAGATTCTGTTCCTGACTCTGGTTTTTGCCTTAATGCTGATGAGCGGTGAGTGTCGGCTGGACATTTATTTTAAAATCTCCTTCAAATGTGTTATGTCCATGCAGATAATGAGGCAGAAAAAAGTGAAAATATGATCAGTGATGCTGATATCAAGTAAAAGGAAAGCAGAGTCATATTACAAAAGCTAATTTAATAAATTAATGGATAAATTATTTTGGAAAAGTCTTTATTTAGAAATATGTTCATGTTTGCAGAAAGTTTGATGTGGCTTTTGGTCTTCAATTGTTTACAGGTTCTGCTCTAAAATGTGTCAGATGTTTTCCACCGGATGATGAATTGTGTCTGCCCAGTCCTGAAAACTGCAACGAGAAAAATGCCTGTGTCTATTTTCTGCCGAATCTTCAGCCTGGTGAGTGTCTCCTTTTACTGTATGTTTATCACTGCACATCTGAGACTATTAATACAGTGGGGTAAAAAAGTATTTATTCACCCACCAATTGTGCAAGTTCACCCACGTAAAAAGACGTTTACTTTTACATTTACATTTAGGCATTTGGCAGACGCTCTTATCCAGAGCGACTTACAAAAAGTGCTTTAAAGTTTACATCACTGGATACATACTTACACTGGGTTAACCAGGTTAATACCTACAGTAAGTGCCATCAGTCCAACACAACTGGGAAGAGGGATTTAAAACTATTTTTTTTAGTCCAAGTACTGGAGAAACAGATGCGTTTAGGCCATAAACATATCCCGCATTCGGCATTGCATAAGGATTTTGCCGGGTGGTTGCTGCTGTTAATCTAGCCTAGCCTCTCTTCCTCTTTTATGAAATTAATTGGAACGCTTCTCACAGCACTCCTGCTGGCCGGGAATCCGTAACTAGGCAACGGCCTGTTACAGAGGGATATTATCAGTGGTCTTGTATATCTTCCATTTTCTAATAATTGCTCCCACAGTTGATTTCTTCCCAGCCTGGTGCAGGTCTACAGGTTAGTTTCTGGTGTCCTCTGACAGATCTTTGGTCTTTTGGCCACAGTGGAGTTTGAGGTTGAGGACACGTGTCTTTTATACTGATAATAGATGCCATTAATACAGGTAATGAGTGGAGGACAGAGGAGCCTCTTAAAGAAGACGTTACGGGTCTGTGAGAGACAGAAATCTTTATTGTTTGTAGGTGAACAAATACTTATTTTACTGAGGAATTTACCAATTAATTAATTAAAAATCCTACAAGTGATTTTCTGGATTTTTTTGCTTATTTTGTCTCATAGTTGAGGTTCACCTATGATGAAAATTACAGGCCTCTCTCAGCTTTTTAAGTGGGAGAACTTACACAATTGGTGGCTGGTTTGCCCCACTGTATTATAGAGGTTGTAAATCTTTTTTTATGCAGTCTGAAATTTATCTTGTACTATTTGTATAATTTAATTTACAAATTATACTCTTCTATATTTTGGTAACTTTTATAAATATTGTAAAATGTTCAGCTATAAAATATGATTTTCATTAGAAAGTTATTTTTTTTTATTAAATTTTACTCTACAGTAAATTTCAGGTTACAGTCAGTTGTATAATCATTTCACTAGGACAAATAAAATTATTATTATTATTATTATTATTTAAACAACACAGCAGCACAGCCAACATCAACGTAGTGCTTTATAATGGTTTAAATAATTAGAATATTAAAACTAAAACCTAAACGTAACAATCTCTGTAGTGTGACAGACCACCAACCCCCCCCCCCACACACACAACACCTCATCCTGAAAGATAATTAGAAGGAAGATCATGTAAATTTGTAAGCCAGCTGAATTCAGTTGTGTCCTTTTATTCTGAACCTTTACACTAAACCACACACACCTGCTTCAACTTAAAGAATGTTAATTAATTCAATTCAATTCAATTCAATTCAATTTTATTTATATAGCGCTTTTAACAATGGTCATTGTCTCAAAGCAGCTTCACAAAAATTAAAGAAATTTAACAAATCATAATAATAATAAATAAATAAATAAAAACAAATAATAATAATAATAATTATAGAAAAGAAAATAATTGGAAGTGTGTATGTGTGAGAAAAATGTGCAGATAATAATGAGACGAATGAATGAAATTTCTCTGATGAGCAAGCCAAGGGTGACGGCGACGGTGGCAAGGAAAAACTCCCTGAGATGGCATTAGGAAGAAACCTTGAGAGGAACCAGACGCAACAGGGAACCCATCCTCATTTGGGCGACAACAGATAGAAATGATATAACATCTTGTGTGTTGTGCAGGTGAAAATTCAATATGACAGAAATTATTTAAATTGACATGAAGACCAGTTCAGCATAGGGACGAGTCAGTAGGTGCAGAGGGCAGATGAGGTCTGGATCACTGGAAGCACAGGAGCAGCATGTGTAGCTCCAACCATCATAAAGCTGAATCCAGCTGGAGCTGGTCCTTCTCTGGATGCCTCAGGAACCTCGCAGGGTCGGCCTTTATCTACTGAAGCTGGCAAAATCTCCCGATGCCTCGGGATGGGTAGAGAAATACAGAACAGATGGGGAGAATTATCGTAGTTGCCATTCGGTATAGGTGTACTGGAGTATGAGTACTGGGATGAGTTATGTGTATGCCAGATTAAAAAGATGCGTCTTGAGTCTACTTTTGAACTGAGAAACCGTGTCTGCTCCCCGAACACTGTCTGGAAGGCTATTCCAAAGCTTTGGAGCTAAATATGAAAAAGCCCTACCCCCTTTTGTAGATTTTGAAATTCTGGGAACTACCAGAAGTCCGGAGCTTTGTGATCTTAAGGCGCATGGTGGATTGTAGCGCATCAGAAGACTGGTTAGGTATGTGGGAGCTAAACCATTTAAGGCCTTGTATGTAAGTAATACTATTTTGTAATTTATTCTAAACTGAACAGGTAGCCAGTGCAGGGATGATAATATTGGGGTTATATGATCATATTTTCTGGATCTAGTGAGAACCCTGGCAGCTGCATTTTTGATTAACTGAAGCTTGTTTATTGAGGATGCAGGACAACCACCTAGTAATGCATTACAATAGTCCAGTCTGGAGGTCATGAATGCATGAACTAGTTTTTCTGCATCAGATACGGATAAGATGTTCCTAAGTTTAGCAATATTTCGAAGATGGAAAAAGGCTGTTTTTGTGATATTTGAAATGTGATTTTCAAAAGACAAGTTACTGTCTAATATTACTCCCAGATCTTTTACTGCTGAGCTGGTAATAACAGTACATCCTTCTAAGCGCAAGCTGAATTGTGAAAGCTGTTGTGTGCTGGTTTTTGGGCCAATAAGTAATATCTCTGTCTTATCTGAATTTAATAAAAGAAAGTTGTTGGTCATCCAATCTTTTATGTCCTGGACACACTCAGTTAATCTAGACAACTTGGGTATTTCGTCTGGTTTAGTTGAGATATATAATTGGGTATCATCAGCATAACAATGGAAACTAATCCCATGTCTTCTAATGATGTTACCCAAGGGAAGCATGTATATTGAGAACAACAGAGGTCCTAAAACTGACCCTTGTGGGACCCCATATTTCACTGGCATTACACCAGACGGTTCTCCATTTAGATCTACAAAATGGTAGCGATCAGACAGGTAAGATCTAAACCATTTTAATGCCTGTCCCTGAATACCTATATAATTTTGTAAGCGATCTATGAGAATATTATGATCTATAGTGTCGAATGCAGCACTAAGATCAAGCAGGACTAGCAATGAGATGCAGCCTTGGTCTGAAGCTAAAAGCAAGTCGTTTGTAATCTTAACTAGTGCAGTTTCTGTGCTATGATGGGGCCTGAAACCTGACTGAAATTCTTCAAGGATGTTGTTATCCTGCAAGAATGTGCAAATTTGAGCTGATACTACTTTTTCTAGTATTTTTGATATGAACGGGAGGTTTGAAATCGGTCTGTAATTTGTTATTTCATTTGCGTCCAAATTAGATTTTTTAAGAAGCGGCTTAATAACTGCTAACTTGAAAGGTTTAGGGACGTGACCTAGATGTAATGAAGAATTAATAATGTTTAGGAGTGGCTCTCCAACCGTAAGCATCACTTCTTTTAAAAATCTGGTTGGGATTGGGTCTAACAGGCACGTTGTTGATTTAGCCGAGGTGATAAGTTTATACAGATCTTCCTGTCCTATACCTGTAAAGCAGTGAAAATCTAAATGTGAAGCTATAGGCTGAACTGGATCGTGAGATACTATTAGAGGTTGAACCTCCATTATTTTCTTCCTGATATTATTGATTTTTTCATTAAAGAAGTCCATAAAGTCTTCACTTCTAAACTGTGATGGGATACTCTCTGCGGGCATCTTAGGTTTTGTTAGGCGAGCCACTGTACTAAATAAGAACCTGGGATTGTTTTGGTTTCTTGCTATCAGTTGGCTAAGATGCTCAGTCCTAGCAGTTTTTAGAGCCTGTCTATAGCTGCACATACTGTCTTTATACGCAATTCGAAAAACTTCTAATTTAGTTTTCCTCCATTTTCGCTCGAGGTTACGGGTTGCTCTCTTTAGGGCGCGAGTATGACTGTTGTACCACGGTGCAAATGTTTTATCTCTGACTTTTTTTAATCTGATGGGAGCAACAGTGTCTAATGTACTGGAAAAAATAGTGCCCATGCTGCTAGTCACTTCATCTAGATCATCTGCATTTAGGGGTCTAATAAGAAATTGGGACCGATCCGGCAGATTACTTGTGAATCTGTCTTTAGTAGTGGGATTCATATTTCTAACAGATTGATAACGTGGGGAGACACAGCTAATCTGTTCTACGGGTAGAGTATATGTCAGGAGGTGATGATCTGTGATATCATCACTTTGAGGTATGATCTCTATATTAGAGACATCTATACCATGGGATATAATTAAATCTAGCGTATGATTAAAGCGGTGAGTTGCTCCAATTATATTTTGCTTAACCCCAAAGGAATTTAGTAAATCCATAAATGTGAGTGCTAAAGCGTCGTTAGCATCATCTACATGAATGTTAAAGTCTCCTACTATCAACACTTTGTCAGAGTTAACCAATAGGTCTGATAGCAGATGTCCAAATTCTTTAAGAAAATCGCCATATGGCCCCGGGGGTCTGTACACGGTGGCCAGGGTAAAATATAGCAAAGGTTTATTACGTATTTCATTTAGTGCAACATTAATGATAAGCACTTCAAATGAATTAAACCTGGGCCTTATTTTCTGGGTAACAGTGAGTACATCATTGTAGATAGTGGCGACACCACCACCGCGACCAATTAGACGGGGCTCGTGCTTATAGAAATATCCTGACGGAGTAGACTCATTCAGACCAAAATATTCATTTGGTTTAAGCCAGGTTTCAGTGAGACAGAGTGCGTCAAGGCAATAATCTGAGATAATTTCATTAACAATAAGTGCTTTAGGCGCAAGGGATCTAATGTTGAGTAGTCCAAACTTTAGAGGTGTCATACACACCCAATCTGCGCCCGGCACTAGGACCCGGAAGTAAGACGGGCGCAAAACCAGGAAGTATAAAGGAGGTAAACAAACGATAGCTTACCGCTCAGTCATTGAGTTCGGCCCATGTCAGCTCCAGGTATCGTTTCAGCAAACCGTGAGTACTCACATGTTGGTTCCGTTGTCTTTGCTATTGTGTGTGTATTTTTAGGACGCGGGTTAAATTTGTGTTTTTCCCTTGCTCCGTTTTTGTGAGAGTCCTTAAACTAAATCGCGTGGCTATCCTGCCTACTCGCTTCTTTCCGCGTTTGGGTTTATCCTCCACGCTACATTGGGCTAACCGCTAAAGCTACGTCTTCTGGTCACCTCAGGTTAGTCCATCTGACAGAATGACTGAGCCCTCCGCGGTAAACCCAGCGGATTATGCGAGTCTCTGCGACGTTGTAGATCAGCATGCGGCGCTAATTAATCAGCTAACCGGGGATCTCGCTTCTGGACATCATACTACGAGGGACTGGCTTCGCGAATCAAGGACGAACTAGCCGGGCGAGAGCTTCCTGCGACCCTAGAGGGCCTGATCCAATTAGCTCTCCGGATCGACCAGCGCCTCCTCTCTCGTCCGAGGCCAGCCCCTCGCACCCTGCCACCTGCACCCACCTTCGCCGTCACCACTCCACGTCCCGCAGACTCCGTCACCTACACCACCCCGGGATATGTCGGTTCTCCACCTCCTGCCGTGGTTGACACCGGAGCCGGGGAACCCATGCAACTAGGACGCGCCTCCTTGACCGCTGCAGAACGGGAGAGACGCTTCCGTGAGGGGCTCTGTGCCTATTGCGGGTCAGCCACACATCACCGGGCAACCTGTCCTCACAGACCGGGAAACGCCCAGGCCCGGTGAGAGGAGAGAGATACTCGCCGGGTCACCTTCGTCTCTCCGCCATCACCACCAACTCCTCCCGTCTCACGGTTCAGGTAAACCTCCAGGTTGGCCACAAACGAGTCCGAAGTGCTGCGTTCATCGACTCCGGGGCAGCAGGTAACTTCATTGACTCTTCATACGCCAAAAAACTGGGGGTAAAACTCGAGGCGTTATCCCAGCCCGTTCGCATTACATCTGTCGACGGTCGCCCCCTCTCCACCAGCCCAATCAGCACCCGAACCGAACCCATCACCGTCTCCATCAACCAACACCATGAACAGTTAAAATTTTTCGTCACCTCCATCTCGTCACCACCCATCATCCTTGGTCATCCCTGGCTGCTTCAGCATGACCCTCTAATCTCCTGGACCCAAAACCGGATCCTCCAGTGGGGTGCGACCTGCAACGAACTATGCCTACGGGCAGCGGCTGGGACGTGCTCTAGGGAGTCCGAGGCCCCCGACGTCGACACCAACGCTGTCCCCGAACCATATCGAGACCTGGCGGAGGTCTTCTGTAAACGACGGGCCACCCATCTTCCTCCTCATCGCCCCTACGACCTCGCTATTGACCTCCAACCTGGTATGGTTCCACCCCGCGGCCACCTCTATTCGCTCACCTCCACCGAGACTAAGGTGATGGAGGAATACGTCACCAACGCCCTGCGCCAAGGCACCATCAGACCATCCTCCTCACCTGCAGCCGCGGGGTTCTTCTTCGTGAAGAAAAAAGGAGGTGAACTTCGCCCCTGTGTCGACTATCGGGGGCTCAACAACATCACCGTCAAAAACCGACATCCTCTGCCTCTTACCAACTCAGCCCTGGACGCCCTCTCTGGCGCCACCATTTTTACGAGGTTGGACCTCCGGAGCGCCTACAACTTGGTGCGCATCAGAGAGGGCGATGAGTGGAAGACGGCCTTCATTACACCCACCGGACATTACGAAACCCTTGTCATGCCATTTGGACTGTGCAATGCCCCCGCCGCATTTCAACATCTAATCAACGATGTCCTTCGTGACATGCTCGGCCGGTGGGCATTCGCCTACCTGGATGATATTTTAATCTACTCAAGAACTATGGAAGAACACACCCAGCACGTCAGAGCGGTTCTCAAGAGATTACTCGCCCACCAACTGTACTGTAAGTTGGAAAAGTGCGCTTTTCACGAGCGCTCCACCACGTTCCTGGGTTTTGTCATCTATGGGAGAATTTTTTATTTGATTTCATTTGATTTTACTTACTTTTGGGGGGCTAGAAGATACCTTATCAGTATATAATCGTGGATGTGTGTGCAAGCTGGGACATAGGCTTCTTTGTGTGCATTGCATATAGGAAACCCGAGCTTTACATTGGGGGGGCTAAAGACGGCCCTTTAATGAAACCCAGATGTTGCAGAGAGGAGGGGCAGGCGCTGCATATGTACTATAGCACACAGCAAGAGAATTCAGTTGCTCCACGGACACAGCTCCGGCCTTGTTGTTTGATAATAAAGGTCGTAATCTTCTGTAAGCAAAGCCCGACTCTGAGTATTTTTCCACAACATAATGGCGCTGCGAGCAGGGTGGAAAAAGGGCAAAGGTGACTGACCGACGTGGGCTTCCTTGGTCAGCAACACAACCAGGTGGCCACTTACAAAGGTAAGCAACTTTTGCTTATATACTTAGGTTGTGTTGTTGGCTGAGGATCACCCATGGTGGTAAGGACTCCTAATAAAGGCCTCTCCAACTCAAGTAATTTAAAATGGGCTTTGTTTCCAGAAGAGAATGCATGCATCAGATTACTAACAGTTGTACTGATAGTGAATTGAGAAGATAAGCATTGCATTGGTCTGGGTGTTGTCAAGTGGGCATTGATTGATGGCAACAGTAACAGACGGTATGAGGAAGCGCATTTGAGTGTCTATTTGTTTTGTTAAGTGGGCTTTGATTAGATAACAGGACAGGAAAAAGGTAGATAATCTCGGTATTAATTTGTACTCATTGTCAAGTGGGCCTTGATTGGATGGCATGGGTGGTACAGCAAATTAATAAGGAATTGCGCTTAATTAGTTATATTGCTTGTGTAAGGTTACCCAGCAATTAATAAAGGAATACCCGTTGTATGAGGAACGTACTGTTGTATGTCATAAGTAATTTTTGTAGCCACCGTAAATGTTATATGGTATGAGTTGGGTGGTGTGATAATTAATTAATATCTCTTCGTATGTGGAATGTACAACTGTACATCATAAGAAAACACCCCTTATGTTTTATTGATATGAGGGACAGGGGTAATTAATATCTCTTCGTATGGGGAGCACGATTTGTGCCATTAAGTTGATTTAAGTTGAATTCAATTGCAATTGTTTGTGTCTAAGTGATGTTTTGTGTCTATTTGTTTCTGTCTGAGTGTGTCAGAGCTCTGTGTTTGCCTAGTGTGTGTGAGTGAGAGAGAGAGAGAATTGGTTGAATGAGAACCATAAGCTCTGTGTGCTGTGAGCAGGCTGGACCTCCCGAGGGAATTGTGTGTGCAACCCTCAGAGGGGGGCAGCTTGCTGCTAGACCAGAGACGTGTGTCTGAATGAGCCCTATTTAAGTAATAGCTAGCCTAATAATTAAATAGATAAATATTAATCAATAAAGGGACACGTGTGAGTGGAACAATGAGCCCTTTTAGCAGGGGGACAAGTATGAAGAGAATAAGCCCAATTTTCTAGGAAAAGAGGGATGAAGCTCTGAATGAATAAATAAATAAATAAATAGTGTGAAGTGGTGAATGTGTATGAACCCCATATTAATATTGTGGCATTACACACTTACTGATAAAAGTGTTCACGGTGCATAAAAGCACTATGCTTTTTACCAAGTGTTAATTTGAAAATAGGGAAGTGGTGTAGATTCAGGAGTGATTATCATTGATGAGCCTTGGTAAGTGGAGGTAGATACTTCTGTGATTCTAAAAGAGTGTATATTGTTGTAAGTAAATTTAGCCATTAAGTAAGTACACAGGCATAAAATAAAAAATAAATATCTAAGTGGTGACATAGGCTACAGCATGATGGCAGCCTCTCCGGTGGAGACTTTAGTGCTAAAGCATCCGTTGTGTGCAGAACTCATAAATAAGATCTCAAATAAATGGCAAAAGAGGACCAAAGATATGATTGCAAGATGGCCAAAGGAGGGGACATTTGATTCAGCACTGTGTTCTGAGATGGACACCTTGATAAGAAAATTACAAAGCGGCGGCAAGAGAGAGAAAGCATGTCTGGAGAAGTTGAAAAGACAGCAGGAGAGAGTAGTCCTGGCTTTGGTTAAGAAAGAATAAGTGAAGTTGGTAAGGAAGAAACAGGAAGTGATGGAAAATGTTAAGAAAGTCAAGATAGTGAGGCCGAAGTAGTAGAGAGGAGTTAGTTACACCTCCCTCATATAGTAGGTACAGGAAGACAGTCGAATTCCTAAGCGTAAGGAAATGGGGGAAGTTTCTGGTTAGACGGATAAGGACTGTTATGCAGAGAGGTATAAGGAAAGTGGGGGTAGATTTACAGAGAGTGGAAAAGCTATGTGTAGAGAAGGATGTAGAGGAACAGGAGGGGGTGCAGACATGTGGAGAGAGGTCAGACAGAAGTACTAAAACACCAGTAAAAAGCAGATAGCTACACCATTAAAGACTGGACATAGATCTTTGTACAGTAGAGAGGATGGGGGTGAAGAGGATTTGTTATTTAATATGGGCAGTTCCACAATTCCCAATTTTAATTAAAGGTGGGGGCATGAGGGTGTTCTAGAGGGTGTTGTCAACCGCCTCCCCAGCATTCAACGAGGGTGCAGGGACATGGTCTTAGACGAGCAGACCTCAGGCAAGCTTTTATCGGTGATTGATATAAAAACTCTATTGGTGAAGACTTTGTGGAGAGGAAAAACGTGCTTCTGACTCGAGTGAGGCTGTAAATACATACCACATGGATGGACTGTCTTTGAGGCTTTGAGGCTGTTGTATGGCAGGCCTTGCACGCAGAGTGTTGACCCAAGGACATTAAAGGGTGACCTGGAGGCAGTTACAGCTTGAAACCTTACAGAGCGAACCAAGAAAAAAGCTCAAGCTACCCTGATTACCAGAAAAACAGAGAGGGCCACAAGCAATCCTTCATCAAAAATCCAGCCAGCTTCAGTCAGTGATGACATCACCAGCAGCATTTTCTCCAAACTCAAGCCAGATGCCTGCGTCTGTCACCAACGTTTTCACTCCAAGGCCAAGCATGAGGGGATATGGATTAAATTGCCTCGCATAGCCATTGCCCGGCCCCGAGGGATGAAGGGGGGGGGGAGACAACATCCCAGGTCCGATAAGTCATGCCTCTCACATCTGGAAAAGTTTGCCAGAACCGTAAGATTCTCGGGAAGAAAAAGTAGTTACTACAACCCAACAATAAGAGTGTGACTATACCTGTATTAGTCTCAAGTCATATTAGTCTCAAGTTAATTTACTAGGAAAAGAATTATTAGGTGAATTAGGACTGCGAATATGGTGTTCTCCAGAAGGGGTGCATGTTGAACATAAATTCCTGAAGCACAATTACCCTGTCAGACTTTCACTGTACAATGATGTATGACCCATCACAACACATCATCATAGGTCGGCAAGGAGCAGCTATCAGTGTAGAGGAGTGTGATTTTGTAAAAAGGTGATTCAATGTAACTGATTCTGTTCTTCAGGTGACATTGTATGTACTGCAGGATAGAATTGCAGCTCATAGGATTTATGTTGATTTTCATTCTGCAGATAAAACCTGTGTAAAAATCTTGTGTGGTAATAAATTGATTCGTACTTCTTAAGGAAGTTGTAGTTAGCCACAATTCACAAACACAACTGGCATCAGCATCTGAAATCGACTATGGGAAATTAGCTATATAGGCAAATGGATAGTCAAATCCCATCTGAATTATAGTCTAAACAATCAGCCAGCCAACTTCAAGTCCAATGTAAACCAGATGTAGAACCCCCCAGAGTAAGACAATATGCTTTACGACCTGAGGCAAAGCGGGTATATAGAACACTATTGAAGGCCTTGTAAAAGCATCTGTGCTAAAACAGACCAGTTGTTGCAATACTCCTATTTTTCCCGGTGATTAAGCCAGGTACAAATAAATGGCATCATGTGCATGATTTACATGCAGTTACTAGTAAAACAGGAAAGTATCCAGCAGAAGTTCCAAATCCACACACACTGCTGACTAATGTCCCTCCCTAAGCCAAATATTTTATTGTAATGATATTTGTTCAGCCTTCTTCAGTGTTCAAATGGCAGAAAAGAGTAAACTACTGCATTTATTTGCATTTACAAGAGCAAGTTGACAAAATAGATACCAAAAATGCCACGGTGGTTCAAACATTCACTGTATATATTCAATCAGAGGTGGAAGCTGATTTAGGAGGTTAAAGGATAGAAGATAGCCTGGGTCAGCATATGGGTGACGGTTTAATATGTCTATCATCATTAGAAACATGCCAGAATGATTCCATTAAGGTACACCGTAAGCTAGTAAGGAGGTCATAAAGTGTCATAAACTAAACTACAATACCGTAAACCTCAAGTTAAATTGTTAAGGTGACTAATTTCACATGATACGACAGCCGTAGTACATACATAATTAGAAGGCATAAGTAAGGCACCAGTGTCACAGCCTGATAAACCGTGATGGCTTTAATAGGGTTAACAGGTTTCATGCTGACTGGAGTGAGGAATATGCAGGAAAAAAAACAGCTCCACTATGGGAGATAATAATGAGAAAAGAAGAACTGCAAGATCTAAGTTCTCCCTTAAAATAGAACACAGATATACTGTTAGCATTTGAATCCATCATAAAGAAATGCAGACTGCACCTACTTTAGGTATACAGTACCTGATTATAGCAATCCGTTCTATCGGTATGTAGTGAACCAAGCTGATGGATCTACCTCAGCTATACTGATGCAGGAAACTTGCAGTGATAGGAAAAACCAGTCCCTAGCTTACTACAGCACTAAGCTAGATAATATAACTCAAGGTGACCCAACATGCTACCAACAGGGTTTTGTAGTTGTACATTATACATATAGAACAGCATCTTCATTGACAACATGTTACAGATAGATTGTATAAATTGATAAAAACAAGGGGAAGGTGTTCTAACCCAAGCTCGCCTCCAAACATATTCTTCACTGCTCACATATCCCGACATTAATATAAAGCGATGTGACACAGTTAATCCAGCTAAATCACTCACTTAAACCTATAAAGGAGTGACTCATAGTTTTGTGGTGAACTCATTGGCATTTACTAGGTTATGACCTGATCTTGAATCTAAGCCTATAGCTGAAGTGGAAGTGACTTATTTTGTTGATGGATCTAGTTTAGAGACCAGGTAGAAAGTCACACAGGGTATTCAGTAGTGATGATGGATGGAGAAGATTTTAAACCTATCCTATCTCAGCATTGTACACAACCGTGTTCAGCTCAGTTAGCTGAGTTGAAAGCGCTCACCGCTGCTTGTCAATTAGCCAAAGGTCTAGTGGCAAATATTTTTTGATTTTTGAATTACAGATTCAGCCTATTCCATGGTATATGTCATCTGTTTGGAACCGTATGGAAGCAAAAGGTTTAAAAAGCATGAAGGAACTCCCATTCAAAGTGCTGAATGGATAAGTAAACTAATGTCTGTTCTGATGCTACCAAGATGAGTGACTTTCATTAAATGTCAGACCCGTAAAAAAGGGAAATGACTGTGTTGCTAAAGGTAACAACATGGCAGATTTAGAAATGAAGTGTGCATCAAAATGGCAACTAGCTGTGCAAGCGCACATAGTCCTTATAGAACCACAGCCTCAGTAAGAGGATATCATTTGTACTCAACATCAAGCAGGTCCGTACGAGCACTCGATGTGGCTCCAGAGGGGAGCGCATAAGGACGCACAGGGTATTTGGTGTCCACATGAAGGTCTGATCATAGCACCCATAGCACTGGTGAATATTTCTGGTTTAAATGCTCATGGACTGGGCCATTGTGTAAGAAGACAGGTTGTGAGAAAAATCAGGCAACATGGGTATTGGTCTTTATATCTGCTATGGTTGAAGAGTTCCTAGCTTCATGGGAGATATGTGCTATGCATAATGTCAGGAAGGAAACAGCGACACCTATAGGCTATACACCGGTACCAGAATGACCATTTAATCACTTAGTGGTGAACTATGTGGGCAGGATAAAGTAGTGTTCTGGGCGAAAGATACATGCTTGTAATAACTGACATATTTAGTAGATGAGTAAAAGCAATAACATCTGCAGATGAAGAGTAAGGAACAGTTATCAATTCCATCAGAGATGAGTTCCGACAATGGATCAATATTCATTCAGTAAATGTAAGACAGGTGCTGCAACGGTTGGGGAAAAGCTAAGATTTGTGTATGTCCACAGTCCCAGGGGAAGGTAGAGAGTGTAAATGGTAATCTCAAAGCCAAGGTTAATAATAATTGTAGTAGTACAATGCTACACTAGGTTTTAACTGATGCTGTACCAATGAGCTAACAAGCATGCAACCTAACACAAATACACATCTAACCCCGCATGGAATGCTTACGGGTCGACCCATGCCTGTGCCATTCTGTAGAGGCCATATAAAGGCCACCGCTTAAACAATTTCGAAAATCTTATATGAAGAAACTAACTGCCGTACATGAAGTAATCTATGTGCAGGAAAAGAACAAGGAGGAAGAGACGCTCCGTGTCCCATCACTCCAGGAGACCAGGTCTATCTGCGAGTGTTCAGGAGGAAGTGGGACAAGCCCAGGAGGGAGGGGCCCCGCAAAGTGTGGCAGCCACTCCAACAGTGATTCAAGTGAAAGACAAGACCGTGTGGTATCACTTGAACCATTACACGAGAGTCACAAAGAGCTATGGGTACCGAAAACGAAGGAAGAAAGAAAGAAGAACCTAACATCAGAAAAATACAAAGAAATGAAATCATTATTGGAAAATAACCAACTATTGGCACAAGTTGGATACCAAATTGCACAGCGTTGAACACTCCGCTGCTCCAAATTAAGAATGAGAATCTGCTTGAGAGCCGCATCCACTTCTGATACAAACAAGACTGACTGACGGACTGACTTCGACCAGGTTTCTCCTGACACAATTAACAGGACAAACAATTGTACAGATTATATGTGACAACTAACTGTGTCCTTTACATTGTATAAATGCATTTCTGTTAAACTAACACTATATTGCTTTTACAGATAAAACAGCAGCAGCGACAACTAATTTTAATTTCCTCCACAGGAAAAATGCACGAGAAGGAAGCAAGCCTTAACCAGATTATGACAATATGTAATGCCACTAAACACAGTTCTCTTTTATTCCAGGTGCAGAAATTTAATTAAAGCAGTTAATGGGTGACTTTACTGTGTCAAGTAAATTTATGAATGTGATTTATGAATTTATTAATCAAAGGTTTCCTAAAATTAACAGCATTTCCCAGCAACAACAGACAAGGATGAATTTTTGGACACAGTCATAGAGGATATCCCGAACGCAGCCATATATATCTCTAACAAGAGACTTTACTGGTTCATAGATTGAAGTGTACAGTATCTTCCACGGCATGAGCTCACAATGACGTGCTGGCAACCTCTCTTGTGGGCTCCAACTGACTCCCTGCGGTGTGCAAAGCACCTGAGTTGAAGACTATTATATTACAACAAGGCTGTTTAAATGTATATCCATTCTTACAAATTGTATTGTGTTATTGTGTAATTGTATGTTCCATTGTAGGTTATATGATTTATCCAATTGATGTAATCCTAGAAAATCACTGTATTAAGTACATGTTCATGCCATGTTATTGAGTAATGGGAAGTACGATGTCATGGAGGTCGAGTCTTTTACTCCTATTCCTAGTCAAGGGTGGAAGGAGAGGTTTGGCCGAATCTCCACTAGAGGGCGAGTCCATGGGTCGGTCATTGATAAAAGTCCAGTGATTTAATTTAATCACCAGTTAGTATAAGGAAGACTGACGCACGGAGTCGCACTCTAGATTAACCAATTAGTGTGGGACTTATAAGTCCCAGAGGGGGGGATATATGGGAGAATTTTTTATTTGATTTCATTTGATTTTACTTACTTTTGGGGGGCTAGAAGATACCTTATCAGTATATAATCGTGGATGTGTGTGCAAGCTGGGACATAGGCTTCTTTGTGTGCATTGCATATAGGAAACCCGAGCTTTACATTGGGGGGGCTAAAGACGGCCCTTTAATGAAACCCAGATGTTGCAGAGAGGAGGGGCAGGCGCTGCATATGTACTATAGCACACAGCAAGAGAATTCAGTTGCTCCACGGACACAGCTCCGGCCTTGTTGTTTGATAATAAAGGTCGTAATCTTCTGTAAGCAAAGCCCGACTCTGAGTATTTTTCCACAACACATCTCGCCCCAGGGTGTGGCCATGGACCCGCAGAAGCTAGAGGTTGTGCGTCATTGGCCCCTACCCAAGACCCTTAAGCAGCTTCAACGGTTTCTCGGGTTTGCGAATTTCTATCGTCGCTTTATCCGGGGCTACAGTACAGTTGCCGCCCCCCTAACCGCCCTGACACGTCCTTCACCCCTTCCATTTCACCTCAACCCGGCCGCCATCTCTGCCTTCCGGTCACTGTGTCACCGTTTCACCACTGCACCGATTCTCCACCATCCAGATGCCAGTCAACCATTCGTTGTAGAGGTGGATGCTTCAGATGTGGGCGCTGGAGCTATCCTCTCGCAACGAGGTCCAGATCAAAAGCTACACCCATGTAGCTTTTTCTCCAGAAAATTCAATCCCACTCAGCAGCGATACGGGGTAGGGGACCGCGAGCTGCTGGCCATAAAGTGGGCTCTGGAGGAATGGCGTCACTGGCTCCAGGGCGTCAGCGAGCCATTCATAATCTGGACAGACCATCAAAATCTCATCACCATAAAGACAATAAAGCAACTAAACCCACGACAGGCACGGTGGGCCCTCTTTTTTGAAAATTATAACTTTCACCTCTCATACCGCCCGGGGTCCAAAAACACCAAAGCAGACGCCCTCTCACGACAACTAGAGGTGGATCTCCCCCGGACGGACCCCGCGTCGGTTCTTCCCTCCACCAGGATCATCGCCCCCCTCCAACTGGACCTGGAAACGAGAGTCCGCCAGGCACAAGGTACAGAGACCGAACCGGCAGGTGTGCCACCTGGACGACTCTTCGTGCCCGAGGTGATTAGACCCGAGGTCCTCCAATGGGGGCACTCATCACCCATCTCAGGACATCCGGGCACCCGACGATCCCTCCAATTTCTTCAGCGCGATTTCTGGTGGCCGTCCATGACGAGGGACGTCCGAGAGTTCGTTCAGGCATGCCCCGTGTGCGCCAGGGCCAAAAGCTCCAATCAACCAACTCCGGGAGAACTACAACCACTCCCAGTTCCTCGACGGCCCTGGACGCACATCGCCGTCGACTTCATCACGGGCCTGCCGGCCTCCGAAGGAAAGGACACCATCCTCACAATCGTGGATCGGTTCTCTAAAACCGTGCATCTGGTGGCTCTCGCCGGACTCCCGTCAGCTAAGGAGACAGCAGAGTTGATATTAGAGCACGTAGTCCGTCTGCATGGGTTCCCCAAGGACATCGTCTCGGACAGAGGGCCCCAGTTCACAGCCCGGTTCTGGAAGGCCTTCTGCCGTCTGATCGACTCCACCTGCAGTCTGTCCTCCGGATACCACCCACAGACTAACGGTCAGACGGAGCGGACCAACCAACAACTGGAGCGCTATCTGAGATGTTTCGTAGCAGACCGGCAGCGCTCCTGGGCCCGCTACCTCATCTGGGCTGAGTTATCACATAACCTCCACATCTCCTCAGCCACCAACCTAAGTCCATTTGAGGTATGTCACGGTTTCCAACCTTCCGTGTTCAATCACCCTGAACCGGAGGTTGATGTACCGTCGGCCCAACAGTTGGTCCGCAGATGTCGGCGGCTCTGGATCACGACCAACCGGGCCATTCAACGTACTAACATCCGTTACACCCACCAACACCGCCGTCGACATCCCCCGGGACGACTGTACCACGTAGGTGACAAGGTATGGCTTTCCTCAAAAAACCTCCACCTTCACACCGAGTCCAAGAAGCTCTCCCCCAGGTTCATCGGACCATACCGCATCACCCACAAAATCAATCCTGTCACCTACCGGCTCCAGCTGCCTGCGGCGCTCCGGATTCACCCAGTATTCCACCTGTCCCAATTCAAACCCTTCATCACCTCGCCAATGATTCCACCCACCCCCCCAGCTCCTCCTCCCCGGATCATCGACGGCGGTCCCGCCTACACCGTGTGCCGAATCCTCGATTCGCGCCCTCGGGGCAAAGGTATGCAATACCTGGTGGACTGGGAGGGCTATGGCCCCGAGGAGCGATCTTGGATCCCGGCCCGGTTCATTCTCGACCCTCAGCTAATTCGGGACTACCGTCACAGGGTATCCTCCACCCCAGGACCGTCAGGAGCCAGTCCTGGACAGGGGGGTACTGTCATACACACCCAATCTGCGCCCGGCACTAGGACCCGGAAGTAAGACGGGCGCAAAACCAGGAAGTATAAAGGAGGTAAACAAACGATAGCTTACCGCTCAGTCATTGAGTTCGGCCCATGTCAGCTCCAGGTATCGTTTCAGCAAACCGTGAGTACTCACATGTTGGTTCCGTTGTCTTTGCTATTGTGTGTGTATTTTTAGGACGCGGGTTAAATTTGTGTTTTTCCCTTGCTCCGTTTTTGTGAGAGTCCTTAAACTAAATCGCGTGGCTATCCTGCCTACTCGCTTCTTTCCGCGTTTGGGTTTATCCTCCACGCTACATTGGGCTAACCGCTAAAGCTACGTCTTCTGGTCACCTCAGGTTAGTCCATCTGACAGGAGGTGGATTTTGACTACTTATTTAGCCTTTTTCTGGTTTTATGGTTATCAGATTGTTTCGGGCAAATTTAACAAATTTATTCTTTTTTCTCAGTATTCGGGGAACAGACACAGTTTCTATAGGACAAGCTATGTGTGTTCGTCTATCACTACGGTGAGTTGTGATGTGTCTAATATGTTTGGAATCTACAGTATGACTTACCGCCAGTCAGATGGTTCGTAGTGTCCTGGAGATGTTGTCAGAGAGGACCGCTGCTCCAGCTCTGCTAGGGTGTAGGCCATCGGTGTGATAGAGCCTAGGACGCTCCCAGAAAACATTCCAGTTATCAACAAAGCGTAATTTCTGTTGTTGACACCAAGATTGTAACCATTCATTAAAAGCAAATAATCTACTGAACTTCTCGATTCCTCGCTGAAATGTGGGAAGCGGTCCAGATACGATGATCCTTGTCGTGGGTGATGTGCTGCGGACCTTCTCGACCAGGCTCCTGAAGTCCTTCTTTAGGATCTCCGTCTGCCTCAGCCTGGTGTCGTTCGTGCCGGCATGAAGGACCACAGCTCCAATGTTCTTCCTCAGGGCAGCAGGTACCTGTGCAGCAACATCAAGAACACGTGCACCAGGTAAACAGCGTGTGTGCACCTTACCTTTAGCCGTGGTAGCACGCACGTGACGGACGATGGAGTCTCCGATGACCAGGACGTCGTGTGCCGTCTCGAGGAGAGGAGCGAAGCGCTTTCGGGTCGAGATGTCGAAGACGGGTGGTGGTGGTGGAGGGGGAGACGTCCTCGCCCGGGGCTTGGCGTGCTTCTTCCGCCGCTGCTGTATCCAGGGTCCGTGGTATCCCGGCGCCGGGGTGTAGGAAAACTGGGCGGGCTGCGTCCTTGGTGTGTTGGATCTGGGCAGAGAAACACGCGGGGTTGAGGTTGTCGGAGAGATTGTGTCACGCCGAGAATTTACCTGGGACAGGTGAGCGTCGGTCCGCGTCGATTCCAGCGTGGCTTTCCGCTGCTGTAGCCAGGCCAGCTTCACCTGTAGCTCACGGATCAGCTTCTCCACGGCCTTCAGCTCCAAATCCACCGAGTGCAGCTCCAATGTCTCCTCACCTGCACTCAGAGGCAGAATCACAACCGACATGGTGTCTAAACACGGAAAATAATCGGTGTGAGGAAGCGAAAACAAACTTTACAAACAAACAAACAAACGTGATAGCCGGGCTAGCGGGCTAGCGATGCTAATGCTAATTAGCGATGCTAATGCCGGCTAAAAGCGGTGTGCTGCAAAACAATTAAAACTTAACGATATAACACGCGTTTCGAGTAAATATATTATAAGATACTTATCCGTTTTATGTACACTCTTCGTAAGGGGACGAAAAAGTTTAAAAGTTGGTCAGTATGGTGGAGCTCGGAAAAAAGCAGCGTCTCAGCGTCCTCGTACAAGGGTTGCCTTAAGTATTTCCTCCCGATGCCTCGGGATCGGTAGAGAAATACAGAACAGATGGGGAGAATTAGCGTAGTTGCCATTCGGGATAGGTGTACTGGAGTATGAGGTTATGGGATGAGTTATGTGTATGCCAGATTATGAGATTATGGGATGCGTTATGTGTATGCCAGATTAAAGAGATGCGTCTTGAGTCTACTTTTGAACTGGGAAACCGTGTCTGCTCCCCGAACACTGTATGGAAGGCTATTCCAAAGCTTTGGAGCTAAATATGAAAATGCCCCGCCCCCTTTTGCATAATAATGATAGAAGCAAAGTTTTTCATTGTGGGGACATATCTTTATAAGTACAATTTGACTGTATTATATGTGTCCCCTTCAAAAGTTGCTCATGAGAATTTTATGTTTATTATCCCCCCCCCTACTGTTAAATGAAATTTACGCCCATGCCGATTATATACAGATATGGTACCTTCTACCCCCCAAAAGTAAGTAAAATGAAATTAAATAAAAAATTCTCCCATTCCCCCCCCCTCTGGGGCTTATAAGTCCCACACTAATTGTTTAATCTAGAGTGCGACTCCATGAGTCAGTCTTTCTTATACTAACTGGTGATTAAATTAAATCACTGGACTTTCATCAATGACCGACCCATGGATTTGCTCTTTAGTGGAGAATCGGCCAAACCTCTCCTTCCACTCTTGACTAGGAATAGGAGTAGAAGACTCCACCTCCATGACATTATACTTTCCATTACTCAATAACATGACATGAACATGTACTTAATACAGTGATTTTCTAGGATTACATCAATTAGATAAATTATATAACTTACAATGGAACATACATAACACAATACAATTTTTAAGAAGGGATATTATTTTAAACAGCCTTGTCGTAATATAATAGTCTTCATCTCTATCACTGCACGTTTCCTGCATCAATACAGCTGAGGCAGATCCATCAGCTTGGTTAGCCACATACAGATAGAACGGTTTGGTATAATCAGGTGTACCTAAAGTACAGTAGGTGCAGTCTGCATTTCTTTTTGATGGATTTAAATGCTAACAGTATATCTGTGTTCCATTTTAATGGAGCACTTAGATCTTGCAGTTCTTCTTTTCTCATTATTTCCCTTAGTGGAGCTGTTTTGACTGCATACACCTCAATCCAATCAGTCTGAAACCTGTTAACCCTAGAAAGGTCATCACTGTTTATCTGGTTGTGACAATGGTGCCTTACTTATGCCTTCTAATTAGGTAGGCACTACGGCTATCGTCTCATGTGAAATTAGTCACCTTAACCATTCAACTTGAGGCTCACTGTATTGTAGTTTAGCTTCGGACACTTTATGACCTCCCTGCTAGCTTACGGTGTACCTTAATGCAATCATTATGGCATGTTTCTAATGATAAGCATATTAAACAATCACCCATATGCTGACAAAGGCTATTTTCTATCCTTAAACCTCTTTAGCTTAGCTTCCAAATTTGATTGAATATATGCAGTGAATGTTTGAACCTCCGTTGCATTTTTGGTACATATATTGTTTACCAGTACATGTAAATGCAAACAAATTTTTAATCAAATTTGACTTGAAAAACAAGTCTTGGTTTACGAGCACCGAGTATCATGTATCACGCAGGCGCTTCTTGTTTTGACGCAGAGCGCCACGTGATCACAACTGAGCCAATGGTTTTCTCTCTTGCGCTGTGGAATTGTGGGTAATCGTCTCCCCTGCTGGGTCTTAGTGCTCGTCTCTTACTGGTATAATCAACATCCGTGCACGCGTGTACTGTTTACTATAACACTGTGACCACGTGTGTGTGTGTGTGTGTGTGTGTGTGTGTGTGTGTGTGTGTGTGTGTGTGTGTGTGTGTGTGTGTGTGTGTGTGTGTGTAAAACACATTTTATTTTGTGTTTGTAAGCGTGTGTGTACAGCAAAAGAAATTCTCATTATAGGTTAAAAATCCATTAGAATAATTTTCTTCCTCCATCTGTCGTTATGTGTGCGCGCGCATAATTTGACACTGTGCCAGTTCACTCACTCTCTCTCTCTCTCGCCTTTAGTGTGTGTGTGTTTTTGTGTGTGTGAAGCCCCCCCTCTCTGCTTCACACACACACAGACAGACACACACACACACACACACATTGCACTCTTTCTCTCTGCTTTTCACAGAAACTCTGCTCTGTTGTGATTCTTTTCAAAGGTAAAGTGCAGGTTTATTTGTTTGTTTGTTTTACGTTGTTTTACGAGCAGTGATTCCATTATTAAGCGCTCACACGAGTGTCATTAGTGATGTTCCTTGCTAATTTTTCCGTCTTTCCGTTAATGTGTGTGTGTGTTTGTGTGAAATTCAAATAAGAGACGAGATAGGTTTACTGTGTAAGATGAGAAGGGGGAGACAGGAGGGGCTGAAAGTAAGAGTCTCCTCTTACTTTAGCTTTACACACATACAGAAACACACACACATACAGAAACACACACACACACACATATATACACACACATACACACACAGTGCCTGCGCACTGTAATAATTTGTTTTATTTTTACTTTATATTTTGTATTAATAATTTTTTTGTATTAATTATTTTTTGGGCTGTGGAACGAATAATTTGATTTTCCATTATTTTATATTTGCTTTGATTTTGTGTTTTGGAATGAATTATGCTCGTAATCCAAGGTTACACTGTATACAGCTGAACCAGATATTTACACACACTAAAGAAAAAGCACAAACTTTCTTTCTTTACTCTCAGACATTAAATCAGAGTAAACTTTCTGTTTTCGATCAATAAATATTAACGTTTTTTACATTTATTAAATATCAGAATCGAGCGAGGGAGATCTTTTTAAAAAATTATTATCACTAAGCAAAAAAGAATTGATATCATCACAACAAGGTTATTTCTCCATGAAGATTGGCTGAGCCAGATCATGTGACTGTGTTCTGTATAAAACCTCCGCCTGCCTCCCTCTCCACATTGACTCCAGTCATGTTCCTCTGGGCCTCTCTTACTGTTGCTCTCCTCGGCCTGTTGCCTGTTCACACCTGGGCAGAGGTCGTCGACAGCTTCCAGACATGTCGTCAGTTCTTTTACAATGGTATAGAACCTGAAGGTTTTGATCAAAATGCTGAAAAAATCTGTCAAGTTTATGAGTATGGTGGGTATTTCTACGCTACACTCTACTCCACGTCCCACAGGATCCCTCTGTACAGCGCCTATACATTCCATTATGACTGGTTCAGCAGACAGGATGGACGGAAAAGCGGGAACTGGTTCATTGAACCACAGGTAAACTTTTCTTTATATTCTATTTTTTAACCTTTGGTAAACGTTCATTTTCATTCAGCAATATCACCTCAACTATATTCCCTCAGTTCCCAAAACATACTGTAGATTTGTATGCAGTTATACTTTTAAATTCTGGGGTTCTTTTGTTTGTTTTTGTTTTTTAAACTTTCAAATGTCTGAGGACTGCATCCATCAAAGTAAAAAAAAAAAAAAAACAAGAACATGAGTTTCTTAGTTAACATTTTCTTAACAGAAAAGTATGGTGCAGATTAATTGTTGTGATTTCAAAATCTACTAAACCTTTGTGTATAAGACTTTTCCCCAAAGAGAACTCGAGAATTAAATCATCAGACAGCTTTAACACAGTATGAGGTCATTGACGTCCTGTGCTGAGACCAGAGCTCTTCTGTGAAGAAGAAATTTGTATCATTCACAGAAAATGGATGAAGATACACACATCTGATTAATCAATCATTAATGTTATTCAAATGATTGAAGAAGGCTTATGTTGTTTCATTTTACATTATATTAGAATATTTCATTCATTCATTCAGTTTCTATACCGCTTAATCCTGTGTTCAGGGTCGCGGGGGACCTGGAGCCTATCCCAGGAGACTTCGGGCACTAGGCGGGGTACACCCTGGACAGGGTGCCAATCCATCGCAGGGCACACACACACTCACACACCCAATCACACACTACGGGCAATTTAGGAACGCCAATTAGCCTAACCTGCATATCTTTGGACTGTGGGAGGAAACCGGAGTACCCGGAGGAAACCCACCAAGCACGGGGAGAACATGCAAACTCCATGCACACAGAGACGGGAATCGAGCCTGGCCGGGGAATCGAACCCAGACCCTGGAGGTGCAAGGCGACAGTGCTAACCACTACACCACCGTGCCGCCTATTAGAATATTTGAATATTATAATAGATTGTTGTTCAACAATCTAACATCCTTCCCTGGTTTGGTAATGAGTATGATTAGCCCTTGTCTCACTGAATTAGGCAAAACTGGATTCATAACCATTTCCTGAAAAGCTGCAAAAAGAAATTGCCTTAACAAATACCAAAAATTGTGATATAAGTTAGAGGTAATATTGTCCGTGATTTATCCAGGTCAGGTGGGCCAGGTGATTTATCCAATGACAAACACATAACAGCAGAATCAAGCTCTTCATTTGTTATTTCTGCATCACATGTCAGTTTGAACTGTTCATCTATTTGTGGGATGGAGTCACTAAGTTGTTCAAGAAGAGAATCAGGATTTAATATTGATGAAGAAGATGGTTATAAATCTTGATTAAAGCTAGTTATTTTTATCTATTAATTGTATCTGAACACTCTGCTCAATCAGTGATTAAGGTTTTAATAGAGTTCCTTATTGGACATATTTTTTCTAGTCTACAGAAATAAGCTGTGTTTTTTTTCTCCTTCTTCCATCCATTTAGCTCTGGATCTAATATATGCCCCCCCCCCCCCCCGTTCTCATATAGACTTCATCCAATTGTGGTTGCAAAAATAACAACCTTGATTTATCATCTTCAGTTAAATTAATTTTGTCCAAAAATCCAGTTGTTTCTTTAATAATAGAGTCCTGTTCTGTGATATGATTTTTGTTTACTTGTTTACTATAAGAAATAGATAACTAACTGTAAGGATTTCTTGTTTTTTGGTAGACCCCCTTTGGTCTACTCAGTGCTCCGCCTGTATTCTGCAGTCCCGCCTGGGGACCCCCTAATGAAACACACAAGTCAGTGCTCAGTGAGACGTTCAAAGTTTATTGTGGAAGACAGAAGTATATATATGCACGCACACACACACACACACACACACAAAAAGCACCAAAAGGAGGGTGCAGGAGCGGTTGCATCTGGTCCAGAATGTTTTTAAAGATAACATGGAGAAGAACAAGAGCTTGGGAATTGTTCTTAGTTAGGAGCCTCCAACTGTTTTATGACCTGAACATAGATTATACTAAGGAATGTGTTTGCTGATATTGCAGCGTGTCGAGGTCAAAGAAAGAAAAGACTCTGTTCTCATGCACACATAATAACATGAAATACACTAGAGATGAAATATTCCCTACACTAACGACATTTATATTTTTTTTAAAAATCCCATTTACTTGTCCAGGTGACCAAATTATCATCACTGACAATACTTGAAATTTTATCTTTAACCCTTTATCTTTAAGCAGAGAGCATGTGTGTGTTAGTTTTTGTTATACATATTTCATGGCTTTGTGTTGTTGTCAATAAAGGCTCAAGTTACAGAACTGTTGGCTCTGTGTTTTTCCAAAGGTAAAGTACAGGTTAATTTCTTAAATTTTTACTTTATATTTTTTATTAATTATTTTTATATGAATATTTTTGGGTTTCCATTATTTCTTATGGCAAAAAATTCACTTTGATTTACGCGTGTTTTGATATAGAAGCACACTTCCGGAACAAATTATGCTTGCAATCCAAGGTTTATCTGTACAAGCAGGTCTTGTATTGTGTTTATTGGCTAACAAGCACAGTAGTTCTATCAGTGAATAAATCTTCATGAGTTTCAGTTCAACAAGAGAAGATAAAAAATGTGAATAAAAATAATTTTGCCATGACAAATCTAGACCGAAAAACAAAGAAATTAATGCATACAAGTAATTACACACACACAATTCTAATTTATCATATTTCTTTCCCTCAGCTCTCAGGCTTTAGATCTAAGTTTCGTATGGATAAGGAAAAGAATTACAACTCAACTGTCATTGAGGCCAGACAAGCCATTAATGCAGATTACAGCAACACTGGCTATGACAGAGGCCACCTGAACCCCAACAGCTTCCAGTCTGAGGACGGGCGTAAAGCTACCTTTACCCTAACTAACAGCGTTCCCATGGATGCCTGCTTCAACCGAGTCCAGTGGAAAGCCTGGGAGGCTGCGGTTAAGGAGATTTTAAAATATTATGTATCAAATACTGTTTACCTGGTGACAGGGGCTGTGCCTGATTCAAACAACCGAATACCGAAGAAGGGGATTTTTGATGAAGATGATGAACAAAAGTTTAACAGAGTGACAGTACCTACACATATCTGGACGGCTGTTTGTTACATCCATCCATCAGATGAAGAACAGTCTTTCTCTTTTGGTTACATAGGAAAAAATGAACCCAGTTTTAGCATTGTTGGCAAAACAGTAGAAGATCTGACAGAAGAGCTGTCTAGACTTTATAACAACAACAATTTGAAGATTTTTCAAAAAGAATGTTTTTTAAAAAATAAACGTAAACCTGAGGAGATGATTAAGATTCTGTATACAAATGTTCAAAAGCACCTGGGTGACCGAGTTAATGTGCCTATAACGATCATGAGCATTTTAAACACAGCTGTAAGCTTATCTATAAATGAAGGTCCTCCTGAAAAGAGACCTAAGATAAAAGAAGTCAAAGTAGATTTAATCTACAGAGATGCGCATAAATGGCTGATGGAGATGGATAAAACTAAGTTTTTCTCTGGACTTGCTTGCTCCCTTTCTAGACCCACAGCCAAGACTGCATTATCATCAAGTAAGGTTATTACATTAGGTGACCTACGACGCAAAAGACACACCTCAGAGGGAGTGGTTTGCACACTTGTTCCTGAGAATTCAGAGGGCTGCACTACCTCCTGCCTGTACAGAGAAGAAGATGGAGTCTACTACTGTTCCACTGGAACAACAACAATAAAGTGTTCACCCACATACTCTGACATAACCGTCTCAGGAAAGAGGTGTAGAAATGGCCACACCTGCGGCCTGCATGGCTATGATTACTACTGGTGCTACTACACTGATAAAAGCTGGGATTATTGCAGTCCTCCTCTGCCACTCGGAGTAACAAAGAGTGGGAAGCGTTGCAGTGCCAAACATAACTGTGGTACATATGGTAAATTCACATGTGAAACTGAAGATGGGGAAGAAGAAGAGTGTTGTAGAAGAGCTGATCGCTTCTCTGCTCTTAACAACAGGAACTGCAAGCCAGACAGTCCTTGCAGATTTCGTTCCTATGGCCATCGGTGCTACACCACAGACGGTAAATGGGATTATTGTTGTACCACATAATGGTCTCTTGGTGTCCTGTTGCACATTCCTTATTCTGGTTTGGTGAGAGATAACAGTATGTAAGCACCATGTTCTGCATTAGTGTAACTGTGTGTGCATGTGAAAGAGTGGCCACGTTCACTTTAAGTGAATCAGTCTACATGTCAGTGATTACTTTAAATAAAACAGTTGTGTATGTGAAACTCAGCATGTATAATTTGTATTTTTTGTTGATTCTGTAATCTGTAAAATGAGCAAAAACAAGTGATACTTTTTAATTCTTCACTATCTGATTAAAATCAATCCTGTTATATATTGGAAATGATGATGATGTAATTAAAATCTGGTATTCGATTAGATGAAAGTAAAACACTATCGAGACCTTGTCAGTGATCTTAAAACATCCTTACTTGATTCTAACAGTCTGCAAGTCTTCACCAGAACACTTCTGTTATTTGGTGAAACAACTTGTTTAAATGACAATAATAAAGTCTTATGAAGAATAATGTCTCTGTCACTGATCTCATGAAGCCAGACACAGCTCTCTAAATTTGTTCCTTTCTTCTTATACAAACACTCAAATGCCCCAAACTAAAGGTCCTGAATTAACATTTAAGACGGTCTGGTGAATAAAATTGTCTTTGAAATGAGGTCACAATTTCCTGTTTGTGTTAGGATTCAGTATATGGAGTCACTGGTGGCTCAGTGGTAGGTGGAAGAACTACACATTATTAGAAGAGATGACCCTTGAGACAAGGCCTGGCATCTGATCGCAGAAACAATGAACACTCGTGTCAACACAAAACCACCAAGAGTTCCTGAGCGCCCTCCGCAGGCTTTCCCTGACAGAAGAGTCAGAGTGCCAGATGGTCTTTAGCCAATATAACCCCAAACATCCACAGAATTATCAGTGTCTGTACAAAGTGCTGTATAAATATTGTCTTACACACTACAGTATCTACTCTAATCATGCTCTTGTGTTTTTGTTCATGTCACTGTGCAAACACTTATGTAGATTAGCTCTATGAATTTAAGCAGATTGGGAGGGGCTTTACTAGGAAGTTCCACAGATTTAAAGTCAGACTACACACCAGGCAGTACAGGGTCACCAGGGTCAGTGGTACAGAAAGTCAGATTCACTGTCAGTCACAGTCGTACTCTCACTCTGTGTCTGTGTGAAATTAATTCAGCTTTTAGTTCAACTACAGTGATGATTTTTGTTCTTGCATATTTTTCACACTTAAATGATTCAGATCATCAAACAAATTGTATTATTACACGACGATAACCTGTGTGGTGGAAATTCTGAAACCAATATAAAGACAAGTAATCCATACACTGGGTAAGAGCAAAGTAACAAAGGTTTTATTTTAAACTTCTGCAGAAGGACCAGTCTCATACAGCAAACAGTTGCAGCATAGAGAAAGGTGATCTCTTTCTCCAGCTGACCTATTTTATACACAAACATCTCTGTTAACATAATCAACGCCCCGTACGTGAAGTTCCTACATTCAAACTCATGACTCTTTATCTGACCCAGACCAGATGTCCATACCTTATCATTTATTCAGGGACAACTACAATCCGGTTGTTTCTATTCTGTTCTCGGCCTTGTGTCTCTAAGCCTCGACAACCAAGTTTAAACTTCTAACGTCTACGTTACACACTTACTACAAGAATCAAATAGAATTAATACATATAATTAAAATATGATTTTTCCATTACACCTGAATAAACACAAAATGCAGTTATTAAGGGGAAAAAACGCTGTGTTACAGATGTCGCCATTAAGAACGAATGTTTCGAGAAAAGGGATCCTGCGGCAAGCTGTGAAAATGCCCTTCATTACCTGTAGGGGGCAGTCGTGTTTCAGTCTGAAGTATTGTGTGTCTACTGAAGCCGAAAATGTGTTATCTCTCTTAGGCGCCAATTGACAGCAAGTGACAGAGCTCATGAACGTGTAAAGCTCAAACTATAAATACTGATATGTATTTATTCTTCATTTTCTATGTATAAAAGTAAAAAAGTTTACTTTTATACATAAATAATACCCTGATTTATGGTTTCATATAGTTAAGCAAAACATCAAATTAAAGCGTATAGCTTTTATCCGATAAAAGTCTAGCTTTTTATCCAATTTAATCGATATACATATAATGTATGTATGCATGTATACAGATGGCAAGTTGATAGTGTTTATATATATATATATATATATATATATATATATATATATAAAAACACTATATATATATATATATATATATATATATATATATATATATATATATATATATATATATATATATAAAACACTATCAACTTGCCATTTGCAATTATTGTTAAAAACAAAACAAATGTTGGTATGGTTTTATATAGAATTATAAGCAAAACATCAAATTAAAGAGGCATTTAGCGGCATACGATTAATCGAAACAAGAATCGGCCAACTAATCGATTATCAAAATAATCGTTAGTTGCAGCCCTAACTGTCCTGTGCAAAGTGAAAGTGAGATGCGCGTGTGGCTTTTTGATCAACGCTGAACCCAAACAGCAAAAGAATATAATAATAATAATAATAATAATCAAAAGAATAATAATCATCGTGATTTTAACAGTTTATGTCCAGCATTGAATAATTATTTAATTATTAATAATTAAAGCTGCTAACATCGCGCACACTTTCACTTTTAAAAAAATGCGGTGTTTAATCAGTAAGTATATGTCGCTCCTCTTTATGATAGATGAATATTATGACTGAAGCAAAGCTGCTCGTGTCGGCTCATATCGGGAGCATTTTATCAAAGGGGAGATGAAAAGTGAAAATGTGTACCAACAACATAGCACAACGCATGTGTGTGAATGGCTGAAATGCGGTTATGAATAAGCCTTTAGTGAATGTTAAATGTTCTCGCGGCACGCATGTGCTCTCTTTCACTTTGCCGAGTTTTGATCTAAAGTCAGATGAACGCGCGCGCCGATATGAGAGATTTATAAGAGATTTCTCTTTGGAGAAACATGGAGGTCTGTAACCTGCAAAAATTCTCAGATGACTCAGCAATAGTCGGATGTATCAAGGGTGGGGACGACTTGGAATACAGGATGGCTGTGGACAGTTTTGTGGACTGGTGAGAGCTGAATCAGCTGAAGCTCAACATCCAAAAGACCAAAGAACTGGTGGTGGACTTGCAAAGATCACGATCTACTGTCACTGCCCTGTCCATTAGAGGGGTGGATGTGGAGATTGTTCAGGATTACAAATACTTGGGTGTGCACATTGACAATAAGCTGGACTGGTCCAAGAACTCTCTGGTCACATACAAGAGGGGTCAAAGTATGCTGTAGTTCCTACGTAGACTCTGATCTTTTAGAGTCTGCAACACCCTGTTGCGGATGTTCTATGAGTCTGTAGTGGCCAGTGCCATTTTCTATGCTGTGGTGTGCTGGGGTGGTAGCATGAAAGTCTCAGGTATGAAGAGATTTAACAAACTGATCAGGAAAGCTGGCTCTGTGGTGGATAAGGAACTGGACAACATGGAAACCCGTGGCTGAAAGGAGAACATTGTCTAGATTTCAGTCAATCATGGACAATGTAGATCACCCACTCCACAATGTGGTGGACGAACTGAGAAGTACCTTAATGCCGCTTTTCCACTGCATAGTGCGGCACGGCACAGTTCAGTACAGCTCACTTTTGGGGGGGTTTCCACTGGGAACAGTACCTGGTACCTGGTCCTTTTTTAGTACCACCTCAGCCGAACCGTTACCAAAACGTGACGTGTAAACTCTGCTGGTCACTGATTGGCCGGAGAAAATCGTCATTACTGCGTCACCGAACTTGCGACACGAGACACAACAGAACCGCTATATTTAGAAACAGCCAGAGAAGGATCGCACGCACCTTTTTGTATTAACCGTCGGCCTCTTTTGAAACAAACTCCTTCGTCTCGCTGTTAAAAACATCCACATGCCGAGAATGAAGAACACCATGCCGTCGATATGCTCCATTGTTGTGTGTTTGTTTGTGGTGCGTTTACGATGATGTCACGGCAGTAGAGGCGCCGCAACTATAACGACACGTGAATAATCCCGCCCACTCTAAAGCGGTACTAAACTGCAGTGGAAGCGCAAACCGAGCCGAACTGAGCCGAACTGAAGTGAGCTGTACTGAACCGTGTCGTGCCGTACTATGCAGTGGAAAAGCGCCATTAGTCACAGATTCACCAGCTTAAAGTGTTCCACTGAACGCCACAGAAAATCCTTCCTTCCCACTGCCATTAGACTCTACAACACCTCCCTCAGTCACACACCCACACAGTAAACCCTGCGATAGCCTGCTGCTTCTTGCTGTATATTTATTATGGGTTAAATCAATGTGCGGAAGACTGTGTGCATTATTTTTGTTATCTATAGTCTACTATGTGCAATACTGTGCAATGTTCTTACCAGGTGTTAAAAAACATTATTATGTGCAATAAAATTTGTTGTTCTCTAAAAGGGTGCTAAATCACTTTATTACTGGCAATAACTTATGTGCAATTGTCTTCATGTACAATATTATTACTACTTGGTTAATATTACTTAATATTACTTAATAGTACTTAATTACCACTGATTTTCTAAAGTGCAATAACTTATTTCAAACTTCCACTTATGTCAGTAGTTTTTCACTCAGCTGCGTGACTTACAGATAGATATTGTGTGTAGCATAGTCTGTATATTGTATTGTGGTTGTTTTCTTTCTACAGATTTTATTCAGATTTTATTTAGACTTATTCTATTTTATTAATTTTATTTTATATTGTTTCTGTCTCTGTGTCTTTGTGTGTTATGACAGTCATCAGATAAGCAATTTCCTGTGGGATCAATAAAGTTTTCTGATTCTGATTCTTTCTCATTAATACAACAAACACAAATTTATATGTGTTAAATAAGTGCTGTCTTTGCGACGCTGTGCGAAACGCACGCCGATGTGAGCCGATTTATTTCAGTCTTAATATACTAACATATTTTTGCTGTGTAGTGGACCGCGTGCGCACAACCTCTCCCGGGAAACACCGCACTGGCAGAAGTAGACCAATGATTATGAATGCGTCGGGAAAAACATGTACAGTAAGTGTCATAAACATTAAATGTTTAGTGTTTAAATTAAACTCATGGATGGTGTCGTGTCTCAGGGCTCTTGATCCGTGCTCAGGGCTCTTGAAGTTGCCACTGTTGGGCTCTTGAGCAAGGCCCTTAACATGGTGGACATAAACAGCAAAAAGAACAATATTATTTTACTTTTGATTATTAATATCATGGTGGCACGGTGGTGTAGTGGTTAGCACTGTCGCCTTGCACCTCCAGGGTCCGGGTTCGATTCCCGGCCAGGCTCGATTCCCGTCTCTGTGTGCATGGAGTTTGCATGTTCTCCCCGTGCTTGGTGGGTTTCCTCCGGGTACTCCGGTTTCCTCCCACAGTCCAAAGATATGCAGGTTAGGCTAATTGGCGTTCACAAATTGCCCGTAGTGTGTGAATGGGTGTGTGAGTGTGTGTATGTGTGTGTGCCCTGCGATGGATTGGCACCCTGTCCAGGGTGTACCCCGCCTAGGGCCGAAGTTCAATTCAATTCAATTCAATTTTATTTATATAGCGCTTTTAACAATGGTCATTGTCTCAAAGCAGCTTCACAAAAATTAAAGAAATTTAACAAAAAAAAAAGAAGTCTCCTGGGATAGGCTCCAGGTCCCCCGCGACCCTGAACGCAGGATTAAGCGGTATAGAAGATGAATGAATGAGGATGAATGAATATTAATATCATGTTCTTGAAAGTGAAAGAGCGCACACGCAGACATTTTACATTCACTAAAAGGTTTATTCACAACCACATTTCAGCCATTCACACTCATGCGTTGTGCTATGTTGTTGGTACACATTTTTACTTTTCCCCTTCTAATCTCCACTTTGATCAAAATGCTCCCGATATGAGCCAACACAAGCAGCTTTGTTTCAGTCAGAATATTCCTCTATCATAAAGAGAGGCGACATATACTTGCTGATTAAACACTGCATTTTTTTAAGTGAAAGTGCGCGCGGTGTGAGCAGCTTTAATTATTAATTATTAAATAATTATTCAATGTTGGACATAAACAGCTAAAATCATGATGATTATTATTCTTTAGATTATTATTATCATGTTCTTTTGCTGTTTGGGTTCAGTGTTAAATGATTATTTGAAACTGAAGCGCTTGGTGTAGATTCATGCCACGAGTAATTTTATCATACAAAGATTATTACATTGTGCTCAGACCACTGACTCCAAAATTGACATTTTTACCGTTAAAAATAACAATGTTTTTACAAGCCCTTGAGCTGTTGTTTGTGCTGTAATAATAACAACAATAGACAGATAGAAACGGAGAGTCTGTCTAAACAAAATTAATTGCAGCCGTTTTGCAAAATGTCCCTTTGCGCCACCTGACGGTCATTTCACAAATTACTTTGAATTGCGACTGATTTATTTTGGCAGATGCCATTTGACCGCGACAGAGTGCGCGGGAGTCATAGACATTCCCCATGAGTAACCACTGTACATCAACTTATACTTTTTGCATTACGATTTACATTTACACCTTAATATCACAAACATCTGTAAGCTACATAACTAAAGTGCTAAAGTGTTTGTGCTAAATAACATATAGATAGCCGTGTCATAAGCTAACCAAAAACTGAACCAAATAGCTACCATGACATAAAGCGATCCAAAACAGGTGAAATATATTATTACTATTTACACAACAGCTGATACTGACAACCATCTGTAATCTACATACTGTAAGGCATTAGCTTAGCCACTGTGAGCTAACCTGTTTATTTTACAAAAGCACAATGTTTTATTGATATGTGAGTGTACATTAACAAATAAAGACCCTCTACAGATTCAAATGATGTATTAAACTTATGTGTATGATTAAAAAATAATGGAGCATTTTACGTTATTTTCAGAGTTACCATGAAAAATGCCAGTGGTCCCAACGCCGGAACAGCTGACCCCATGATGCTGGTGCTGGGATGCTGGTAACCCTACTGAAGCAGCTATGATGGACATTGATTACTTTTTAAGAATATGCATTTATTGCAAGTGCATTTAGACGACCCAACAGATATTTAATAAATGTAAAATTATGTATTTACATGTTTTGGTAAATGGATTATTTTTGTCTCTTGTATGTAAATTCATTTAAAGATAACTCTACACAGTCCATGTATTTACATCACACACTGTTTTCAGTACTAGCTATTAAAATATAAGACAATGAGTTAAAATAAGAACCAATTTTAACTAACCAAAATCTTGCTTGTGGCCCAGTATATAAATCATGCTGGTCTATGCTGGATTTTTCAGCAGGCATGCTGGTTTTCCAGAAGTTATGCTGGTTCACCAGATAAACCAGAACCAGACCAGCACTAACCGGTATTACCCATCAGAGACCCGCATATAAATCATGCTGGTTTATGCAGAACACTGGCGGTGATGTCACGCCCTCTGGTGGCTGTCCAGCAGACACCCGTCGAGAGATATATACGTAAATCGATGTGTGACTTTTATTTTGAAATCCGCGGTAAAGCCGGAGCCTCATATCCGCCTTACGTAGCAGTATGTGAAATCGCCGCCCACTTTGTATGATCTTTATCTCATATTCCGTTCCTCATGTCATTTTTTATTATCTGTAGATCGGCGGTGTGATGAGTCTGATCAGATTCATCTGACTCAGGACCAGATGACGGACTATGGCTGATCTTCAGGCGCAGGTAGCATTAGCCGCTCTGCCCTGAGTTACCCCTCTCCCCTGTTACCCCCCCCCCCCCGGGGCAGAACGGTTTAATCTGATGCATGATGTTACTGAGCTCCGGCGGATAACCTGCTTTTAACGAAAACCGGATATCCGGTTGTGTGCGGCTCTAATCCGAGTGCGCGTGGCGGTGACAGCGTAAGCATGGCTTTATTATTATTATTATTATTATTATTATTATTATTATTATGTTTGTAACCTTTAACATGCAGCTCTATAATGAATGTGTATCTGTTTATAAATTGTTCGCACTGAAGCACTGACACGCCCCCCAGCCGCCACCGTCACACAGCGCCCTCTAGTGTCAGAACGCAGCAACATACCACCACTTAGTTCACAGGATAAGTTCCAGTTTTAATCTGTTTATAGTGACTTTTATCACTGTGTAAAGGTTCAGCTCCTGCACTCTGTGACGTCACAGCAGTAATCAGCAGTGCAGTGATAATAACCTGATTACCGTGTGTAAGGAGTCTCCAGTGTGAGTGTAACACTGAGGTGAATCTGGAGCTGTAATTATTCACACATCTACAACACACACGAGGTCAAACTGCCATCTCACCAAACATGATGTAACACACCGACATATTAAAGAGTGTCTGCTGAGGGAACGAGTGTTTAAAGCTGCTGTAACATCAGACACGACAGGGCGTCACTCCTCCGTCTCCCACAACATTAAACACAGCTATAAACTGTGGCGTACCTCAGAGTTTAATCCTCTCCGGAGGCGAGTTCTTAAGGTGGAATGTCGTATTGTGAAACGCATGTTCGCAGAGGAAATAATGTAAATACAGATAATCCATTAAAGACACCCAAAATATTACCAATATTACCATTTCCAACACTATAATCATATTTCCGGATATATAAAAACAATCCAAACATTTATAAAACACGTGTAAATGAAGTAAAATATGAAATAAATAGACATTAAACCTCACTTAACTTCAATTTATGATTCCTCTCGGCACTGGCTGCTTTAAAACCCAACCTGAAAGCGGCTTCGTTTCTTCTTGATAACATCACGTGACCCGCGGTGCTGCGTCTTGTGAACGGTTCCAGGACGTACGTGTGAATTAGCCGGCGCTCGGTTCGGTCATTGATATGCCAAAGACATTTTGCATGCTGAGGCAGTTTTATTGCAAAGTTTCAGTTCTTAATGTGAAAACCTGTGAGACGAGGTGCTGCTGTAGATCATCTGTAGGCCTGGACAGATACAGGACGATAATCAGTAACTGGGTGAAGTTACAGACCTGCTGCTGGAGAAAATACTCATTATAAACCTCATAAAGTTATAAATGACAATCTGTCTGTTTGTTTGTTTGTTTGTTTGTTTTATGCAGGAAGTTTTTGCTGAAATGTCGTACAGAGAAAACTGGAAGTAAGTCTGTTCTTTTCTACACTTTATGGTGTGTTTGTGTGACGGTGTGACAGCAGGACTGAGTGAATCACGTGTCCAGTCTGTGTCCTGTCACGTGAGAAACGCACACTGTTCCTAATGATCTGGCCACAGAGAGAGGTTTAAACTCTGACTGATGAGACACGACATGAGTGTACAGTATTAATATCATGATAAACTACAGAGAGAGAGAAGAGTTTATTATGTTTTATTATATTTTAAACACTTATAAACTGATGAGAGTAGAGTGTGTGATGACCTCATCTTTATAAATAAAAATACAAAAAAGGTAAATAAATAAAAAGTTATGAATTGAGGTATCAGCAAACAGCCTGCTTTTTTTTATTTTTTTTTCAGGGAAATCGTTTGCAAAAACCATCGTGAAGTTTATTTCAGAAATGTTTTAGAGAATTTAGATATTTGCGATATTTCCGTCACGTTGCCGAGCCGCTGCTGGTCTCAGAGTCTCTCAGATCAGACTCACTCTGTTTCCTCACGGTGTGTGTGTTTAACTCAGGACTCTTGTGTGTGTGTGTGTGTGTGTGTGTGTGTGTGTGTGTGTGTGTGGACGAGTCTTCATCTCTGTAGGTTATATATGAGTGTGTGTGTGACGTGTCCTTGTTGTCCCGCGCGTGTCTCTGTAGAGTCCAGCATGAGAAGCTGCACGTGAAGCACCGCGGCCATGAGGCGATGCACGCGGAGATGGTGCTGATCCTGATGGCCACGCTGGTGGTGGCGCAGATCGTCCTGGTGCAGTGGAAGCAGAGACACTGCAGGTCCTACACCGTGAGTCACAGCGAGCACAACGTCATGGAGAATACATCTGCAGTGTGTGTCACGGATCAGAGACGGGTGTGTGTGTGTGTGTAGTTAGTGACCCTCCTGCAGATGTGGGTGGTGCCCCTGTACTTCACCCTGAAGCTGTACTGGTGGCGTTTCCTCTCCACATGGAGCATGTTCTCCGTCATCACCAGCTACGTCATCTTCAGAGCCACACGCAAACCGCTCTCCGGGAGAACGCCCAGGTACGGGGGAACGCCATCACTCCGGGCATCAGCACACATGGCTTTTATAACTCTGTGTGTGTGTGTGTGTGTGTGTGTGTGTGTTTTACAGGATGGTGTATAAATGGTTTCTGCTCATCTATAAGCTGAGTTACGCTGTAGGAGTCCTCGGCTACCTCGCCATCATGTTCACTCTCTTCGGGTTCAACGTGTTCTTCAGGTACGTGCGCTCGGACTCGGGTTCGACTCCAGCCACCTGAAACTGTTCGTCTAAATCTGAGGCGTCAGACGAGCGACCCACGGGTCCGACCCGGCCCGATAAAGATCTTAATCTGACTCGCCAAATGAATTGATGTTCCGGTAGCGTATGTAAGTCTGATTTGTTCATAAGTCTGACAATATGAGTCTTAAAGGACATGAATATACAATACAAAGCACATCAAGCCACTTGACTAAATCTGATCTTTCCTCACACTGTGGCCAAACTGCGTCTAAGGAAATGAATCTCACAGTGAAATGTGTGTCTCTGAGCCTTTAAATCGCGAGGGGGGAACCTGTTTAAGTAAAACATGGAAAAGTAGCTTTTCTGTCTCACTAGGGGGCGAAATAGAGCAAATAATTTCATAAAGTGTTTGATGAAACTCTTCATAAGAAAACTGAAAATCTGACCTTTTAAATATTCTAAAAGTAGTAATATGGGTGAACTTACACAATCACAAAGTTATATCTTTTTATTTAGAGCAGTCTTGCAGTAATTGTGTGTGTGTGTGTGTGTACACTGTGTGTGTGTGTGTGTGTGTGTGTACACTGTGTGTGTGTGTGTGTGTGTGTGTGTGTGTGTGTGTGTGTGTACACTGTATGTGTGTGTGTGTGTACACTGTATGTGTGTGTACACTGTGTGTGTATAAATTGACAGTATCAGAGCGGAGGACTCGATGGACGTGGGCGTGGTCATGCTGTTCTACGGTCTCTACTACGGAGTGATGGGACGCGACTTCGCTGAAATCTGCTCTGATTACATGGCGTCCACCATCGGGGTAAAAACTCCTTGAACGTGACCATAATCACGTTTATTAATTTCAATAAACATGACAATATGACAATAAGCATTTTTTACCATTTGGTCATTAATATGTTTATGAGATTGTTTACGAGTGTTTTATAACTTACAGCTAAAAACATTTCAGATGGATTAAAACACATGATGATGTGGCGTCAGGAGAAAAACAATCACCTTGGTGGTGACAAAAAACATGAGCTGCTCTGCTCCACTCCAAGTTCCTAAACTTCCTGGTTTTACACACATTTCCTAATCGTTCTTCATAAATTCAGTCTCGTTTATTGATGCAAAATTATGAACAAACCTGCAGAAGAAAAACCGCAAGAAGTTATTAAAGAAAAGTTACTTACTGTAGATCAGAGAAATAACTTGATCGACTCAAAAGTGGTCAAAAAAATAGTTTGTAAACGCCGTCACTCAATCTTTTTGATCTTTATCCTTAACTTTAGTCATTAAACGCATAGATACACAATTAAATTATAATCTAACATTAAACACAAATAAATCTGTAGATTCAGAATCCTGGTACATGAAGGATATTCAATAAGTCACAGAACGTCTACACTGCTGCTGATTATTTGCCTGTAACAGCACGACCTCAAGTGTTTCCTTTTGTCCTGTTCGTGTCTGCAGTGTGTTATGTCCTCAGCACCACCTCGTCCTAACCCCGCGCCCGTGTCCCCGTCCTCTCCCGCTCTGTGTGTTTCAGTATTATAACACGGGCGGGATGCCGTCTCGCAGTCTGTGCCATGACGTCTGCGCCGTGTGCGGACAGAAGACGCTAGTGGACGTGGACGAGGAGGGCGTGATCGAGGACACGTACCAGCTCTCCTGCAATCACGTGTACGCTCCGAACCTGCTCGGGGGCGCAGCAGGGGGGGGGGTGCGGGGAATGGGGGGGTGGCCTGGGGTAGCTATTGGGGGAGGAGTCACGCTGCACAGTTAATGGAAAGGGTCGATACTGAACTAAACGATGCAGGTGTTTGTTTATGTTAAATGCTAATATTTCTCCACTATGAAGATTTCTGAGACGCTTTCTGTCGCCTGACAGATTTCATGAGTTCTGCATTCGTGGCTGGTGCATTGTGGGTAAGAAGCAGACGTGTCCGTACTGCAACGAGAAAGTCGACCTGAAGAGGATGATGAACAACCCGTATCCTTCACTCTCTCACACACACACACACACACACACACACACACACACACACACACACACACACACACACAGGGACGGGAGTCACCAGGCTCCACCCGATACCATATTACCACCGTACACACGTGCAGATTCCATCTCTAATGAGATTCTGTAAATGTACTGATTTATTAAATATAATTTGATGTAAAAAAAAATTTAGATCTGGTTACATTTAGCAGATAATTCTGGTAAAGTGTAAATAGTTTGGCGGCGCGGTGGTGTAGTGGTTAGCACTGTCGCTTTGCACCTCCAGGCTCTGGGTTTGATTCCCCGGCCAGGCTCGATTCCCGTCTCTGTGTGTATGGAGTTTGCATGTTCTCCCCGTGCTTGGTGGGTTTCCTCCGGGTACTCCGGTTTCCTCCCACAGTCCAAAGATATGCAGGTTAGGCTAATTGGCGTTCCTAAATTGCCCGTAGTGTGTGATTGGGTGTGTGAGTGAGTGTGTATGTGTGTGTGCCCTGCGATGGATTGGCACCCTGTCCAGGGTGTACCCCGCCTAGTGCCCGAAGTCTCCTGGGATAGGCTCCGCCCCCGCGACCCTGAACACAGGATTAAGCGGTATAGAAGATGAATGAATGAATGAATGTAAATAGTTTCGAGTGCCACCTGTAGGATTATAGAGGAACTGCAGCATTTCACCACCTCAAATGCAAACACAAATAAGTAAAATTATAATAATGTTAAAAATCAAGTTTGCAGTCAGAGTGGCGATGATGAATTGACACACTAAAGGATGACGGTACGGTACGTCACTGAATCAAGGCTTTTTTCACCCTCTGTAGTGTTGAACGTTTCTACCTGCAGCTAGTTTTGGCTCCTTGACCCTGAGCTCCAGCTGGGAGAGGACACACGTGCTGTACGGTCAGCTCCTGGACTGGCTCAGGTACCTGGTCGCCTGGCAGCCCGTCATCATCGGCCTCGTGCACGGGATTAACTTCTCACTCGGCCTGGAGTGAAGTCTGGGTTCAGCTTCAATAGAAACCGTGCAGCTGTTCATCAGGAAATTATTTATTCATTAATTATGACTCATTTAGGAAATGTTTTTTTGTAGCATTTATTTATTTTATAATAACATGGCAGCTTTCAAATAGCCTCGGACTCACACACACACCCACACACACACCTCATACAGTACGTGGCCTTTATCGCTCCTGTTGAAGCTTGTTGTTGTTTATTGCACATTCTTAATCCACAGTGTTGTAGAATTCTGCACTCTGATTGGTCAGAAGGTGTTGATTAATTCTCTAGTTCTCAGCTCCAGTACGTTATCGTCCAGTTCATTACATTTATAGAAGGAGTCTCCAGTTTCAGCACGATGAGAGAGAGAGAGAGGCTGATGAGGGAACGACTGTCTATAGCTGCTATAACGTATTTAACTGTAATTCAAATTAATTGTAATTGTTGTAATTTGCTGTAACGTAAGAGGATTAAAACACAGACATGCTGTAACGGCTCTGTATCGCACTCCTCTGCTGATTCAGCTTTAGGTCTGATCTTCCTCAGTTTCAGCTGCTTTTATACACTATATTGACAAAAGTGTTGGCTCTCCTGCCTTCACATGCATATGAACTTGAGTAAAATCCAATTCTTATCCCATAGAGTTTAATATGATGTTGGCCCCGCCCCATTAGCAGATATAACAGCTTCAGCCTTTCTGTGAAGGCTTTCCACAACTCCTTTGAAGGCTTGCCACGCCCAACTCCTTTACAACACCAGTTCCAACATGACAGCGCACCAGTGCACAAAGCAAGGTGAAAAGGGGGCGGGGCCAACATCATATTAAGCCCTCTGGATTCGGAATTGGATGTCACTCAAATTCATATGCATGTGAAGGCAGAAGAGCAAATACTTTTGGTAATATAGTGTGTGTAGCACAGATTGAACTTTTCTGATTTTCATGCATGTGAACGTAGTAACAAACACATCAGTATTAACTCGTCTGTCTTTATACACATCCTGATCCAGCAGCTCCTGTTACAATAACGTGTTTTGATGTTGTCTGAAATCCTAATCAGTGCACCGTGAGAATGAGGTCACACTCCAGCTGTGGGTCACCTGACCTGGGCTGTCGAGACGCCACAGAGCTCCTCAGAGTGTTTAGTGCAGTTTGTGTTACATGTGTGTGTGTTTATTGTCACGTGGAGGTTCACACACTTCAGTCAGCTCTGTGTTCTTATAGCGCTGCTAGGAAAGCGCTGTCTACCCTCTTCTACATACACCATCACGATTGGCTCGTGTCCCTCTGATTGACGGAGAGAAAGTTCCACCCATCCCAACATCACAGGCAGTTTACTCTTTTGACTCCCGGCCAGGGACACACACACACACACACACACACAGCTGTTTTAATCAGGCTTCTTCATTAGTAAAGTGTTTTCAGCTTCTGGTTTGGTAATAAAAAAGATTTAGTGCTCACACACACACACACACAGTCCAGAGTGTAACACTCACAGTATGTCAGGTAGACTAATCTATTTTTAAAAATGTATCAAATAAGAAACAGTTAAACTGCACTGATGTAACTCAGTGATGTCAGAATGATGGATGAGTCGGTGTTATTCATGTTATTTGTGTATTTGGTGTCTTTTGTGTAATTATTCACAAATTTGAATGAAAATGCATTTAACATTCAGTTTGGAATAAAAATTTATAAATAGAGACTTTTCAGGTTTCTATCTCGTTTTTTAATTACTTTTTTAAGTTGCCACATGATTCTAGATTATATAAAAGTTAAAAGTTTTTATGGTTTAGAATAATTTGTTCAAATAGACAAAACCAGTCAAATGTTTGGACACCTTCCTCTAATCCAGTGTTGTTTTTACTGATTTATTTTCTACATTCTAGACCAATACTAGATGTTTTATAAACTATGAATATGGCTTTGGGTAATTAAGTAAGAGTCAGTTGTTATGTTAAGACCTGAAGGTCAGCTGTTCTGGATCAGTTCCTATAGAGAACAGTATTATAATCGAGTGTGTTTGTAAAACCCATCGAGCTCCATGATGATGAAACTGTCCCTCATGAAGACCTTCATAGAAGAACAAGACCAAAACTGAGCTCTGCTGCAGAGGAGACGTTCATTTAGAGTCACCAGCCTCAGAAATCACCAACTAACATCCAGCAGCTCAGATTAGAGCCGTTATGAAGCTTCACAGAGCAGAAGTAGCAGATAAACATCTCAATATCAACTGTTCAAAGGAGATTATTGTGGATTTTAGATAATAAACGCCTTCAGTGTTGTTTTACAGTGTAGAGAGAAATAAACATCAGGAACGAACATGGAGGGGTGTACAAACTTTTGACTGGTGTATTTTCTTAGTGACCGAAACAGAGTGAAAATGTAATAAATAAACTTTGTCTTTGTTAATAATTCTAATAAAAAAGATGCACAAACATTTCTGCAGTTATTAATAATATTTTAATGTTATTCAGCATCATAACTATATTCACACCGACATTATAAATCAAAGCTTTAAACTGTAAACAAGCAAAAACCTCAATGTAGCGGCTGAAAGAGGAATTAATTTGGTTTGTGGTAAAATAACGTTAAAGCTTTTTGTCTTTTTTTTTTCTTTTTACAGAACATGAACATTCAATATTAATTATAGAAATCATCCAGTAAATATACTGTAACATTCCTAGATGTATTTCATCAGTACAAATAAAACTGCAGAACATTCAGTCAATCTGAACAAAATCAAAACGCAGGATTTAAACATAACAACAAAAAACTGAAAATGAACTGATGTCAGCACTATCGCCATGGAGACGTGTGGAGAAGCTTCTGTTATTACGACTTTATTAAAACATGCCGTTTATGCAGATGGATGTAGAGCAGAAATATTGACCGAATTACACAGCTTTATTACGCCACCTACTGGCCAAAGAGAAAACTATTCATTCACATCCTGCAACAAACTAGAAAACAAAACTGACCACTTCTCCACTTTTCTTTGAAATCTTAATCAAGATAAATACATAAATATAGACTTTTTTTTCTTTTAAATATTTTAAAAATAAAAATAGACTCCCGATATTTGCTAGTCAAGTCCTATAAGAAGGCGAGACGAGAGAGCGTGGCGGTGTTACGGATCTACTTTTAGAGCTCTTACACTTCTGTGGTCTAATAACAGAAATCAAACTCCATGAACTAATACATTTCCTACGTTTTATTGACTAAGTGCACTGAAATCACCGCGCGATGGACCACATGACCATCAGGGATACGCTTTAACGTGCAGCACGAATTAAACACGTGAAGTCTTTATGCAGAAATCTTTAAATATTGTGGTTAAATCAGTCGAACGGTGATGGAGAAGTTTTCTGAGATTCTGTGTAAAGTTGTTCACATGCACGAAGCAGAACTCAGGTTCACTCGAGCGGAAGCGAGCAAATGCACTTTTCGGGTTCAAATCCCAAACACATGCGCGTCATGTCTCAGAAAACTCGACTACAGAGCAGCAAATATTCGTCCTGGAGCGGCTGATGAGTAAAAGTGCGTCATGTTGTAACTTCAGAGGCGTAAAGTGTTTACGGTTGGGGCTGACCTGTAGAATAACGCTGGAGTTCACGGATTAAGGGGTTAATAGATGAACCACATGTTTTTGGGGTCTGGAGCGACTGACAGTCCAACAGTGAGGTCAAAGTTCACCTCACCTAAACTTAAAGAAATAAAAACAATACACTGATGTAAACTGAACCAAATCTGGAAGCTAAACGTGACCACACTTAACCTGCACGAGCCTCAGCTCGACCAAACCTCCACCCGACAGCACAGACAATAAATATTCCAGACCCATTCCACCCGGGACGCGGCCGTAATCAGCAGAGGAGAGGAAGCGTGATGATCTGCAGGAGATGAAGCGCTGGATCACTGAAGGTATCGGTACACCTTAAAGCAGTGGTTCCCCGAGTCAGCCACGACCACATGGCCGTCGGAGGTCAGGGCGAGACCCTGCGGCCCGTAGAGGGGATCCGCTGCCGTGTTGATGTAGGACAGAAACGATCCGCTTCCATCAAACACCTGTCAGGACACGGGGTTTATTTATTACACTCACATGGTACTCACAGGTCCACTCTGTGTTTAATCACACGTTAATGATGTACCTGGATGCGACTGTTTCCCCAGTCCGCTACGATGATGTTCCCGTTAATGTCCACCGCCACGCCCGTGGGGGCGTTAAACTGACCGTTACCTTCACCGTTTGAGCCGAATTTGAGCAGGAACTCACCTTCAGCACTGAACACCTGGAAATGAGAACAGAACCGATCTAATGACGGTGAGGACAAGTCAGGGCAGGGATTCTACATTAGCGATCTGGAGTCTGATTTAAAACACCAGCCTAAAGTTAAACCACAGGTCCAATGTTAATGAACAGTTTTTGATTGATGAACGTTGGAGAGATGAAGAAACGGTTGCTTGTTTGTAGCTTACCTTAACAGAGTGGTTGTGAAAGTCAGTGACGATTATTTCATTATTATTGTTGACTGCAGCAAAATGGGGTCCTGGAAAAACAAGGAGTGTGGTGTCAGCTGCAAAATTATTGGCACCCTCATTGACCCAGTGACTTGTTCAATCAGATTTCTGACATATTCACTTTGGAATCACATTGCTGAACCACATCCAGAGGTGGTGGGAAATCAAATTCAGATCTTCCTGCTCAAATCAGATCTCAAACAGCCCGTTAAGTCGCCCGCAACTTAAATTCCGCACGATCATGTGGTCTGGCACGTGGATCCATGGGTGAAAAAGAAGGAGGTGGACGATGGAAGAAATGGAGATAGGGAATAAAAGTGCTTATAGTAAAGTGCTTACTGAACATGAATATGTGACATTTCCTTCGGTATTTTTTTACTCGAAGGTGCCAATAATTCTGCAGCGGAATATTCAGTTTTGTATTATTTATGCCATGAGATGTTGTAAAGAGACATTGACATAAATCCTATAGTGTCTGTAAACATGGACATATTACACTGTGTGTGTGTGTGTGTGTGTGTGTGTGTGTGTGTGTGTGTGTGTGTGTGTGTGTGTGTGTGTGATACACTACCTGCAAATTGTTTGTCACCGTTTCCTCTGCTGCCAAACTTTGTCACAAGTTTCCCACTGGGCTGGAAGATGAACACCATGCAGGCCTTGTTGTCCACCACAATCACGTGACCGTTCTGATCCACAGAGACGCCCTTCGGACCCATCAGCCTGCCAGACCCCAGCTTTGCCTGCAGAACACAAAGATCCATTAATCAATGTCATCAAAGTCTATTTTTTCTCTTCCTGCACCTTCAGACAAAATCTAACACGACAGGCCTGATCTAGCTTCCAGGTCTCACATCCTCCTCATGACCTCCTTACACTCCATCCTGAACTTACTGCTGAGACCCATGATTTCCTTCTCAGAGCATCACATCACATCAGAGCATCTGTGGATTTCTTGTTTCTTTCTCTGACTACAGAACCTCCTCAAAGTCATAACAAGCTCCAGTTATCTACTGCTTCCTTCCAGCTCCATAACTTCTTGTTCCTGCTCACGGAGATCAAGTCTGCATCAAGTGCTTTCATTGTTCTCAATCAATTGGAGATCGCTGCACCAATCTCCAACTCATTGACTAACCAAACAAGGCCCTCCTGCCAGCCGTGTCGCTCACTCTTAGCCAGGCTTTGTTCTGCCTTCCACTCGCTTAGTTTAAGATCAGACCGTGTATGCACCTTCATCCTATCCGTAAGTGTTTTCCAGTACCTGTACTTCTTGTAAGCATAGCCTAGTGTAGTTAGCTAGTTTGTGGCAATAAGGTTCCTTTAGCTACAACCTAGTCTAGTCTGTTTTTCTCATGCTCATTCCTTTGACACGGTCCATGTTCTCTCTCCAAGGTGAGACTAGTTTTCCTGCGTCTTGGATTCATGGCTCTCTCTCTGTAGTGCCTGTAGTGTTTATGCCAGACCTCATATTATACTCATCCACCATTATTCCTATCCATCGTTCTTGCACTCACCACAGACCATTGCCTTATGAAACAGTAACATCTGCATTAATCATGAACTTTAAATCTTTGAGCTGTAAACATGCCCTTAACACAAGACTGGCTAAGCAGACTGAAGACTTAAAGCGGGAGCTTCAACTCCAGTCCTGCAGCGCCACTGTCCAATACATTTTGGTGATGAACACTGGCAACTCTGATCTAACTCAGACTCCATGTTTGAAAAGTTCTGTAATGTCTACAAGCCAAAACTACTTGCGATGGTTAAACAGTTGGAGCTCTGGAGCAGGAACATGATCTGAACCCCCACAGATTCCATTAATCAGCTGTACCTCTGACAGGTTCCTCACCCTGATTCTGGAGAACCCTGTTCCGTCTTATCTCCTGCTTACTGTTTTAGCATTCCTGACTCATCTGACTTCACTAATAATTTACGTTACCATCCTTCCTGAGGTAGCTCAAGATGGAGCCAACATACAAGACCGAGGATTCTCCAGGACTACTACTGGGAACGTGTTTGTTAGAGTGCACCTTTACAGTAACACAAGCACACTCACCTTGTATTTGCCATCACTGGAGAAGATGCTAACCCACTTGTTATCATAGTCAGCAATGATGATGTCACCATTTGGATGTACAGCGACACCAGTGGGCCTCTGCAGCTGCCCTGGGGAACGACCACGAACTCCAAACCTGCTCTGAAACTCGCCCTCATTGGAGAAGATCTGGTCAATTAAACAGAATGTCCTGTAACTACAGCAAGCAACATTACAGTGGAACATTACAGTAAAACCACTTTATTCATGATCAGTTTAATTTCTCTAGATTTTAACACATAATTGAAGCTGGAACTGAACCAAGGCTACACGGAAGGTGGTGGTAACTCTCATAAAGCTCCTGATATCAGACCTCTCAAGCTTTACATGATTTGTGTTGGAGCGCTGCATTTAAACACAGGAGTTTAATCACCTGCACACACTGATTATTACTGTCTGCAATCAGGATACTTCCTGCTGAGGCGGCTACACCCTGAAGGTTGGTAAATTCACCTTTATTTCTTCCTTTAGTTCCTGTGAAATAAGAGACCAGACTGGAGATTAAACACTGCCCTCCGGAAAGAAGGATATGGTTTTATCCTCAAAGATCTTAATGTCCTTATAAAAAGGCAAACATGTGCAAGGATTAAGAAATAAAACCCTGTTAATGATCTTATTTGCCATGTGATCATTACTAATGATCATGCCTATGGTATTAACAGGAGATAGATTAAGGGATTATTGTGCTTACCCACTCTGAAGATAACATCATCTTCAATGGGATTTACTTTCTTTTTGGGTGTGCTGAACAAGCTCCCGCCTCTCCGCATCCCTTTCTGACGGCTCCTGCTCCCTGGGGACTTGGCACTCCGTCGCCTTGCACCACCATCGCTGGAGCCTGTGGAGGCGGCGTTGGCACCAGACGTAGTGGTAGGAGAATCGTCTGGAGAACTGGTGACCCTCAACTGGAAGGGGCTTCCCTTGATGTGCTGATCATAGAGCCTCACCGCCAGATTAAAGTCCCCCTCCTTGTACACTGTGTACAGGAACTCATAGGTGCCGTTCTTATGGTCCAAAATCTCTCCATCCATGACAATACCATCAGGTGTGAAAACTTCTCCTGAGATGACAGCATTGCCCGACTTACACAGGCCCCCTGACTTGTCTCTGGTTGTTATGAGGATGGACGTTGGCTGACCCACAATGCATTGCTCTAGACCATCTCCTGAAGCCTCTGTCTGGCTGGCCACCGCATTGGTGGTGATAACGGTGCCCAAGTTGTGGATGGATTTACGAAGACCTTCCACTTCCATAATGAGCTCCAGCTGATCGTTCTCCTCAGGTTGGAGGGGAAGGCCCTGACTGGCCAGCTCGCTCAAATGCTCTCCAAAGTCTTTATGAGTCTGCAGAACAGCAGCTTCACTTGCCCCCTCCAACGCCTCTCCAGTCTGACTACAGCTCCTGCTGATATCAGCCTCGTCTTTAAGCAGAGTGTCCAACTGATTCTGCAGAACCTAAAACCATACAAACAGATGAAGCTTCTGCTTCTGTCCATCTGAACAACTACAGTGAATAAAAATAAACTCTATCAATTATTTGTAAATTTCCTGCGACTTGGAAACAATTGACTTATTGCTGCACAATGTGCTTCTGGACGTATGAATGAAATGTGTTCACGCATTCCCACACACACACACACACACACACACACACACACACACACACACACACACACACACACACACACACACACCTTCTGCTTTAATCCACAGGTCACCTCTAACTCCATGAGCAGGACACTCTTACGTGTGTCCAGGGTCTTGTGGAGCTCGTTAAAGGAGGAGTGGATGTCCTCCTCGATAGAGTTCTTCTGAGTGCTCAGCTGCTGTAAGAGGTCCTTTAGGTTCTGTACAGTGTCTCTGATCTGGGGAAGCCTGGATGATAATCAGCCAGATCTGTTAAGTAAACACCTATCCAACAATTTCCAACAGCTAGTAAACATTACATTTCATTGACTTATAGCTTGGATGATATATATACTGTATATGTTTTAATTGTTTGAAGAAAATTTTTGCAAAATCGGATATCCATCTCCATCTCCATCTCCAACCTACACCAGTATTATAATTACACCCACAAGCCATTTAATCATGTACTATACATTTAATATATTAGATCTTTAAATTATAATAACTCCAGTCCAACTGCTGCTTGACCAACACCCTCCACCCTGTACATCAGGCAGAGGAGACCACCAACTTACTCAAGCTTTTTGAAATTGCAGTGTGTGTCTCATTAGTCACAACAGCATTTTCTGTATTTTAACCTTCTGCATATCACTACAACCGGTCTTATGACAACGCATCTGCAAGATGAAGATGTGGTTTAAGTTCACCCTGTGAAATATGGTCTCATAATATATAATCAATCATTGAGGTCTTTATCTCTTTAATAAAAACAGTGGATTGTATGCAGCAACAGATTGACTTAAACACTACGTTTGGCCCAAACCCAACTCTGCCTTTTACACCCTGCACACACCGTTAGGCAGCGATGCACGGTGGTGGGAGCATCACAGGAACACTACCCAGTCCTGAGGGCGAGATGGACAGAGCCCAATACAAAACCTTCTCCAGTCTGTGAGGGTGCTGAGCTTCATCGTCCATCTTCACACACCCCTAATCATCTCGCCAGAGATACACAGCAGTGGATCAACACAGAAAGCCTGATGGTGTTAAACTGAGCCCACGCCGCAGTCAACCTGAAAACTGAAACTGCTTCTCACCAACAATTCTCTACATCCAATCTGACAAACCTCAAGTGAAATTTTGGCCAAAAAGAATGGCTGAGAATCCATCAGGATCCCGATGTGCAAGTCCGACTGAGACGTCTCCAAAAGTTCTGACCATCAGCGTGAAAACATCAGACAACCAAGAGGTCTTTGTTTTTTAACATTTGTGTCACAGAAAAATTGCACCTTGTAATGTTAGATAAAAGCAGTGCATTCATAATATGGTATAATAATATATGCTGACTTACTGTACACTATAAGGCCAAAAGTATGTGCACCCCTGGTCATCACACAGTTGTACAGACTGACTCAGAGGAACTAACCGAACTGTTATCCAGCATGACGACACCCCTGTGAGATCCACAAAGCCTCCTCCATGAAGATACGGTGTGTTAATAATGAAAGAACTCGAGTGAATTGAGTAAATGAGCTCCAAATGCTCCCACAGCCACATTCAAAACTCCTGTAAGGTGGAGTTCATTCCCGGGGAGTTAGGACGAGTGCAGCATGTAAATGTTTATCAGAGGGGAATTCATTTCATAAAATAAATAAGGAAGAATGTTTGAGCAGGATGGGGGTTCGGTACCTTTTCTGAGCAGCGTTCATTCTCTCATGCAAATCTGTTCGCTGTTGATCCACAACTTTCTCCAGCAGGTCAGTCGGGTGGTCGGCATGTTCCCTCAGGACACACTCCTCACACACTGCACTCTCACACGCCAGGCAATACAACTCTACAGCCTAAAACATATCAAATCATAAATCAGACTAATAAGGTTCACACGTGTGTGTGTGTGTGTGTGTGTGTTTCAGAAGAACACAGGTTCCTTGTGTGTAATCCTAATACTAACCCTAATGTACTGATACAAGAGTAATAAGAGCATATAATAAAATAATCATGAACTTCACTATTATAGCCTTTATTTACGAGTTCACTGCAGTGTTTATCCGTCTGATACGTAGATTTCTGTAGGATATAAAGTGTGTGACTCTGTGCTTCAGGTAAAAATGATGAGTTTGAGATACTATTAGTGATACCATCACAGTGTGTGTGTGTGTGTGTGTGTGTGCGCACTCCTACTTTTCCTTTATGTTGAGCACAAACTGATCCTTTGTCAGGAAAAGCCTCTAGAACGGTACATTCCTCACTGCTGCTGTCTGGAGAACCCTGCAGTGCCTCCATGTGGTTTGGAGGAGAAACAGAACTAGTGCAGACCAGCACAGACTGAAATCAGGGTCAAGAAACAGAGAAAATAAAGAATGATTATTTAATGTAATAATAATAATAAATATTATTATTATTATGATTATTATTATTATTACTATTATTATTATATAGTGTAGAGCCTCTTTCGCTAAAAGACATTAAAAGTAAAGTACAGCGGTACCTCCTTACTGTAAGTCGAGTTCTTAAGGTGTTGTATTGTGAGACACATTGTCCCAGAGAAAATAATGTAAATACAGATAATCCGTTCCAGCCACCAAAAATATTACAAATATAACAGATTTACAACAGTATAATCATATTTGTTTCATATAAAAACAATCTAAACATTTATAAAAGACATGTAAATGCAGTAAAATATTAAATAAATAGACATTAAACCTCATTTAACCTTAATTTAAGATTCCTCTCGGCACCGAATGCCGTTTCTTCTTACCGTCCTTGATCACATTCACGTCACCACGGTGCTACAGTACGTCTTCACTAAATCTTACACAGAATGTTAAAAAAAAACCCACAAAAAATCACAAACTCGCTTCACTTGACTTTCCACTGACACAAACGAGTTTTAAATTGTTCCAGGACTGGCGTTATTATGTCGAGGTACCACTTTAAAATTTAAATAATTATAATTTTCATTTAGAATTTTAAAGTTGGTGTAGAAGTGTCTGTGATGCAGCGGTGTAAATGTAGTGTAGTTATCTGTATAGACACTGTACACATTTACTCTGTAGTGATTTGATTTAAATAAAGCTCTCGTAACGGAGTTAAAATCTTTATCAGAGTTAAGTGGGTGGGTGGGAGGGGCATATGTTCTCTCCCCTGCCAATCAAAGCAACTCTATCCAATGGTGAGCTGATGTGGAAGAGGGCGGATAGCAGCGCGTTAACATAAAATTAACATAAAAACAGCAAAGAATTCAGCGAGTTGGAGAGACACAGGCATCTTACCTTTAATGTGAACTGCAAGGTGTGTGTGTGTGTGTGTGGGGGTTAATGTAATTTATCTGATCCACTGAAGACACAGAGTTTTACAGGCCAAACATAATCTCCCCTCATCTTACACTCGGCCCTGTGGAGGAAACACACACACACACACACACACGTATATATATTTATACATTTTCTTAGTCACTGGTTGTATTTAACAAACTGATCAGCCATCACACCAACACCACAGACAGGTGAAGTGAAGAACTCTGATTATCTCGTTACAGCGCCACCTGTCTGTGGTGAGATATATTAGGCAGCAGGTGAACAGTCAGGTCTTAAACTTGACGTGTTTGAAGCAGGAAAAATGAATGTAAGAACCCGAGTGATGTTGGGAGGACTGGGTCAGAGCGACTCCTAAACAGGAGCTCTTGGAGTCCAGAGGTTCCTGGGTCAGGGGTCAGGGGTCAGGACAAACCAAAAGTGCTGCAGGGAAGGATAACCGGTGGACTAGTGACAGGGTCTCCCAGGGGTCACTGCTGTGTGTAGAAAGTGAAGGCTGGTGTCCCTCTTCTGGTTGGAGATCTGGTCACATGGACGGTTCCACTTCACCATGAAGACGGTTCTGTCCTCAGTTCTGATACAGACAGATGTTTCTCTGAGGACTCGTGACTGCAGTCGCTCGATAGTTCAGGACTGGAGTTTCCTACAGTCTACCTGATCCTCCAATAACCAACTGGACTCCATATGAACTTCTCCACATCTCCTCTTATACTGAACCTCCAGCCTCCTGACACACTGTATAAATGCAGATCAATCCCTGCTATCCGTTATCACCCAGATGAGGATGGGTTCCCTGTTCAGTCCGGTTCCTCTCCAGGTTTCTTCCTATCACCATCTCAGGGAGTTTTTCCCTTCAGCACCGTCACACTCGACTCGTTCATCAGGGACCATCTGATCATTCTGACTCACACACACTCACACACACATTACATACACACTTAAATAATTTTCTTTTAATTGTGTAAAGCTGCTTCGTAACAATGACAATTGTTTATTGAATTTTATTCAATAAATAAAATAAAATAAAATAAAATTGAATTGAATTGAAGGCTGGTCCATGAAGTCCAATCCAATAGAGTGCTACAGCTTAAACTGCATAAAAAGTGAAAGCTGGTTCTGATAGAAAGGAGGTCAGGAACTCAAGACCAAGATGGCGGCGCGTACACATCGCGAGGCTCAGTGTCTCTCCAGTTTCTGCAGTTTTGCGGTATTTTATTTGCTCTTCTCGGGTCTGTTCGTGCAGAACAGCAGTGCTTTTACATCGTACACCCGACAGGAGCTTTTGGATATTGGTTTGTACATTCCCGACAGTTTTATCAACAATCTTCGACTCGTTCCTGAGATCGTCAGAACATCCGAGGCTGTGCATGCTATCCGGCCGGGCGGAAGTGCTCGAAGGCGGCGTCGAGACCGTAAACAAAGACGGGGGAAGCGCGGAGGAATAAGAGCTAAGCTAAGGCTAACACCACATCGGCTCTCTTTACCCAGCATTTTCCTCGCCAATGTGCGGTCGTTGATGAACAAAATGGACGAGATTCAACTCCGCATCAACCACAATAAAAGACTATGGAACTGCAACGTTATGATTTTCACTGAAACATGGCTGAACAGCGATATTTCGGACAATGCTATTGCTCTAGCTGAGCACCACACATTCCGGGCAGACAGAACGGTGGATGGCTCCGGTAAGACCAGAGGCGGAGGATTGTGCATTTATGTTAATAATGCTTGGTGTACGAACTCTGTTATTATTGGGAGACACTGCTCAGCTAACCTAGAGTTTCTCATGGTTAAGTGTAGACCGTTTTATCTGCCACGGGAGTTCACCTCCACCATTATAACTGCCGCTTACATTCCTCCCGATGCTGATGCCAAACTTGCTATGAACGAACTTCATGCGGCCATCAGCAAACAACAAACTGTTCACCCGGAGGCTGCTTTTATCGTTGCGGGGGACTTCAACCACTCCAATTTAAAGACAGTACTCCCTAAATTTCACCAGAACATTTTCTGTCACACCAGAGGAAACAAAACTTTAGACCATGTATACACAAACATGGCTGAAGCCTATAATGTGGACCCCCTCCCCCACTTGGGACAATCAGACCACCTCTCTTTGTTCCTTACCCCTAAGTACTCACCCCTCATCAACCGTGTGCAGCCATCAGTGAAGACCATCAAAGTGTGGCCAGCGGGGGTAGACTTCACACTCCAGGACAGGTTTCTACACACAGACTGGAGTATGTTTGCTACTCAGGCCACCTGTGGCTCTCACACGAACATAGACAGCTACACTTCCTCTGTTCTGGATTATATCAACACCACCATAGACAATGTCACAACCCAGAAGCAGATCACCACATACCCAAATCAGAAGCCATGGATGAACAAGGAGGTGCGTCTCCTACTGAAGGCACGCTACACTGCCTTCAGATCAGGTGATGCACAAGCCTACAGCACTTCCAGGGCTAATCTGAAAAGGGGCATCAAAAAGGCCAAATACTGCTACAAACTAAAGCTAGAGGAGCACTTTTTACACTCTGACCCTCGGCGCATGTGGCAGGGCATCCAGGCCATCAGCAACTACAAACCAAGTAACTCAACCCCCCAAGCCACTGATGTCTTCTTTCTGAATGAGCTTAATGACTTTTATGCTCGCTTTGAGAAAGACAATAAAGATAATATCACCAAGATCACCTCCTCACCCGACCACCCACCCATCACACTAACCTCATCTGACGTCTACACCGTACTGAGCCAGATCAACGTGCACAAGGCTGCTGGACCAGACGGTATCCCTGGGCGCGTACTGAGGGCATGTGCGGAGCAGCTCGCTGGGGTATTCACAGACATTTTTAACATGTCCCTTGCCCAAGCAGCTGTACCAGCGTGCTTTAAATCTACCTCAATTGTGCCAGTGCCGAAACACTCCAGCCCGACGTGCCTGAATGACTACCGCCCCGTAGCACTCACACCCATTATTATGAAGTGCTTTGAGCGATTGGTCCTGACACATCTGAAAGACTCTTTCCAACCCTCACTAGATCCACACCAGTTTGCTTACCGTGCCAACAGGAGCACAGATGATGCAGTCTCCATAGCGCTGCACTCTGTACTCACACACTTGGACAATGCAAACACCTATGCACGACTACTGTTTGTTGACTTTAGCTCAGCTTTTAATACTGTTCTACCCTCTAAGTTAATCACCAAACTTAGAGAGCTGGATATTAACATCTCACTTTGTAATTGGATTACGGACTTTTTGACCAACAGACCCCAGCATGTCAGGTCAGGCCACATCTGCTCCACTACCGTCACACTCAACACTGGTGTACCACAGGGTTGTGTGCTAAGCCCCTTCCTTTACTCCCTCTTCACCCACGACTGCAGACCGGTGTATGGATCCAACAACATCATCAAGTTTGCAGACGATACTACGGTGATCGGCCTCATCAGCAACAACGATGAGTCTGCCTACAGGGAGGAGATCAAGCACCTGGCCACTTGGTGCACGGACAATAATCTGCTCCTTAACACCAAGAAGACCAAGGAGCTCATCGTAGATTTTAGAAAAGGAGGAAGAGCTTCACATGAACCCGTTCACATCAACGGAATGGTTGTTGAACCTGTCCCATCCTTCAAGTTCCTGGGGACCCACATTTCAGAGAACCTATCCTGGTCCACCAACACCTCTAGCCTGGTCAAGAAGGCTCACCAGCGCCTATTCTTCTTAAGAACACTTAAGAAGAACCAGCTGTCATCATCTACTCTGGTGAACTTCTATCGCTGCACAATAGAAAGCATCCTAACCAACTGTGTCACAGTTTGGTATGGAAGCTGCTCTGTTGCTGAGCGCAAGGCACTGCAGCGGGTGGTGAAAACTGCCCAGCGTATTATAGGGACTCCACTTCCAGTCATCGAGGACATTCAAAGGAAGCACTGTGTGCGTCGAGCACGCAGTATTCTTAAGGATCACTCCCACCCCGCCCACAAACTGTTTTCTCTTATGCCTTCTGGTCGGCGCTTCAGGTGTCCCAGGTCAAGAACTAGCAGACTGAGGAATAGCTTCTTTCCCAGAGCTATCTCCTTATTGAACTCTGCCCCCCACTGACACCTGCCCACCCCTCACACACCCCTATACACTTCCCATTACTCTATTTACACTTTACACTATTTAATATGGACTGCACTACAATGTACACACCTATTTTGAAAACACAAATATCCATGCACAACATATTTGTAAACTTCTGGTTGAATATACATTCACACATGTCTATTGATAAATTCCTGTACATTATGTTCATATGTACATTATGTTCATATCATATGTAAATTCCTGTCTATAGAAAATAGCAACTTGTACATTATGCCCATATCTATTTGAAAATTCCCAGTAACAGTAACTTGTATATATTGTTCATACACTGTAAATTTATAATTATAGTCACTTGCAATCTGTATACTATGATCATATAATATCCTGTTCATTATGTTAATATCTATTTGCAAATTCCTGCCTACAGTTAATAGCAACTGTACATACGGTTCATCCATTGTAAATTTATAACTATAGTTACTAGTAATCTGTATATTATACTCACATAATATCTTTCTTTAATAGCTACCCATAGCTTCTCCCTGCACATATCCCTTTTTTTCTAAATGTATACCTTTATCCTGCACTTTCTGCTAATTGCACTTCTGGTTAGACCTAAACTGCATTTCGTTGCCTTGTACTTGTACATGTGTAATGACAATAAAGTTGAATCTAATCTAAAAAAAAAAAGGATGTCCATGCTGTCCCGTGTCCTCCACAAAACGCTCCTACAATGGACACGTGAGCATCAGAACAATGGTGCAATGGAGGAAGGTGGCCTGGTCTGATGGATCATGTTTTCTTCTACAATACAGTATGTGGACGGCTGTGTGTGTGTGTGTGTGTGTGTGTGTGTGTGTGTGTGTGTGTGTGTGTGTGTGTGTGTGTGTGTGTGTGCATGTGAATGGAACCAGGACGCACTATGTGAACTCGTGAGTGGGCGGAGTCAGCGTGATGCTCTTGGTGATGTTCTGCTGGAAACGTCGGGTCCTGCCCTTCATGTAGGTGTTCCTCTGACACGCCCCACCTCCCAAAACACTGTTACAGAGCGAGTTATACCCCTCCATGGAGACGGTGTTCCCTGACATCAGTGTCCTTTTCAGGAGGATAACACGCCCTGACACACTGCACTCACTCATCAGGAACGGTTTGAGGAACATGACAAAGAGGTGTGGACGTCTCCAAACTCTCCCCAAATCCGTTTGAGCATCTGTGGAAGGTGCTTGAGAAACATGTCTGATCCAGAGGCTCCACCTCACACACTTACAGGACTTAATGGATCTGCTGCTGATGGCTCGGTGCCAGATACCACACACACACACACACACACACACACACACACACACACCTTCAGAGGGTGAGTGGAGTCCAGGCCTCGACGGGTTAGAGCTGTTTTGGAGGCACACAGAGAACATCACTGAGTTTGACAGAAGGTTTAAATTTATGGTTGCGTGATGTATAACTGTGAGTTATTATAAATAATGTGTATAAAGGAGCCAAGAATCTGGAAGTCTTTAATGGTAACCACTACAGAGCTGTGGAGCGTTCCTGATGTTCTCTGGAACTCAAAGTATCATAAGCAGGATTTTCACTGGATGCTTTAGTGTGTGAAAATCTCAGGAAATCAAGAGTGTTCGGGCTCCAACAGGTAGAAGATCTCACAGGGTTCCTCTCGTCTCAGCTAAGGACAGGAATCTACAGATGAACCCGAACACGAGGTCCAGATGATTCAGCTCATTCAGCTCAGGTTTGATTCCTAAGAGTTTTGCTGCCTAATGAGAGTTTGCGTTATTGACACGTTGGCCAGCCGCACTCTCCTTACACACACTGAACTTCACTTACAATCAATAGCTTCATTTGTTGCTGACGAAGTGCTGAATCTGAAAGCAGCATTTAGTTTCCAATTGGCTTTAGAGTTCGACGTTTCACTTTCTTTCACGAAGACAACAGAGGACGAAAAGATGACAGAGAGATGAGAGATGATGTCATCAGCTGTGAGGTGGATTTAGGAGTAATGATAACCATTCCCTGGGATTGGGGATGGGGGGGGGGGGGGGCAGAGCACTTCACATGATCGCCTCACATGAGCAGATGGAGCATTAGCGCTGTAGCATGCATGCTAGTCAAGACCAAGTCCAATATCATCACTGGTAGGAGTGTGCACTACAGCAGGAGGAGTGTGCACTACAGCAAGAGGAGGAGTGTGCACTACAGCAGGAGGAGTGTGCACTACAGCAAGAGGAGGAGTGTGCACTACAGCAGGGGGAGTGTGCACTACAGCAGGAGGAGGAGTGTGCACTACAGCAGGGGGAGTGTGCACTAGAGCAGGAGGAGTGTGCACTACAGCAGGAGGAGGAGTGTGCACTACAGAAGGGGATGTGTGTGCACTACAGGAGGAGGAGGAGTGTGCACTACAGGAGGAGGAGGAGTGTGCACTACAGGAGGAGGAGGAGTGTGCACTACAGCAGGAGGAGGAGTGTGCACTACAGCAGGAGGAGGAGTGTGCACTACAGCAGCAGGAGGAGGAGTGTGCACTACAGAAGGGGATGTGTGTGCACTACAGGAGGAGGAGGAGTGTGCACTACAGGAGGAGGAGGAGTGTGCACTACAGCAGGAGGAGGAGTGTGCACTACAGGAGGAGGAGGAGTGTGCACGACAGCAGGAGGAGGAGTGTGCACTACAGCAGGAGGAGGAGTGTGCACTACAGCAGGGGGAGTGTGCACTAGAGCAGGAGGATTGTGCACTACAGCAGGAGGAGGAGTGTGCACTACAGCAGGGGGAGTGTGCACTAGAGCAGGAGGAGTGTGCACTACAGCAGGGGGAGGAGTGTGCACTACAGCAGGAGGAGGAGTGTGCACTACAGCAGGAGGAGGAGTGTGCACTACAGCAGGAGGAGGAGTGTGCACTACAGCAGGGGGAGTGTGCACTAGAGCAGGAGGAGTGTGCACTACAGCAGGGGGAGGAGTGTGCACTACAGCAGGAGGAGGAGTGTGCACTACAGCAGGTGGAGGAGTGTGCACTACAGCAGGAGGAGGAGTGTGCACTACAGCAGGGGGAGGAGTGTGCACTACAGGAGGAGGAGGAGGGTGCACTACAGCAGGGGGGAGGAGGGTGCACTACAGCAGGGGGGAGGAGTGTGCACTACAGCAGGAAGAGGAGTGTGCACTACAGCACGGGGAGTGTGCACTAGAGCAGGAGGAGTGTGCACTACAGCAGGAGGAGGAGTGTGCATGACAGCAGGAGGAGGAGTGTGCACTAAAGCAGGGGGAGTGTACACTAGAGCAGGAGGAGTGTGCACTACAGCAGGGGGAGGAGTGTGCACTACAGGAGGAGGAGGAGTGTGCACTACAGTAGTTGGAGGAGTGTGCACTACAGCAGGGGGAGGAGTGTGCACTACAGTAGGGGGAGGAGTGTGCACTACAGTAGGGGGAGGAGTGTGCACTACAGTAGGGGGAGGAGTGTGCACTACAGGAGGAGGAGGAGTGTGCACTACAGTAGGGGGAGGAGTGTGCACGACAGCAGGAGGAGGAGTGTGGACTACAGCACGGGGAGTGTGCACTAGAGCAGGAGGAGTGTGCACTACAGCAGGAGGAGGAGTGTGCACTACAGCAGGAGGAGGAGTGTGCACGACAGCAGGAGGAGGAGTGTGCACTACAGCAGGGGGAGTGTGCACTAGAGCAGGAGGAGTGTGCACTACAGCAGGAGGAGGAGTGTGCACTACAGCAGGAGGAGGAGTGTGCACTACAGAAGGGGGAGGAGTGTGCACTACAGCAGGGGGAGGAGTGTGCACTACAGCAGGGGGAGGAGTGTGCACTACAGAAGGGGGAGGAGTGTGCACTACAGCAGGGGGAGGAGTGTGCACTACAGCAGGGGGAGGAGTGCGCACTACAGCAGGGGGAGGAGTGCGCACTACAGCAGGAGGAGGAGTGTGCACTACAGTAGGGGGAGGAGTGTGCACTACAGCAGGAGGAGGAGTGTGCACTACAGCAGGAGGAGGAGTGTGCACTACAGCAGGGGGAGGAGTGTGCACTACAGCAGGGGGAGGAGTGAGCACTACAGAAGGGGGAGGAGTGTGCACTACAGCAGGGGGAGGAGTGTGCACTACAGTAGGGGGAGGAGTGTGCACTACAGTAGGGGGAGGAGTGTGCACTACAGCAGGGGGAGGAGTGTGCACGACAGCAGGAGGAGGAGTCTGCACTACAGCAGGAGGAGGAGTGCGCACTACAGCAGGAGGAGGAGTGTGCACTACAGCAGGAGGAGGAGTGTGCACGACAGCAGGAGGAGGAGTGTGCACGACAGCAGGAGGAGGAGTGTGCACTACAGCAGGGGGAGTGAACTTGCTTTAAGATGTATAATGTTTGTGTTTCTGCAGGATCAGTCTGTGTGAATCAGCGCCTGCAGCTCAGCGTCTTCACTAAACGTCACCCCGAAACTGTGGCATGAAAATGTGTCTGAATTTAGGTTCAGGATGTTTGTGTGTCGTCCGGGACCTGAAAACGAGAACGTGTGAGGTGTGTGAGTGTGTTTGAGTGTGTTTGAGTGTGTGAGTGTGTTTGAGTGTGTGAGTGTGTGAGTGTGTTTGAGTGTGAGTGTGTGTGTGTGCTGTTGTATATCTGGGTTCATATTTATATTCAACAGATTTGCTATAAAGCTGAATATCGTCTCCATGTGAGGAAGCTGACGCTGAACGCCTGCTGCTCCTCAGGAACGTGATGAGGACAGACGACATGTTAGTGTGTGTGTGTGTGTGTGTGTGTGTGTGTGTGTGTGTGTGTAAATCCCTGCCATAAAGCTTTCTCCATGAATCGCTTCTGCTTGAGTGCATGTGTGAGCATCATCTCCATCTTCTCTCCTCCTCTGCCCCCCCTCACCCCCTCACCCCCACATCTCGCCTCCCGGGGCGACACGCTACAGCCGCTGCTGCTTGCGCAATACAGACTCTCTCCATCCCTCCATTCCTCGGCTCTTATTTCCTATGGATTTATCTATGTGTGTGTGTGTGTGTGTGTGTGTGTGTGTGTGTGTGTGTGTGTGATCCTTACCTTTTCTCCATTGCTTCAGAGATGTAGATGATGCAGAGGCTCACCGCTTTATCCCTCATACAGACTCCCATTTCCCTAATACTCGGGGTGGAGGCCTGTTTCCCCCCCCCTCTCTCTCTCTCTCTCTCTCCCACACACACACACACACATACACACACACACACACACAGTCTCTCTTTCTCGCTCTCCTTCCCCCACCCCTCCTCATGCGCTACAGTGACACAAGCACATCATGCACTGAACGACACCACCAGGCTGGCAGTGGGCGGAGCCTGCCTCCAGGCTACAGCTAAACAGCCAATCAAAGCACAGAGAATCCGGGCCCTTGGGTTCTGCTTCCAGTGAGTGTGTTGTTCTCTCTGTCTAGCTTGATCTCCTCCACTGCTCTCTCTCTCTCTCTCTCTCTCTCTGTGTCTCTCTCTCCACACTGATTTTTCAGATATAATCAGAAATATACAGTGTTGTGAAAAAGTATTTACACCTTCCTGTTTTTATTTATCCTGAGTAAATAAAAATAATCCAGTTATTATTTAACTGTAATTATTTAACCACATTTATTTATTTTTATTTGGGGAGGGGGGGGGGGGTGGCACTTGCCACACCCAAACTTGATCACTGTCAGATCTGGTGAATCAAGAATGAAATATATGAGCGAAAGTGAAACAAAGTAAATGACATGTATCAGTGTGGGACACATGTGTTATACACACATGGAGAAAACCTGGAACAGAGGAGTGGCCGGACTTCCAAAAACACAACAAGGCCTCATCCAGGAGCTCATAGAGGAACCGGAAGAACATCCAAAGACCTGCAGGCCTCACTCGCCTCAGTTAAGGTCAGAGTTCATGAGTCAATAATAAGAAAGAGACTGGGGGACAAAAATGGCGTCCATGGGAGAGTTCAATTCAGTCCAGGCCACAGTTCCTGTTCTTAATCTGTCTTGCCTGGTTAAATAAAGGTAAATAAAATAAAAATTCAATTCAATTCAATTCAATTCAGTTTTATTTGTATAGCGCTTTTAACAGTTGACATTGTCTCAAAACAGCTTTACACAATCAAAAGAATTATTTAAGTTTGTATGGAATGTGAATGTGTATGAATCAAAATGTTCAGATATTCCCTGGCGAGCAAGCCCGAGGGCGACAGTGGCAAGGAAAAACTCCCTGAGACGGTAATAGGAAGAAACCTTGAGAGGAACCAGACTCGACAGGGAACCCATCCTCATCTGGGTGAAACAGATAGCAGGAAATGATCTGCATTTATACAGTGTTAAGTGTTAGGTTCAGCTATAATAGTTGATGTAAAATGGAGTCCAGTAGTTATTGGAGACTCAGATAGACTTGTAGAAAGTTCCAGTCCTGAACTATCGAATTGTCAAGTCCTCAGAGAAACAGCTGACAACACCAGTCGAGGCCAGAACCATCTTCTAAGTAGATAGAATCATCACCAGACACCAGGCGCATCCTAAAGAGACACACGGGGCATCCATGCGATGAGACCTCCAACCAGAAACCGGGCACCAGGATGGATCAGACAGGTCCGGAGGGCAGAGGGAGTCTGGATCACTGGCAGCTCAGGAACC